>ML778552.1:3001460-3076596 GCA_009831015.1 Picea engelmannii
TTGTCTATGGAGGGGGAATATGTCTCCCATGCATTTCAAGTTATGAGGAAGCATGGTAGCAATAAGGATGAACCTAGCCTATATCACAAGTATGGTACATATAGGGGAGGTTGTGGTGCCATCATCTCATTGATTATTAACCCTGAGGGCCATTTTGCTTGCTAGTTGATTGCAATCCATCTCATGTGTAAATAGTGCACCAAGGAATAATTCAACTTGGATGCCCAATTTATCACTAAATTATGTGTACAGGGAACTAAATTGAAATGGTTTAAGTTATTAATAGATGAAGTCTTTCAGGCATGTGCTAATCCCCACACATAATCCACCAAATTCATCTTTGGTTATCCATTGGTTTCTTTTGGGATGTGGAAATGGAATCCCCTGTAGGGAAGATAACTTCATCCCATGCCCAATCAACAAATTCTTTCATTGCAATTTGATGCTTGGAAGAGTTGGAAGGACACTAAGAATTTTGCATTCAATGAGGCCAGTTTCAACAAATGGTATGACTAGATGATTAGAGTTACTAAACCCATTTTGTGAATCCCATAGGTGCTACAAGTGAATAAATTTTGGTTTCGTATGAACATGGAAAATACATTTATGCGGCCATGAGGGACTAATGTTGATAAATTCCATGCCATTTCTTTGCCCTATTACTTGATAGAATCATCTTTTGATAAATTCCATGCCATTTCTTTTCCCTATTACTTGATAGAATCATCTTTTGATAAATTCCATGCCATTTCTTTGCCCCATTTCCAATTGCAACAACCAATCCATCTCTGCCTTTGCTGAAGCTTGAGCCAACCGATGATTTTCTCCGGGATCTTGTAGAATTTGGCAACCGGAATGGGTTGGTCAGTGTTGAAGAAACCTTTTGTGCCTTTTATGAACTTGAGAAAAATAATGCCTCACCTCTTTTCAACAATTTTTTTTTTTTTAAATATTCAAGTATGTTGGTCTTCCGACTACTACAGGTCAGACTTCCGACAGGAAACGCTCCCAACAAAGCATCGGAACTACAACATGCTCATCGGTCACGTCGACAGGATAGCATTGGAATATTCATCGGTAGACCGACGGATGTTGTCGGTAGTTTTCCGATTGTCCTTTGAAATTAAATTTTTAAAGGTCGTCGGTCATTAGACGTTAGGGGAGTCAGAATATCGACGATCGTCCAATGTCGGAAAAACCACGGGAAATTTTCCGATGCCAGTTGAGCCCTCATAAGCGGCGGTTGAGCGACGTCAAACATCGGGGGTACAAAAATAGGGCATCGAAAATTCTGTCCATTTATAGTAGTGTCTAGTGGGCTTCACTCATGGTACTTCAAGCATTAATAATGGGAAAGGATGAGATATTTGGGATATTGTTGCCAAGGGGTTTGTAGAATTTTTGGTTCAAGACATAAGTCTGGTGAATTGGAGATCTTGATAAGTGAGTAAAGGTTCATTGGATGTCTAGAGGGGTAAGGAACTGGGGCATGCTAGATCGCTACAGGGTTGTTCAGTGGAAGGATGAGAAGTTCGCTCTGGGGGTTCTCTGGTATGTTATAGGTAATCATTTTCCTTTATCTGTCTTGGGTATTTCCTTTGCTTATGCTACTCTTTTTCGTTGTAAAGAGGAAGGCCTAGTCCGAGGTTTTGCTAGAACTAGGGTATCATTGGTCTTGTTTCGTTGTGGGTTTGTAAGAAGAGGGTTGAAATTGTTTGATATGAATATTAATTGGGTCATGATGGATAGTCCCAACCTTCAAGAAACTAAAAAGGTTTTACATGGGCATAATGAATTTAATCAAGAAAAAAGAAGTGTCATTATGGCACTCTCCACCAAGGTTGCAGAATTAAAACATGCTTGGGCCACTCAATGTGCTAATCAATCGAGTCTCTTCCTTTCACACAAATGTAGCATTGATGCATTGGAAGTTGAATGTGGCACATTGTGAGCTTCATTTTCTTCTCAATGATTGGAGAACCTCTCTTTGGCCTCTAACAATCATGGAACTCAAAGCTTTGTCTAAAAAGAAGGAAACAAGGCATAGATAGTCTTTCAAAATATGGATCCAATGGACAAAGAGGGTGTAGGTAACCAATTCAATGGCGAGGAGAAAGAGGATCAGGGAAGCACGTAAGATTTCCTTAGTTTGAATTTTTTTAGGGTGAAATGTATTGTGGGTCAATATTTCAGGGCAACAACCTGTAGAAGCACTTGGAACTTTGGTTTGATATGTATATTTTTGCCTTTCGAATTATGTAATAGAATTTTTTTTTCAAGGGAGGTCCAAAAAAAGTAAATGTACAAGTTGATTGTTATGACATGACTTCATTTTATATACATTAATACAAACTTAGTCCTGGTTAAAAATAAAAATAAAAATGTATGCCTTATATGAATCATGTTGTTCATGAGGTTATGGACTCTCTTATTCACCAATCATTGTGGTCTTTCTAACCCCTTTGTCTTTAAGAGAAATTAGACCTTAGAAGAGTGTTAACACTTGTTTTTAACATTTCCTAGACTCCAAGAAAACCCTATTTATGTTTGTCCCTTAGGGTCATGTTAATGCAGATAATTTTCCACTATAAACCTCACAAGCTCACCTAGTGAACGAGTCAAATTAGATATTATTCCATTTAAATTGATGAGACCTTTTTGTATGGCCTTATTATCATAATTTGCATTTATAAAATTAAAATAATATACGACTAAGGATACAAACATGAACCAACATCTTTCGATACTTTATCAAACTTTTGGACGCTATCTTGCTTTCAACCAACTCAAAGAACTTTAGCACCCAAATCACACAATGTAAGACCAAACTCTTGCAAACACAATCATGAAAGTATATTATTATTACATGATTTTTGGAAAAAAATATTCAAACTTGGCATAATTACTTTGAAAGTATGTTATTAGTGCCTCTTTGTAATTGGGCCTAATGGTTAAGAACACGTGTCTCCTCCTTGGAGGTCACGGGTTCAAATCCAGAGGGGGGTAGGCTATGTACACCTCTGTAGACTTTAGCAGTTAAATTGTTGCATGGACATGGTTCCTTGTCCTACAAACAAGGGGGTCTCATACACCAATTGGTGTGTGGCTTGATCATGACCTTAAAAATAGATTATTATTATTATTATTATTACAATTTGCTTTGAAATAAAAGTAAGTTTTATTGGAAAGGAAAATTTGGTAAGGGAGGAGAGTCCTCGTAAAAGTGTGACTGCTTTGATGTTGCTCCATTACAACCAGATACACTTACCATTAATCGTATTGATACCATGAACGTTTACATTCACTTTTCCACATAGAGAAGTGAGCATACATAAATAGTTTACATGGTTTATATTATCTCCAATGAAAAATATATGATACTTATTGTACGAGTTGGCTAGCTTTTCCCGGAAAGGTCACTTTTATTGATGGACAACGAATAGATATTGATGCTTGATACAGAAAGTGAAGATGCTTACACTAAAATTACAATATAAATTTAGTCATGGAGTTACCACAAAACACAAAACACGGAAACTAGACATCCCATCTCCTATGCAGAAAGTAGTTGAAATGGGAAAGAAGAAGGTGCTGATGAAATTCATTCAAAACCCTAGAATTTTCCATGCTACTTTCTCAAAATGCAAGAACGGATTGCTTAAAATAACATTCAATCTTTATGTTCTCTATAATGTTGAATTCGTCGTTATCATCTTCTTTGAAACTGACCAGATTCATGAGTTTGAAATTGACAACGAGTGAGTCATATGTCCCTTTCAATCCCATTCATTCTTCCTTGTATTTATTTCTCAGTATTTGGTTTTGGTGAAAAATTTGTCCCACTTTATCATAATAATTTTTAATACTAGGAAGGATGAACACCTAGCACTTTGGTCGGTTAGTGGTGGCAAGTGCTCTATAAAAGGGACCCATCATGTTGTCCATATGTTTGAATGTCCATCCACCTTTTGAAATGCACATTGTATCTTTGTTACCATGGTTTCCACCACCTCCTGAGCATTCATGTCTAGGTTAAGGGGCTAGGTCAAGGCTTAGAGTCAGTTCCATTACAATGTGTGTGTTGTCTTTCTTGTTCCTGTAAATTTGAATATTGTAACTATTTCTAGGGGCACGATGTCTATATTTCCCCCCACCCCCTCAGGTATGGGAATAAGAGTGTGAAAGTGAGGATAAGCAATCAAAACCTCCGTCTCCAAGAGTTTGCATAGCTCAACCACAATAGGTTGGGGTTTGTAGTTTTGGAAGTCATCTAGCAAGTGTCTAAGTGTTGCATAAATGACAATGCGTCATCCACATTCATAATCATTTACGCCCTTTGGTCTAGCATTTGTTTTCTTTGAATAAATGAATTCAAAAGTGTACAAAGCACCGAATTCTGCAGAGATTTCAATTACCTTTTATGTGAGATGTAATCCATCCATATTTCTTATACATTGTTTTCTTTATCGCGCGCATATACTATATTTGAAATATGAGGTTCAAATTGCATCTAGAATCTTACATCACCGATTCTTCTTGGTTATGATTTGTGGATTTAGTGATATAAATGCATCCTACATCTATTGATTTGTTGCAGCATTTACTCCATTCGTACCATACTTTTCATTGTAACATGAACACATATTTGTATTTGTTACCTAGATTTCATCACATCACTCATATTCAGAATATGTATGTGTGATCCATCTGGTAGAAGTTTATTTTTTTCCACAAGAAAATTGCACATTATATTGAGATATATAATCTGTTCACAATGAAAAAATACTATTAAAGACCAAGGCCTTTCCTTGAGATATCTCCATCGCCATCTCTAATAATCATATGCAGAAGACTAAAGAATATTGAAAAACCACCATGATGACTATCCAAAAACAATATAGCTACTGTCCAAAAAACAAGTAGTCAAGAACTTTTATAAATAAAAGTTTTTTTTTTACTTTACAAGCATACCAAAAGCTACCATCAAAATAAGACCCTACACAAACTAGAGTCAATAAGGATCAGCTAATACAACTTTAAAAAATATATTGGTCCCTCATGACCATCAACCCACTGATTGTATGCAATAGCTCTAGGATGCTCTATAAGGGCCTTTTTGGATAATATGTCAGCCTCATGATTCTCTTCTCTGTAGACATGGGAAAAAGTGATGACAGAAAAATGCTTGATGAGTTCCTTTACCCTATCTTTCTAACAGTCTATGTAGATAACCTGCAGAGAACCAATATTATTAAGCCAATCAATAACAATTTTTGAATCACCAATGACATGGAGATCTGTGATAGAAAGTCTATGAGCCAAATAAAGGACTATCGAAGCTGCCAAGAGTTATGCTCTTGTATTTGTACCTCCACCACAATTGAGAGTCCACCTATATACTGTGTTTTCATTGAGTTGTATAACTCCCCCCGCTACACTAAGTTCCCCATTCAATTGTGTTGCCCCTCAAACCATCCTATGATTCTATGATGTGGAAAGATATGGACAGAACGTCTAATAGATTGCTGAGTTTTCCATGGACTATGGAAAGACACTACTACAATAGATAGGAAAAATACCTTCTCCATAGATGGAGACTTTGACTCAAAAATTGCCAAGTTCCTTTCAATCCAAATGAACCAACAAATGAATGCTGGCAAGGATGAGAGACTATAGTTTCTTCTAGCCCATAATTCAAAACATTCAAACACTGTAGAACCCGTACACCCTATGGATAAATTGAAATGAACTTTGATCTTATTCCAAACAAAGCATGTGAAAGGACATTGGACAAAGAGGTGAAAAACAAAATCCTCATTACCTCTGCATAGTTGAAAAAGACCAGGCCCTTGCCATCCTCGCTTGTGGAGATTGTTCCAGGTAAGCAATTTATATTCTATGAGGATCCACGAAAAAATTTTGAGCTTTTGAGGGCAATCCTAGGCCCACAATTTTCTCCTCCAACCTCCAATTTTGTTCTTCCACAACTTGGCAGCCGATGCATTATATACATTTTTGGTTGTTAAATGTCTAGTACAGTTTCCCCCCATTCACCTTAATTCATCATGTCCGTCAAATAAAGCTATGCCAGCTCCAATCAAGATCAATCTGTATCGGTCCCATTCAAAAGCTAGATCTCCCTCCAAGCCCAAGTCCATACTATTAAGCCAATTTGAGCAGATCGAGCCCTGTACAGGGGCCCGACTAGCTTGAAAAAGAAAGTAAACATGGTTACTATTTAAATGAATTATTAGCTCCACAGAAAGAAAGGAAACCTTTTCCATCCCCAGAATTTCATCCTTTCCAGTAATAATAGAATCCCCTGCCCTCGGTTTCCATGCCATCAAGTGCATAAGCATTGATAGAGCATTCAACAAATTATTCCATGTTTGGGATCCAAAGGATGCGACAGGAACAACTGAGCACAACCAAGTAATCACTGAAATATGAGGAAGGTATTTATCTTTCAAAACCTGATGCCAGATACCAGGATGCATCAAACTGCGCCAAAGTGATTTTGTAGCCAAGGCTCTTGAGAAACATAAGATGTTTATAAGCCCCCAACCACCTAACTTTTTAGTCCTTTCTAAAGTCTCCCACTTGCATAAGTGATACGATGATGAGTGTTTTGAGCCAGACCAGAGAAAAGAAAAAACCATCTTTCGAATCTGATTCAGTACTGTGCTCGAAATGTGTGCCAATTCCAACCAATACATCAGTTGCCTTTCAAGAACCACCTTTATCAAAACATATCTACCTACTAGAGAAAGAAAGTGATTGCACCAGTGACAGATTCTGTGTTCATATTTATGCAAAAGCCACTGCCAATCTGCCACCTTATAGCTATCCATCTTTATATAATAACCCAAGTATTTAAACCCAGTCGATAGAATCACGATACCATAATGCAACATTGCAGTCAATTTATTAAGAAAACCATGTTGAACACCAAAATGATGGAATGTTGACTTGTTTACATTGATCTCCAATCCAGAAGCACCGCAAAATGCATATAAAAGAGTATGAATTTCTTTCCATTCAATGATAGAATCATTTGACATAATTATCACATCGTCCACAAATAAGAGATAGAGACTTCTTACCAACCTAGAAACCTTAATACCCGTCAAATTCCCTTCAGTATGAATTTTTTCAGAGAGAGGCTCAACCCCTCCATTATAAGAATAAACAACAGAGGAGACAATGGACATCCCCGACACAATTCTCTACCACTGTTAAAGAATTTTGTAGCCTCCCCGTTGATCAGAACAGAAAAAGATGCAGAGGCAACACACCCCATAATCCATTTTGTCATATGATGTCCAAATCCAAAATGAAGAAGCATCAACCTTAGGTAATCCCAGTTAGTGCAATCATATGCCTTTTTCAAATCCAACTTCAATATAACAACCTGTAATTTCTTGACTTTAATACTGCCAAGGCACTCCTGTGTTGTTCCAATGGCATCAAGTATCTGACATCCCTTTAGAAAACCCAACTGTTCCTCAAACAAAGAACGAGAGAGAATAGGTCTAATTCTCCTCACTATGATCTTTGTAATAATCTTATAACAAAGATTGCACAAAGAAATAGGACGATAGTCGAAGAAGGATAACGGATGATTGGATTTTGGAATCAACACTAGGAAAGTAGAGTTAAGCACATGAGGCAAGGTCTACATTAGGTTATTTAATCAATCTATTACTATTGTTGTAAGTTTATTGTTTCTCATAAACTGTTCATAAATATAGCGTCACACAATTTTTATGGTTTAATAGATGGTTCCATAGACATCTCTTCGTGGACGGTGCACATATCACTTGTATTTAGCCAAAACAAATTTTCACTCTCTACTCAACTTTGACAAAACATAGATTTCATTTTTTAAGTGTTTTTAATCTTTGAAGGTTTTGGGTCTAATTACAAACTCTCGAACCTGAACATTGAAGAACTATCCTTTTGAAATTTTTTCCAGTGAAAATTGTCCATTGCAACTATCATAATTATAAGCACTCAACTAGGATCTCCCCTAAATTATTCACCAAAGAGTACAACTGGAATCAAGCATATGAAAGAGAAAGAGTATTAAAAGCACACATGCAAGCAAAGTCTCATGTTGTTTGGAATACAAAATGTCGTGGTGTTTGGTCTCTGTCATGGGAAGCTCGAAAAGAAACCATAAATGCCATTTTAGCTAGCATCAGGGTTGTAGTGTCAACAACAACATAATGGGAAGCTCGAAAAGAAACCATAAATGCCATTTTAGCTAGCATCAGGGTTGTAGTGTCAACAACAACATAATGGGAAGCTCAAAAAGCAACCAACAATGTCATTGTAGCTAGGTCAAGGTTGTAGTGTCAAAAACAACAACATATGGAACCACAACACATGCAATCATGCATATGATATGTAGATCTAGTCCACTCCACCTTATCATGAATACTCATGTGATCAAATGTACACTTATCAACCCAAATACACATGGATGTTCACACCCGCAGAATACAATTACAGTTGTTGAAACACATCGATGTTTACACCTGTCGAATACAAATACCAACCTGGAGAGATAACTTTCAAGCAAGTACTGAAGGAATAACTTGCGAGAGGGAGAGATTGTTCATTCACCCCCCACATTGTCTTACTCTGGCTGTGCCCATCATTCGCGTGTGTTATCAGACTAATCGGTAGGTGCAGACACTAACTGATCTCCCTAGATCCACCTGAATCTAGAACAAAACAGGACAGGACATGACTCTTTCCCTAAGTTTTGACCATTGAATTAACTAGGAGGAAGGAACAAATAATATACCTTATTATCGCTTCCTAGAGTCTTTGTTTCTCCCACTTCATTCCAGTGCTCTCGTGAAGTCAATATCAAGACAACAAAAACCAACCAAAGTGAAGATAACACAATATATTCAACAATCAACCTATGTGTATGATCAAGGAATTACACAATAAAGTGGAAATAGCTTTATGGGAAAGGGACATGCCAGTGTATCATATTAATGGAAAGTAAAGATTACAACCTGAGCCTTGATGTCACAAGCTTCCTTTTGATGACTCTTGGCTCCGACACACACACTTGCTCGATCCTTGCATGGAGAAGATCAAATCCTCTTGATAGACTTGCTAGAGTCTCCAAGCTGTTGTTCAATGCTAGGTCCTTCACACAGTTCTTTCACCAATTCTCCAATGAATATTGCTTAACCTTTTCCATGAGAATTCCTTCAATATATAGGAGAGAATGAGATAGTTAATTGGATAAGAATGATCCCAAAATATCAGGGAATCCAGTACTAGGATAACCATTCGAATGCCAACCCATCCTTCTAGAAGATTCCCTTCTAGAAACATCGAGAATTCATCTTTTTCCATGCTTTAGGAAGAGTTCGCACCCTAGCTGTTCAACACAGTGCGAGAATTTCGCACCCTGTCTTAAAGAAACCTATGAGAATCAGGCATTCTCGCACCCAAATATACTATCAGCCTGCGAACCTTCTCCAAAAATGAGTTTTCTGGGAAGAGATGAAAGTAACTTTTCTCAAGAAAAAGTTCTTATGAAGAGCCTAAGTACACCATCATCAATACATCATCATGACGACTAAAATCATGGGTAACAGAATGCCCCCCAAAGTATGAGGTTGGAACCAGTGACAACCGAAAGACTTTGTAAGCTGCATGTGTGTGTCAGGAACCAGGAGCACACCTAATTGGAAACCTGCGAACAACCAAGCATCTGCAGAATATCATATATACTAATTCTGAGGTAGGCATTCCCATACTCAGATCATAGACTGATGACAATTGTAGACCTAGGTCATGGCCACCAATCATACACTGTGGATCCATGCCGTCAAAATATAGCATAGCCACCAGGAATACACTGTGGATCTATGCGAGAAATTTCAAATTAAAACGACATAGCCACGAGACATACACAGTGGATCTATGTGTCACAAATTATACATACTCCATCGCAACCTGGACAAAAGAGATGATATCCAGGGTCTTCAATCTCGTCGCCCAAAGTATGAATCTAACCATGTGATTACATGTGTCGAAGTCGAACATGGCAGAAACCACTTGATTACCGGTCATTGATGAAACCATTAACAAGTGCGAGGGAAATCACCATTGATGTCAATGACTCCCAAGGTACCCTAGTACAATCCATCGAGTGTGAATGAATGAGTTGAAGTCGAACATCCGATGGAATCTTTCAATCAGGGGTCAATGATGTAAACCCACTGTCGAAAGCGAGGAAACCTACCATTGAGGCATGCAAGCTCCAAGGTACCAAGTAATTTCTAAGTCTTGATTCCGGATAATGAGTTGGAGTCGACGGAACAAAACTCGTCACAGGAGGGCCTTGATGTATCCCCCATCAATGACACGAAAGGAGTAACTGATTTTGAAGGTGAAACAAAGTATTATGCAAATTGAACTGGACACAGGGAAGGCTGACACAGAGAGAATGGATAACTGCAGATGGCCGACTCAATATAGGTTTCAGATGGACTTCTCTTGAACATATGAATGACACGACCAATGACTTGGCAGCATTGACTCAAAGACGACACAGGGAATGACCTTGTAGCAAATTGTATGAGAGACAAATGGATTTCCCAAACCGGCTTCAAATGATGAATAGGGGGTGTCATGTTCAAGAGCGACACTTACTGCCAATCAATACGAAGATGAAAACATAGCCCTTTCCCAAATTTTCCCCCACCATTTTTGGCGAGTACCTCTTTATTTTTACGCAAGATTGAGGAGGATAACATATGCTTGTTGATGTAAGCTCATCCTTCGGATGAGTCCCTCGGAGTATGTTTAACGAACCCTAAGAAGGAGTGGTTCGGTCCCATTATGGGTCTGTCAATGTTTGTTTAACGAGTCCAAAGATAGAAAACTCGAAGGTTTTTCATGATTATAGAGTCTGGAAAAACACTTAAAAGAGAACTCTCTTAGTTCCTTTTTCGTAAAATAGTATGGATGAGACCGAAAAAGAGATAAATTTTCGCTCACCATACGCTTACTTCAAATACTTTATCGAGCGTGAAGATAGCAAGGTCGCTCGGCTATCTTTTCATGTTTAGAGAGCCTGAAAAGAGCTTAAAGAGGACTCCAGGGGGGTTCCTTTTTCGTATAACCTTGTTGAGCCCAAAAAAGTGATAAAAGTGTGCTCAATCGCGTTCTCATATATTTTCGAGCCCGAGAACGGACAAAGACCACTCTCGAGGTTTTATATAAAAACCATAAAAAACAATCAAAACACACAATGACAAAGACAAAATATGTCTGCATCCCTGTATAGGAACCTCGAAATCATTATGCCTACAAAAGTTACACTCAAAAGGACATTAGGGATTAGGGTTTAATAGATAAATAATCATAAAAAACCAAATGACATAGTAAAAGTAAATAAAAAGGAGTAAATACTCTTTTTACCATATCATTTTTACCTTTTCACTATTTGAGCTCAAAAACCCCTTTTTTACCTTCAAATTTCAGCATCAGATTACGGGAGTTACGAGCGTCCATTCAGCGAGCCGTTAGTGACAGTGAGGTAGGCTCTTTGTCCTTGACACTTTCATGGTTTAATTTTGCAATTTCTTTGGTTAAAATTCATTTTTGGGTTGATTTTGCAAGCCCTACTTGCACGTTGCCATTCTTGCAGGCGGGCTACATAGAACCTGTGAGAATGGGGCATTCTCGCAGGTGAGCCTAAGGCAGCCTGCGAGGTTCTCGCATTGTGCCCAAAGGGCACCTGCGAGAACCGCACAGCTCAATTTTTTTTTTTAAATTTTACTCAATGAAAGAGAATGAATTCATGAAAAAAGTTGTTAATCTTCTTGTTGTGCTTCTTATGCAGATAATTGGCTAGCAAAATGGTTCTTGAATGGCACAAAAGGGAGCACGAAGAAGACAATGCAATTGTTGGGAATCATCCACCTACTATTGTTGCTTTGAGAGATTGTGGCCTCTTGAAGTACTTTTGTATCCCGGGCATGAGGGCCCAAGTCAGGTTGTTAGAGTACCTTGTGCGTATGTGGGACCCTGATCAGCAGGTATTTCATGTGGGGGTCCACACACTGTCCTTAGACATTGAGGATATTTACTTTTTGACTGGATTGTCACGGCGAGGGTACTATGTGAGCCTGACTGATAGTAGAGGTGGTGGGCTGCCCATGAGTGAGTATTGTCGTTTACACTGCGTTCCCAAGGCAAAGAGAAAGAAAGGAAAAGTAGCTATTTGGGGGGTACGAGATTTGACCCTCCGTACTATCTTATTCACCATAACTCAGA
Source organism: Picea engelmannii (assembly GCA_009831015.1). Lineage (NCBI taxonomy): Eukaryota > Viridiplantae > Streptophyta > Pinopsida > Pinales > Pinaceae > Picea > Picea engelmannii. The sequence goes on from ML778552.1 coordinate 3,013,776, forward strand.
TGGCTGGGAGTTCTGCTCCTCACATGGCGTTATAGAGTTACTTTCAGTATGCTATTGAGTGTACTGAACCTCGGGTGTTCAACTAGGCAGATGCAATGCTTCGTAGCATAAAAAGACAGTTGACCAAATGCAGACGAGGCAACCTGAAGAAATTCGGGTACAGATCTTTGTTGGTGTCCTTCTTCCTTGAGAGGGTCCCATTACTGAGGTTGCAGGTTGAGTGGAATATACCGGCTCCTAGGGATCCAAGGATGCTGAGATGGTGTCAGCTTATGGCCCAACATGTGGTTGGACCGATCATCAAGTATGATGATACTTTCTTTGACTAGCTTCAACCACAGTTGTTGATGGTTGACGACTATGCTTATGTCGGGTTGGATTTCCGAGGAGATCCAGATTTAGTACTGCCAGAGGATGCTCAGTGGGGGGACCTTGGTAAGAAGTGCACACATTTTTCTTTTTAAATGTTTTTGTGAATTTTTATCATATTCAAATGTTTTTGTTTTATATGTTCGTCCAAAGACTAATACAAAATTCATTTTTGATAACACAGATGTTGGACCTTACCAACCTCCTGGTACTTCTCCCATTCAGCGGTGAGGAGAGGTAGTGGCAGCACCACAATATGTCGAGGATTATCAAGTGGTGGAACAAAATCTAAAGGGCCTGGCCGTAGATATTCCAGACATGCCTCTGGAAGAGGTTCCACGACACGATCGACATCATACTGTAGGGGTATCAGCATCCATGAGTCGACTGCTCCGTAGGGTTGCTCGGGCAGTCGTGTGTTACCATGAACGTCATCCATGACGTCACTTTGTAGAAGCTATGAGTTTCATATTTTGACATTTTGGTCTTCGGACACACTTTTTGTAAAAACTCTTTTGATCATTATATATACAGACGATTCCTACCGGTTTACCTTATATTGTGTGAATATTGATGTGATTGATTTATAAATGATTCAAATGTCTGTCTAATACATAGTTAGCCAATGCATTTGTTAATGTATTTAGACATCCAGGAATATGTTAATATTCAATGTAATCAAAATAACGCTCCAAGAGGCGAATTTGCAAATACACCCATAACAAAGTAGGACTTCGAATAGTGTAGATATTACTTAACTGTAATACTACAAACTGTGAATCGAGTCGCACAACCAAATGACGAATTCCGAGCGAGATAGCATCAACCAATAATTCAATAACGACGCTATAATCTGCAATGTTGTTGGTCGCACGGCCGAGGCACACACCTCGTAAAGAGACAAGTTCGTTTGTAGGGGTGTAAATTGCCCATGTAGCGAAAGCAAGGTTCTGAGTACTACGGCTAGCACCATCAGCGAAGCCAATATAGGGTAGCGAAGACTCCGACATCTGGAAATCAAACACAACGTCACATAAGGGCAGAGACCAGATAACGACAAAAGCAAGCTATAGTAACACACAAAAAGTATGATACAATAAAAATACAAGTACTCATGCACATATGATTTTATGCATAGTACTTCTTCAAGTACAACCCATTCTTGGGTTCACTCAAAGGGATACCATCGTAATCTACCAACTCATAAGCTCCTTTTTCCAAAACTCGTCGAACGATATAAAGACCTTGCCACATGGGTTCGAATTTCCCAGCTCCTAACATATCTCGATCTTGTTCATAGAGAAGAACAAGATCACCTTCAGAGAAAACACGAGGCTTGTCATGCTTGTCGTATTGGGCCTTGACACACTTTTTCTGAGCTTCTATGACTAGGGTGGCATCACGTCGAGTTTCGTCCAATCGCATAAGATACAATAGACGTTCTTCCTTAGCAGAAGTGTTGGGTAGGAGTTCAACAGCTAGTTTTAAAGAGGGTATCTCGCATTCAATAGGGAGAATGGATTCCACACCATAGACTAATCGAAAAAGTGTAAACCCAGTAGCAGACTTGACGGATGTCCGGTACACCCACAATGTCAAAAATAACACTGTTTGCCAACTTGTTTTATGAATCCCTATCATTCGTCGGAGCATAGTTATGAGAAATTTGTTAATCGCTTCGACTTGTCCGTTAGCTTGTGGATAATAGGGCGTTGAGTTATCATGGCGAAGACCCAACTTTTCAGTAAGTTCGAACATCATAAAATTCCTAGAGTGGCTACTGTGATCAGTGACGATAGCTTGGGGAACACCAAAACGAGCTATGACGTGATTAAAAAGGAACAATGTTGCGGTCTTTCCAGTGTTGTCAAATGTCGACATCGCCTCGGCCCATTTCGTAAAGTAATCGACGGCTACAATAATGTAACCATGCCCCCCAGCCGAGTGAGGGTGACATGTCATGAAATCGATGCCCCATTTCGCAAAGGGACCAACTGAGACCATAGGGTGGAGAGGAGCAGGATGTGACCGAATCTTTTTATTATAGGTCTGGAAGGCATGGCATTTCTGAACGACGATGATGCAGTCGTTAAACAAAGAAGGGAAAAAATACTCTGCGTGTAAGATCTTCTGGGCAATAGCATACCCAGACATATGACCACCACATGTTCCAGAATGGCAGTCATTCGGAGCTCTCTCAGCTTCGTTGAACGTTAGACAATGTCGAAAAATAGAGTCAATCCCCCGACGATAAAGAGTATCCCGAGGATAATGTATTGATGAGCTTGGTACCATATTCGACGTCGTTCAGTACTAGACAAAGTTGGTCGAAAAGTATAGGTTTGGAGATATATAATGATATCACCATACCAAAGATCATCAGTGCTAATAAGGAAAAGAGATTCATCTGGTAATGAATCAATTGCTACATTTTCCGTGGCAGAATGGGGAAAATCACATATCAACTCAGCAAAAACTAAGGACTTCTTGGACTTGGCGCGGTCGAATTCCAAGTCAAACTCTTGGAGTATCACAATCCATTTGGAGTATTTTCCCCCTAGCAATTGACATGTCAGAATGTGTTGCATAGGGTTGCAATGAGAAATCACCGTAGTCTTGCGTGAGAGGATATAGTGTCGGAAGCGTTGAACGGCTTGGACGGCAACCAAGGCCAGTTTCTCGACATGTTGATACTTGATTTCAGTTGGCGTGAGACTTCGACTCAAGTAGTAAATAACATGTTTGTCGTGAGCATCATCCTCTTGGACGAGAACCATGCCAATGGTGTAATCCGAGGCAGCAAGGTAAAGGAAATAATCACGACTATAATCGGGGGGAAAAAGAAGTGGGGCTCGTGTTAGGGACAACTTCAAAGCTTCAAAAGCATTGTTGGCAATAGTATCCCAGACGAACTCTGAATCCTTCTTTAATAGCCGCGTAAATCCACGAGTTATCTCGACGTAATTTGGGATAAAATGACGAAGACATTTTGCTTTCCCATGCAAACTTTGCAACTGGCGAAGTGTAGAAGGAGGAGGGAGATTAAGGATCGCCTCAACCTTTAAAGGATCCACCCAAATCCCTTGATGCGAAATGATGAAACCTAGAAGACGGTCGGATTCCACACAAAAAACGCACTTGTGAGGATTCAAACGTATACAGTAGAACCGACAGCGAATGAAAATGGCTCAGAGATGAGTTGGGTGATCGACTATGCGCATTGAATGAGCGGGTAAATCATCCAAATAGGGTTGAACGATATGTCTGATATCATGGAAAGAATAAGACATAGCGCATTGAAAAGTTGCGCCAGTGTTCTTGAGACCGAAGGGAAGTTTTCGATAGGCAAAAGTACCCCAAGGACAAATAAAAGCAGTCTTATGTTGATCCTCGGGAACAATGTTGATTTGATTATATCCGGAGAAACCATCCATGAGAGAGAAGATTTCACTTCCGGCATAGTCATCGACAATCTGATCGACGAAGGGGGTAGGAAAGTTGTCTTTTGGACAAGCTTTGTTAATATCCCTATAATCAACGCATACATGAATCGTTCCTTGCTTCTTGTCAATCGGGACAAGATTGGAAACCTAGTTTGTGAGAGCCACCGGATAAATAAAGCCGACTTTCAGAAGTTTCTCGACTTCGAGTTTTATAGCAGCTGTTTTACGTGGGTGAACTGGACGAAGGCGTTGCCAGATGGGCTTAGCATTAGGATATGTCTTTATCTCACGTATCACAATTTCAGGGTTGATACCCAGCATTTCTTCATAACTCCAGGTGAAGATGTCACTAAACTCTTTGAACAGAGATGTATAGGTGACTATTTTGTTAGGGGAACAGGAAGCACCAATATGGACATTTTCGACGATTCCAGGTTTGATGGATATGTCAATGGGAATCATGGGCGAGATATTGCTTAAGTTCCCTTCGGAAAACACATCATGTGTAGACTCGGGAATGGTCGAGATGACAACAATGGTCGATGGGGTCGAAATCCGTTGATAATTCTCAAGAGTATGTTGCTCCAGAAAGAGGATGGAACGATGATGCCCATCGTCCCAAGGGGTGTCCTCCATGACGGACATGATCATCTCGTCAGTGGGAAAAATAACATAAAAAGGATCGAGAGACAACTCATCAAGAGAAGGGGTAGAAGGGGTTGCCGATTGAATGGCCTGATAGGTGGATTCGACCGGACTTAACGGCATTGCATCACCATAATGAGGATGATCTCTAGGGTCAAGTACTATCCAAGGGTCATGAGATGCAGGAAGTTCACGAGGCAAGGTGGAGATCATGTTGATGGAAGCAACAGATGGGCGTGGAACATCGGGCGGTGGAATGGGGAAAGTACCCATTAACGAGGAGTCCTTTAGAAGGCCTACACTGATGTTCTCATAACCCGGTGGGGTTTTAGCAATAAATGGTACGTTGCCAGTACGGGTATCAGAATTGAAGAAGGCAAGTTGGTTGATGGTAACAACCTTTCCTTGATGAGAGAAACGTACTACACGGAAAAGTGTTGACACAACGACGCGCATGGAATCGATCCAACTGTGGCCAAGCAAAAGATTATAATCAAGGGGAGCGTCAAAGACTTCCACTTCAACTTGGACCATTTTACCTTCTAATATGATGGGCAATGAAGGAAGAACACCGTAGGGCTTAAAACCGGAGCCATTGAAGGCTTTAAGAGTGTTTTTGGGTTCATTCAAAGGAGGAGAGCCAATGGCTTTCCAACAAGCAAGAGACATCACACATGTTGAGGCACCCTCATCGATAACGGTGTGACAAATGTGTTTGTCAGAGACAACCACTTGGATCTGGAATGCAAGTTGAGGGGGTAACCTTGGAATGTGATCTTCCAAGTCAAAGATTATTAAATTCGTATCCGTCGGGTCAATTCCACCAATAGCTTTCAACAGTGCCTTCCATTGTGCAGGACAAGTTTGAAGGACTTCAAGGGCTGACATCGCAGAAGGTGCTTGGGCTAGATCTTCAACAATGTTGTAGTTCTGGGCCGCACGAGCATGAGGATTGAAAGTCGATTTTCGAACGACGCCCTTTGGGGGGGGTCGTAGAACTGTGTCGAGGCTCGGTCGTTTGAGATGAAGAGGACCATTGGCAGGTGGAGGCGCTGGAGAGGGTTGTACCAAGGAAGGAGGTAAGTCATCAACCTTCTCCTTAGAGGGAGAATAATCTTTGGCTCGAGTAGTGAGTGTAACGTTGTTTTTCCTAGAATCACTAGTACACATCAAAACATATGATGTAGTAGAAGAAGAGGGTTGGTTGTGGATGACCAACTGAGCCTATTGTTGAGACGGGAAGGGTTGGGACAAAACGGCCGGTGCAGGTGGTTTTGGAGCTCCTTGAAGGAACTTAGTGACCTCGACACATCGTGGACAATCCTTCATGTAGTGATCATCACCACAGATAAGACAAGGGTATCGTGGTTTGTGCTTATCCCGATCGTCAACAGGGGTAGTTTTGGTTTTCTCTGCTTGAGAATTATTTTTTCCCTCCTTATTCTTGCCTCTCCCTTTTTTAGATTTATTTTTACCGGCAGGGGTAGATTGGACGACATTTACCTCAGAAGTCTTGTCGATGGAAGAAGCAGGAGATGGAGCATTTTGAACATTAGAAGAATCAGATTTAGGGTTTGTGCTTGAGGAGGAATGTGGTTGGGCCTAGGTAGAGCCAATCACACCATCAGCTGCATGCGAGGAAGTTGGAGTAGTTGAAGTGCTAGAAGGATTAGGACGAGGTAAGTCAAGGAGTAAATCATAAAGGGTTCCCATTTGTGAGTAAACGAGGTCAAGATATTGAGCACGACTTATAGCATGTTCTTCTGTGACTACGCCACCCATGGAAATGTCCTTACCGATTTCGTTCACAAATGATTTTGTAAACCATTCTGCCAGTAATTGATCAAGGAGCTCAAGTTTAATGAGACGTCGTCTCCTTCGCCACTCATGGATGTGATCAGATATATGAGTGCCTTTAGTCTGTTTGAAGGAAGTCAAAATCTTGGTCCCGGTATCATAACGGATCGACAACTAGTAATGCGTAAGGAAAGCCATAGCTAAGGTATTGAAGTCAGAGAAGAAACCTCGGGGCAATTCGATATACCATTTCGTAGCAGAACTGGTAAGGGTTCGTTGAAAAAGATGTAAACGAATAGAATCATCCATCAATGAGTTGGATGAACACCATAGGTGAAAAGTCATAACGTGATTGTTGGGGTCCTCTCTCGCTTTGCTGTCGAATTTAGGAATGTCTGATGGAAGCTTGGCTGGTATAACAGGCCATTGGGGAGAGTGACGAATAGGATCATTTAAAATCATTGACAAATCCGAAAGATCCAAAGTGGCAAGAAAGGGTAACTGTCAATTCACCTGCAAGTACTGGTGGCTTTGGGGAGGAAGCCCTGTCGGCAAACCAGTAGGACCATAAGCAGTCTGCAAATAATGTGAAGATCCAGGCATATTCGGTGGTGGTTGGATAGGATAGTAGCTCATCATATTATACCCTGGAACAGAGGCTTGAGTTTGAGCATTTGCCCCCCAAATGGGATTAAACGAACTGGGATATGGTTGGCCCATACTAGGGGGTGTTACGGACGCAGCTGAAAACTGTTGCCCCCCAGACGTTTGAGGAGGATTTTGTATCAACTGATTCCAATACTGGGGCAAAGACGGAGGTATGTTTTTCCCATAAGGTGGGGTTGTCCCTCCCATTGAAGGTGGTGTGCCAATTGAGGGCAATGTTCCAATTGGCATTTGCCAACTGAGAGGGGGTTGAGTTATACTACCTTGATGAGATTGTCCACCAACTGGAAACTGATAAGTTGGATTGAATGATGGAATAGCGCCACTAGGATTAATATTGCCAGTAGAAGACGAAGAAGGTCCTCCAAAAGGAAATTGAGGGAGTGTTGGAACAAAACCGGAAATAAAGTGCCCAGAAGAAGAAGGACCACTAGGAGAGTCAGATGGAGTTTGTGCAGGAGTAGGAATAGAAGCATTCAATGCACGGTATCTAGGTGGTAGTGTCGGAGCGACATTGGGCGTTCGCGGTGTGTTGATAGGAGCAAGACTAACCGCAGTAAACCCGGTTGGAGCACTCGAATTAGCTGTCAGATGGGCCATTTCGATAGGGATGGTAAAATGATAAGCGGTAGTCACCGGTACTGTCTCTGTACCAGAGATTTCAGAAATCACAGGTGGGTTGATCTCGGAAATCACAGGTGAAATTGGACCAAAAAGGTCCCATCGAAAAACGTCCATAGACCAAAAAGGATCTTGGTCCCCAAGTCCAGACGGAGATCCAGAATATACAACAATTAAGTCTCCGGAAGAGTTTGCTCGCATAAAACGTCTCTCAGAATCAGGGTGAAGTCAAAAATCCTCTCGAGTATTTGTAATTCGAAAATGTTCTAGAGAGTCAGTGCATTCCACTTGTGGTGTGGTGACGACTGGGACTTCACTCTGCCGAGGAGAGCCTCCAAGTGTGCTTGTGGGCAAGGGTTGAGAACATTCCAGATGCTCTGGAGATAAACCCTGCATTGTATGTGAACGACGTGGAGGAGCTATTGTAAACGAGCGACAGAATTTGCGAAGAAAATCCTATGGTCAACTTCGAGAAACAAACAACAAGCGCTAGTAAAAAAAATCTAGGAAGCAACACCAAGCAAACAAGACCTTCTAATTTCGAAGCCACTAGTTGGTGATGAAATCCAATGTCACAACAATGAGAAGAGAAGGGGCTGGGCTAGGTGGAAAAGTTACGCTGACGACCTGCTTAATGGACTTACACCCTGGTGCAAGCTCCCACACATAATCGTGGGTATACCCTCCAAGGAGCCCGAGTGAGTTTGGTCAACATCAATTCCAGGTACCGTGAAGACTTTCCCCTCCACAGTCACCTCGGGTAAGAACCTAGAAAGATAGGCCACTAAGGTCACCACCAACAACAATAAAACCTGGGGGAACAGTCGACAGTCCGATCCACACGCAAGGGGAGGGTATCTAGCCCGAAATCAACTCAAAAGGCTTCCACTCATAATTGTGGGTATACCTCCGAGTGATCCCCGTAATATGTGCAATCTCTACACTGATATCAACAAAGCAGGGTGAGTAACTCTGCCAATATCAATGCGACCTCGTATTTGACCCTTGTGTGAGAAGGGCTTCCCAGGACAAGATGTTGCAAATGGAATTTAACACTCCCTAACACAACATGCTATTGTGTGTTTTGTGCTTTTGGAGAGTGTATCTCTCTTCCTACTCCAAAGCGCTAGCCTAGCTAAATGTTGGTATAATAGATCCCTAGAAAAGAGTTACTAGATAAATTTTACAATTGCGCAGTGTTATTAAGAGATGTTGTTTACTCAAAGACAACGGAGATGAAACTTATGTTGTATGACTCTGACCCAACAATGCATTGATGAGAATGAAATAGATCACTTTGCATTCAATGAATCCTATGTATGGGAGAGAGAGAAAGTTTTCCAGATCAACCGTGAACTACAATGCAAAATTTCCTTTAAAATGCAAATGCAACAAATCACATATCAACAACAATTCTCTATTGTGTCTTTTTCAATAACTTCAACAAATGATTTTCAATGTTTTTCGAAAACGAAAATGATTTTTTGAAAGAAAAACTTTCGCTCACTTTTAAAAAAGGACCCACACTATGATAGTGATAGTACTGAAAATCAAAAACCAATGAACAAGCAATAATAAAAACCCAATCCACTCTTTCAATGAAAACAAAAATAAAGAGCAAACCAATATAATCTTTTCAGTCGCATAAGAAAAAATGATATTTCAAAGAATAAGCAAATGATAAAGACCAATAAACTCAACTTTCAACCAATCACCGGTCCTTAACCAATCAAGCACACTCAGATTTCGAAATCAGAGAATATGGCTATGCCAAGAAAAGTCAAGCAACGAAAGTCAAGACAAAAATGACAAGAAGAGCCTTGAAATTCTAAGTCTGTTCATGCACGCAAACGAAGACAAGAAAGACATCAATCAATGGTCCAAGAAACTCTTATGAGGCACCTAGACTGATCTGGGCAGTTGAAGATGCCAAAACTCAAATCCAAATTTTTGAAAAAATGAGTTCTCAGACTGGCAATACTACATAGTGCGAGAATTAGGGATTCTCGCAGTTGACCCTGTAGCAGAGTGTGAGAACCTCGCACTGAACCTAAAGGCAGAATGCGAACTCTAGCAATTCTCGTAGGCTATAGTGAAGTGCAGTGCGAGAATGTCTGAACATAGTTAAATTTTTGGAAAATGAAAAAAAAATTGAAAAGGCCTCTCGACCCAGAGGGTCTATCAGGATATCCTGAAGACTCAGAGATTGATAGGCAAGGAGAAAATTAAAACCAGAGCAAATGGCCACAGAAAAATACCAAAAGCCACAAAGAAAATGGGATGTTCCCTAGCGGAGTCGCCAATTTTGTTATCGGACTAATCGGTAGGTGCGGACACTAACTGATCTCCCTAGATCCACGTGGATCTAGAACAAAACAGGACAGGACATGACTCTTTCCCTAAGTTTTGACCATTGAATTAACTAGGAGGAAGGAACAAATAACATACCTTATTATCGCTTCCTAGGATCTTTGTTGCTCCCACTTCGCTCCAGTGCTCTCGTGAAGTCAAGACCAAGACAACACAAACCAACCAATGTGAAGATAGCACAATATATTCAACGATCAACCTATGTGTATGATCAAGGAATTACACAATAAAGTGGAAATAGATTTATGGGAAAGGGACATGCCACTGTATCATATTAGTGGAAAGTAAAGATTACAACCTGAGCCTTGATGTCACAAGCTTCCTTTCGATGACTCTTGGCTCCGACACACACACTTGCTCGATCCTTGCATGAAGAAGATCAAATCCTCTTGATAGACTTGCTAGAGTCTTCAAGCTGTTGTTCATTGCTAAGTCCTTCACACAGTTCTTTCACCAATTCTCCAATGAATCTTGCTTAACCTTTTCCATGAGAATTCCCTCAATATATAGGAGAGAATGAGATAGTTACTTGGATAAGAATGATCCCAAAATATCAAGGAATCTAGTACTAGGATAACCATTCGAATGCCAACCCATCCTTCTAGAAGATTCCCTTCTAGAAACATCGAGAATTCATCTTTTTCCATGCTTTAGGAAGAGTTCACACCCTAGCTGTTCAACACAGTGCGAGAAGTTCACACCCTGGCTTAAAGCAGTCTGTGAGAATCAGGCATTCTCGCACCCAAATATACTAGCAGCCTACGAACCTTCTCCAAAAATGAGTTTTCTGGGAAGAGATGAAAGTAACTTTTCTCAAGAAAAAGTTCTTATGAAGAGCCTAAGTACACCATCATCAATACATCATCGCGACGACTAAAATCATGGGTAACAGCGTTATCTTAGCAAGTGAGTAGATGAGGCCTTTGCATGTATATGGATTTCCAACATATCTCCTCATTGTTGATGTTCTACTCCATCCCTCCCAAAGTTCCATCCATTTTTAATGGAGATATAGAAAAAAGGGGGAAATAAGAAACATTTTGAGTGCTACCTGTAACAAACAGTTCCAAGAAAGTCTTCACAAGCTACTGTGGGATCAAAGCATCTACCTGAGATAGTCACACCTGCTCATAGTCCAACAACTGGGTCCAATGACTCAATTGCAGGCATCCACTTCATAACTCCATGGCTCCACGATGGTTTGAACCTAGGACTATTAGGATCTAGGTAAAATTATTTAATTTGTTTTATTCGGTTTTTTATTTGTAGAGAAAATTGGGATTTTCTTGGTTCTGTTTTTCTTTTAACAAAGAATTATTATTTTATTACAACAATTATTATCTATGTACAGTTGGTGGAGGAAAAAATGTTGAGAACACCCAGAATAGAACATGATACCTCTGCAGTATTGAGATTAAATTTGGTCATATGGATATCATGAGAAAGGAATAGAATGTGAGACCTCTGCAGTGATACTGAATTTTGGTGCTAGTGAATGCGTAAATGCATTGCTTTATGTCTGAACTTTTAGAAGACTAGTATTGTCCATACATGCTTTGTCGTCTAAAGATGGATTTCTATGCTGAGCAATTCTTGGAATTGAGGGATTGTCTTATTGTTCATCCCTATCACACACTCCAACGAGTCCCTCATCATGAGGCGGGAAATGGAGGTGTTGGATCAATTTCAGAGCTGGACTACATTACAGTGAATGACACAACCTCCGCAACACCAAATTTTTGAAAAACTATAATATTTCATAGGGATTAATGGATATGTCACCATCTAGTTTAGAATGGCTACCATTCAAGGATGATATAGATAAAGATCAAGATGCAAGATAATTTAGAGCAGTAGAATAACTAATCATTTTCTATGACTATCATACATTTTATTTCTTATGTTGCTCTTGTGCTTGGTATGTTGACATTTGTAGTATTTGTTAATTCAAAAATACTTGTTGAATAGCTTTAGCATAGAGTAGTTCTTGATGGACTCTAGATAGTATAATAGTTGCAAATTCAAGCTTCTTCTATTGTATTTTACATAAACATCAACTCATTTTGAATACCTATGTCAAATAATAAATCAATCCTAAGAAAGATGGTAACACTAATCGATTTTGCATGAATATTTTTACAGATTCATGAACCAAGTTTCTAAGGAAGATCCTTCTTGTGTTGCTTGCAAGGTCCAAAAAAAGGAATGTTCAAAGAAATATGTGCACCTTATTTCTCAGAGAATGATCTCAACAACTTCTTGTTGGTACACCTACACATTCGTTGGATCGTTTTAAATTTTAATATCAGTTTGTTGCATGTAGTATATGATCAACACAACAATTAGTAGTTGAAATGCTAACATAATCTAAAACCTAGAGAACCAACTTATATGATTGTTTTAAATTTTAATACATGTTTACTACTTCCAGTAATGCTTTAACCGGGTAAGCTTGATTTACTATGCAATCACAACTCCAAAATCCATTGAATTTAGAACTATAATGGAAGAGATGCTTATTCGTTTGATGTTAATATGTGCCTAAAAATCAACTTAGGCGAATATTTATCATTGTGCAGGGGCATTGGAGTTGTATTTGAATCTTGCATTGTGTAGGGTAGTGGGGAAGGTGGTGAATATGAGATAAGGGTGAAGATAACATCACTTTCTAAATGTATCAAGTTCTCGAGCTCTGATTTATGTCTCTAGTGTGAGGGCATGTAGATGGCCATTTATGTGTCTAGTGTGAGGGCATGTAGAAGGCCACGATTGGCCATGGACTGTAGCTCCAGGCATCAAATGCACTGACAAGCTCTGCAAGCTTGTACTTATGGAATAGTACGTGGCCTTTTTCCAAACATTTTCAAATTTTTATTTTTTAAATTAATATTCAACTCTGGAAAATGTGTAAATAAAACTTATATTCACCAGGGAAAATTAAGTCCCATCAGGATTGTTGGACAATCAAAAATTAAATTTATGAATTTCGAATATTTCATAAATATTTTTAATTTTTCATAAAAAATAATTTAATATAGGTTATGTACAAAACACTGATAAATAATATTAGAACACTGCAAAATGGACCACTTGATGTAAGGAAACACACTGATTAATAGGGGTTCATCTCTCGTTGACCGTGAAGTGGTTGCTATAGTCCCTCGCCGGAGGCATGGACTAATAAGAAATCATAAAACACTCATATTTCCCTAAACGCTATGTATCCTATGTATTGTTATGTAGTCAATTAAGTTAGTAGTCTACGGATTTGGGAAAACATTTTAGTTCATTGCAATCCTCAAGATTCAATTCCTTCGAGTTCCTTTGCCCGTTGAGGGAACGTGGTAGCATTTATAGAAATGGACAATATTTTAACTTCCAACTCAACTTCGTCAACAATATTGGAATGATGGTTCATATTCACAGTGCTTGCTTGATTTTAAAAGGAATCCATGGACAAGGTTATGCATTTTTATGATTGATGTTTGTATTGGTAAATCTTCAAATTATTTTTCATGTTTTAAACTGGCATGGAAAATGTGTGTTCTTGCAACAACAAGGCATTGTTCCAAGTATTTTATGAAACACTGGCCAATATTTTTTTTAAGCACATGTTGCACTTACTGGAAATGATAACAAACATTTTGCTACAATCCGATCGAGAAAATCAACTCTCTATGGTGTCACTCAAGGCCAAAAGGATCTATTTTTATCATGGTAATTAAAAGGGAATGCATATAGATTTTGTTATTGTTAGCTAATAAGTGTACAATAACACTCTGATTCAAACTATTATTTTGACAACATAACTTCCTAACTTAGTAATAGAAAAAAACTAAGAAGCTATTTTCATAATCAATGGTTGTTGTAGGGAAAATTTTAGTGGTTGATATCTATCATTTACTTATTTGTCTATAAATATTTTGGCTATTTAAAAATAATATTGGGCCAATTTTTCTTTTGAAAAAATAACCAACTCCATTTATAAGATATGCAAAATCTTCATAAATTTAAAAAATGTTAGACAATCGTTTTGGTTAAAATCTCTTAGAGTTGCCAACGTTTTTTTTGTCAAAATCTCTTATAGTTGACATTTAGAGCATCATAAAGATTTTCCATTAACAAAATTTCTCTTCCACTTTGATTTTTGCACATAAATTTTAAGCTTTTTCTTGCTTTAATATGTGAAGATAGATATATTATCCCTTAAAAATGTCAAGGATGACATGGAATTTTCTTTAACACTAGTTAAGGAAAAATCAATGGTGGTGGTATTGTTAAGTATTTTGTTTTACCTAATATCCCCCCCCCATCCACACCCTCATATAATGAGGGTGAGGGTGAGGGTGGGGGTGGAGGGAGATATTAGGTGAAATGTATGAGGGTAGGGGCCGCATGGGATATTAGGTAAAACATAATATGGTTTACCTAATAAATGAGGGTGACAATGGGGGGGGATATTCAGTAAAACATACCCACTCTCATATTAATTTTTACCTAATATATCCCTCCACCCTCACCCTCATATTACGTTTTAAATTTTACCTGATATCTTCCCTCACGGGTTTTACCTAATATCTCCCCCCACCCCCATATCACGTTTTATTAAGGATGTGGTTGGGGGGGGGTGGTATTAGGTAAAAAATAATATGAGGGCATGGTTGGGGGGAGATATTAGGTAAAACCTAATATGAGGGTGGCGGTGGGGGTATTTTTTACCTAATATATCCTCCACTCCAACCCTCATATTACGTTATTATGTTTTACCTAATATCTCCCCCCACACCTACCCTCATATTACATTTTATAGAGGATATGGGTGTTTTACCTAATATATTCCCCCACCCACTAAATGGGGGGAGATATTAGGTAAAACATAATATGTTTTACTTAGAGAAATATTAGTTTTACCTAAAATCTCTCCCCACCCTCACCCTCATATTTAGTCGGGGGGGATATTTGGTTATGCATGGGAGATATTAGGTAAAACACCATCTCCATTCCCACCCCCACCTTCATGTTTAGTCGGGGGAGATATTTGGTAAAACGTGGGGGATATTAGGTAAAACATATTATCCCACCCCCACCCTCATATTTAGTGGGGGGAGATATTTGGTAAAATATGGGAGATATTAGGTAAAACATAACATGTTTTACCAAATATCTCCCCTCACTAAATGTGGGGGTGGGGGTGGGGAGAAATATTATTTTTTACCTAATATCTCCCATGTTTTACTAAATATCTCCCCCCACTAAATATGAGGGTGAGGGTGGGGGTGGGGATGGGAGAAATATTTTAGGTAAAACTAATATTTCTCCCCATCCCCATCCTCACCTATAATGATTTACCTAATATCTCTCCCCACCCCCATCCTCACCCTTATTTTTAGTGGGGGAGATATTAGGTAAATCATATGAGGGTGAAAGTGGGGGTGGGGACCTAATATATTCCCCCACCCTAAACCTAGTATCTCCCCCCACCTCCACCATCATATTTAGTGGGGGGAGATATTAGGTAAAAAATAATATGAGGGTAGGGGTGGAGGGATATATTAGATCAAACATAATATGTTTTACATAATATCTCACCCCACCCCCTAATGTGTTTTACCTGAGATCTTCCCCCACCCTCATATTATGTTTTACCTAATATCTTCCCCCACCTCCACCCTCATATTATGTGAGATGTTTTCCTAATATCTCACCCCACCCCCCAATATGTTTTACCTGATATCTTCCCCCGCCATCATAATATGTTTTACCTAATATCTTCCCCCACCCCCACCCCCACCATCATATTGTGTGAGGGTGGGTGGAGATATTAGGTAAAACATATTATGTTTACCTAATATCTTCCCCTAGCCCCACCCTCACCCTCATATTATGTTAGGGTGGGGGGAAATATTAGTTAAAACATATTATGTTTTTACCTAATATCTTCCCCCACTGCCATCCTCACCCTCATGTTATCTCCCTCCCCACCTTATGTTTTATCTAATAACTCCCCCTACTCCCACCCCACCTCCATTTTATCTCCCTATTATGGTTTGCCTAATATCTCCCCCCACTCACCCTATTATTATGTGGGGGTGGGGGTAGATAATGATCCATATTATATTGAGAACAAAATGGAACACACACAAAAATATATAGAGTACAAGAATACAATGAAACCCAACTTCTATTAATGAATACAATAATAGAGTATTGTAGAACACAAACTGGATAGAATGGTGGTAGCTTATCTATGAAGAGAAAGAGATGTTGGATTCCCTCATTTGCAAAAGGTTGATTACAAAGAGGCCGAAAAGGGTCTTTTATCATGAATCATAAAAAACAAAGAGGCAAAAAATCTAACTCTATAAGATGAAACACCAAAAGTATTGTGAGCCCCGAGGTGGTTAGTTGATACATCAACTTCCTGGGGCACAACTTTTGCATACGATCTTTGTTTGGGGTGCACAAAATATTGTTGAAAGGAACTTTATGAGGATTACAACTTTTTTCTAGGGCTAGGGCATGTCGTCGGCAACCCCTAACCCCCGAATTTCCAAAAAACATCGTTTAGGGCCTCAAAACGGCCCCAAAAGTTTGGGACCCGAAAAACCGTAGAAAACCTGCCAAGGAGATAGAGAACCATTGAGTCAGTGGAAGAGGTGGGTGGCCACCGATATCCACCTACATAAATCCTCCTCCCTTAGTAATAAATGTTAGGATATTTAGACACTTAGGAGTTAGTAAGATCTACTTGGTCTATTGTGTCGTTAGGTAAAAGTGTGTTTTCTAGTGTGTTTCTTTAGTATGCATTTGTAGTTAGGAAATCTGACGGTCATGATATGTTCCCGACATAGAGTGATCTGATGGTTCATACTCTCCTCGATATTAATGGCCATTGATCCATGGCTTAACACCCGATTGGTCCATGATCTCTATTTAAAGAGCATGGAGGGTCATTTGTCGATGATCGATTGTGAGAAACTCTCTTGTAAAATCTCTCTGTAATCTTTTTCTTTGCATTAATAAATTGCTCCAAGTGGCCGCGTTGGATGGGGTCGTGGATGTTTCCCCGTAGGGGTTTTACCATGTGAAAACATCAGTGTGTTGATATTTGATATGGTTATGTGAGTGGTTACTGAAGGTGTTCGTCCTTTGTTGGAATACCTGTGTTGTCGAACATGGTATCAGAGCCTGTTTGAAGACCTGCTCCTATTGTAGATCGAGATCACGAAGCCGAGTTGCCTCATCTCCACTTTTTGTCTCTTCCATACATTTTTGGGCTGAGAGGACTATTTCATTGCATCTGGAGCACTCGTTTCATTCAGGAACACTTTTCGTTTCACTCGAAAAGGTTTCCGTTTTCCCAAGATACGGCCATTACAGTCAAATCCGGAGGTATAAAGTTTGAATACACATTTTTAAAATTTTTTGCAGAGAAGTTTTTTGGGTTTTATTTCGGTTTTGTATTTTTTTATTTCCAGGTTGCTACTATTTTATATCTGTGTATGCTCTTTGCCCCGTGCCCTATGCGATCTCGGCAAATCAAAAACAGATAGGAAAAGGTGCATCTTCCGAGTAAGCTAACCGAGATATAACCCTTGTTGTCATCGAGAAGAGAAATTTTTTTCTTGTGTGAAAAGAGTTTTTTTTTAGCACGCTCTCCAAGGCCATCTTCCACAACAACAACAACAACAAAAACACCCCCAATCCTCCTTCTGAACATTACAATATGTTTTGTTAGACCATTTGGTTAAAAGTTTCCTTATTAAGTAAGAGGTCTTGAGTTCAAGTCTCTCTTTTGTTACCTTTTTTGAAAAAGTTATGCAAAAATTGTAAAGTGTATTTCACTTCAAGTATAAAAGTGAATCACTATAAATAGCTTTAATATTTTATTTTAGAGATATTTTGCATGCAACCTTTTTTTTATAAGGTAACTTCATTGTAAAAGTGATCCCCGCTTCTGTTTATAAAAGTGGGTCACTTCATAAAGCAGCTTACACTATCACGTGGTCATTTGGTTACCGTTTATGCCTTTTTTAAAAAGGGCATAACTCTCACATTGAAAGTCTGTTTTCAGTGCCTTTTTTTTAAAAACCACATAACTTTTCGAGCTCTTTCCATCCAGATCATCAGTTTCAGTTTTTAAATCCACATTATCTACATATTTAATATGGCTTCTACAAGTACTGTCTTGCTTACCAGCAACAACTACTTCCAATAGAAATCTCATATGGAAGATTTATTAAGAAGTAAAGGATTGTACCAGATTACCTTGGGAAATGAAAAATCACCCACCGATGCTGATAAGAAAGCCAAGTGGGATAATAGGAATGACGAAGCACGTGGACTAATCGGAATTTCCATCTCTCCTGATTTAAGGTACCACATTCAATACATTGATGACCCCGAAGAAGCTTGGGAAAATATTGAATATGTGTTTAGTAAACTCAATATTATTCGAGCACAACAGTTAGAAAATCAAATACTGACCTTGAGTCCAAGTGATTTTTCTTGCCTTGGAGACTATCTATCTAGGTTTAAAACACTCGGAATTTTATGTGAAGAATGTAAGATAAATATGGAGGAAGAGCGTTGCATCTATCTTATTCTTTCTAAGATAGGTAGTGCATATTCTGTGTTTGTATCTACCTTTTATGCCATGAGAGAGGATCTAGGGGAAGAATCTTATGAAAAACCCACTCTTGAGTCCTTTTGTGCTTCTTTGATTCGAGAGGAAGATAAGCTTGTACAATTTGGAGTGATCAACACTGCAGGTCCCTCCAACAAAGCCTTAGTTGCCCAGCAGAAAGATAAACCCAAGTATCCCAAGAAGCAACATCCTCGCTACAACAACAAACAACATAAGGGTCCCAAACCTGCTCAAACAACTTCATCTCCTACTGGTGACAAAGGAGCAAAATATAAAAGTAAGAATACTAATAGACAATGCAACTTTTGTGATAAAGATGATCATGATGAGTCCTAATGTTTCAAGAAGATGGCAGCTTTAGAAGCAGCGATGAAGAAGCACAACATCAATATTGATTCTACTTCTTCTTCTCACAGACATGCACTTTCTTCTTCTAGTTTCTCCTTCAATGCAAATTATACTTCTACTACTTCTTCTTCTGATGAGTGGCTTATTGATTTAGGAGCATCTTATCATATGGCTAAGGATAAAGCCATATTTTCTGCTCTAAATGAATGTAACACCAAGAAAATATTTGTTGGTGATGATAGATCTCTTAGTGTTATAGGATCTAGAATAGTTCAAGTAGATAATGGTCATTTCAATGATGTATTATGTGTTCCAAGTCTTTCTTGTAACCTTATATCAGTATATCAAATCACTCATTCAGGTGAAGGTAAAACCGTTGAGTTTTCACCTCACCAAGTTGTAATCAAGGATCTAAAAGATCTTAAGCATGTTCTTGCAACTGGAATTGCTGATGATATTACCAGGTTGTATCAGGTCATCCAGATTGGGATACAACAATGAATGAAGAGTATCATTCTTTAATGGCAAAAAATACTTGGGATCTTGTACCTCTTCCAAAAGGAAGAAAACTTGTTCGATGCAAATGGGTCTACAGAACTAAGTATGCATCAGATGGAAGTGTTGAAATACACAAGGCTCGGTTAGTTTCCAAAGGATTTTCCCAAGTTGAAGGAATTGACTATAATGAAACCTTTGCCCCTGTAGCAAAAATGAATTCCATCTACCTTGTTCTTGCCCTTGCTACCTCACATAAATGGGAGGTCCATCAGATGGATGTTAAATCCACCTTCTTGCACGGAGATTTGCAAGAAGAAATCTACATGGAACAACTTCCTAGCTATGTCCAGAATGACTCTAGCCTTGTTTGTCGCCTCAAGAAATATCATTATGGTCTCAAGCAAGCTCCCCGAGCTTGGTATGCCAAAATGGATAGCTTTCTTATTGCCACTGGATTCTCTAGATGCCATTCTGATCCTAATGTCTATACCAAGAAAGTTGGAAGCCATCTCATAATCCTTTGTCCTTTATGTTGATGACCTTATCCTTACTGGTAGTGACTCAAAACTTTTAAACCATGTGAAAACCATCCTTAAGAAGAAATTTGAAATGGCAGACTTAGACTTTTTTCATTATTTCCTTGGCCTCCAAGTTTTGCAAACCAATGAAGGAATTTTTATTTCCCAATCTAAGTATGATTGTGACCTTCTTCGTCGCTTTCACATGAACGATTGTAAACCAACCCCTTCTCCCTTCCAGTCTGGAGTCAAGATTTCTGTCACATGTACTTCTCTTGAAGTTGATGCCACCTTGTACCATCAGTTAGTTGGTAGCCTCTTATACTTGACTCATACTTGTCCTGATCTTTCCTTTGTTGTTGGTCTTGTTGCCTGATATATGCAAACACCCCATGAAATCCATTGGAAATCAACTAAAAGGATACTTCGCTATGTTCGTGCTACAGTTCAGTTCAGGATACAATACATTTCAGGGGGGACTCCTTTATTGGTTGGTTTCACTGATTTAGATTGGGCCGGAGACCCTGATGATCGGAGGTCTACTGCAAGTTATGTTTTCAGCCTTAATTCAGGAACTGTCACTTGGGCCTATAAGAAACAGGAGGCTATTGCACTTTCTTCAGCAGAAGCAGAGTACCGAGCAACGGTAAATGCAAGTCAGGAAGCCCTGTGGATTCGACAGATCCTTTTAGAGTTTGGATTCCATCACCCACATCCGACCAGACTTTGGTGTGACAATCAGAGTGCCATCAAGCTCGTCAAAGACCCAGTTCAACATCAGCATAGCAAACACATCGAGATACACATGCACTTCATCAGAAAGCTCATTCATAATCAAGTTATTGAAGTGCTATTTCTCCCTACAGAAGATCAAGTTGCAGAAATTTTCACAAAGTCTCTTACAGAAGCGAAGTTTTCCAAACTTCGATCTATGTTAGGAGTTCAAGAAGTTGTCATTAAGGGGGTATAGGCTCTAATGCCTCCTTCCTTCTCCTATTGTGTCACTATTGTAAATCCTTCAATCCTATCCCAAGTTGTTCTTAAGGGGGAATGTTAGGATATTTAGACACTTAGGAGTTACTAAGATCTACTTGGTCTATTGTGTCATTAGGTAAAAGTGTGTTTTCTAGTGTGTTTCTTTAGTATGCATTAGTATGCATTTGTAGTTAGGAAATCCGACGGTCACGATATGTTCCCGACATAGAGTGATTTGACGGTTCATACTCTCCTTGATCTTCATGGCCATTGATCTGTGGCTTAACACCTGATTGGTCCATGATCTCTATTTAAAGAGCATGGATGTCATTTTCCAATGATAGATTGTGAGAAACTCTCTTGTAA
The DNA here is from genome assembly GCA_009831015.1 of Picea engelmannii. NCBI lineage: Eukaryota > Viridiplantae > Streptophyta > Pinopsida > Pinales > Pinaceae > Picea > Picea engelmannii. The sequence continues at coordinate 3,035,039 of ML778552.1, forward strand.
AATCTCTCTGTAATATTTTTCTTTGCATTAATAAACTGATCCAAGTGGTCGCATTGGTTGGGGCTGTGGATGTTTCCCCATAGGGGTTTTACCACGTGAAAACATTGATGTGTTGATCTTTGATCTGGTTATGTGAGTGGTTACTGAAGGTGTTCGTCCTCTGTTGGAATACCTGTGTTGTCGAAAAATAAATTGTCTCCATTGCATCAAGTTCCCTCATCGGATTGGGAAACTTCTATTGAATTTGGATCCTAGTGAGCCACTTGCCTTGGTGAAGAAGTTTCCCTACTTTGGCGACCTGATAAAGGTGTATGTTTAGTTGGTGGGTTCATTTCATCTATGTATCCATGATTCAATCAATTGTAGCTTAATCAATGCAATCAAGGTTGATTTCTTTAGAGACCAAGTGTTTATCTACCTTTGAGGTGTCCAATATAGGTGGAAAATATGGGCAAAGCAACTCCACATTAAAGGTTGGATGCAGGCCAAGGAATGAGGAAATACTTAATTCAAAATCATTCTCTCCTACCACCTTGGTGATGGTGTAAGGCCCATATCTAATTGGGTGAATCTTGCGATGGGGTCTTATGAGGCACTCATTCTACAAATGTAACCAGACCTTATCAACAACTTGAAACTTGTGTGGAACCTGATGTTGGTCATGTCGTTGTTTGTACGTGGCATTGGCTTTCTGCAAGATGTTATGGAATTTTTGGCGGATGTGTTGAATCCATTCAATAAATCTGGCTACCTTATCAGCCTTAGTTTGAGCATGGGAAAATTCTTCCAATGTGGATGCAATGGGAAGAGCTACATCAATTGGGGCCAATGGTTGGAACCCCAAGCACACTTGAAAAGGGTTGTGTCTAGTAGAGTTATGAAGGGATTGATTGTAGCTATGTTGAACATAAGGAAGACACTCATCCCATGCACAAGGATTTTTGAAGTTGTACATTATCAAGATATGTACAATCATCCTATTGACTACCTTCATTTGTCCATCAGTTTGGGGGTGGAAGAAAATTGATTCGGTGAGCTGATGTCCATCAATGACCACAGACTGGACCAAAATGTACTCAAGAACCTACTATCATTATCTGAAATAATAGTTTGTGGTAGCTCGAAATGAGCATAAATACACTCTAAAGAATATCTTAGTAATGGCCTCGATTGTTATACTTTTTTTGCAAGATGTCAAAACTACCATCTTAGATAATTGATCAATGACTATGAAGACACAGTCATTACCATGCTTGGTAGAAGGTAGACCGGACATGTAATACATGGAGAAGGACTCTCAAGGCCTATCAGAAGTAGGCAAAGGGGTGTACAAGCCATGTTTCTTAATGGTAGGTTTGGTGATGGCACATGTAGTGCATGATCTAATATATTTGTTGACATCTTGTCAAATCATTGGACAATAAAATTACGTTTGTAATACTCCCACTATTTTTTCCACGCCAAAGTGTTATGCCACTCGATTGTATTGTGCTTCCCAAATTATCTTTGCACACTTTCTTGAAGGAACACAAAGGTGGCCTAGATGGAATAGCAGTCCATCCTAGAGATGAAATTATGGAACTGGTTCCTGAGCTCAATATTTGCTAGGTAGCAGTGAAGTCGGAGTCATTTTTGTATAATTGTGGCCACCCATAGGTCTCATGCCCATAGGAGTTAAGAACTATGGTTAGTTCCACAATTAGGTCTCAACTAAGGCAGTTTGAAATATGGTTGGTGTTTCCCCTCTTGTACTTTATGTTCAAGTGGAATTGTTGTAGGTATGTGGACCACTTTTGATGGCGGTTATTTTGTAACTTTCCTTGTGTCTGCATGAATTGCAGAGGCATGTGATTGGTGTGGATTATCATTTCCTTTCCTAGAACATAATTCTTGCACTATCAACATGTTTGCACAATGGAGTACATCTCTTTTTCAAAGGTGGGATATTTGTGAACATCATCCACTACAAGGAGAACACATTCTAGCGGATGTTTTTGCGGAGGTTTTTAGTGTTACAAAATTTGGAAAAAAATTCAAAATAACCTTCGCTACAACCTCCTCTATTGGTTGTGGAGGTTTTAGAGGAGGTTTTAACAGATCTTCCATATAGCTAAAAACAATTGGGAGGATGAAGGTTGTAGTGAATGTTTTTTTCAGTGCTTTTATTGTTAAAACATACCGATGCGACATTAAATAAAACACCCTGGGGCATACCAAAAAACAAAATGTATCAGAATGAACTCACATAAAATTCCCCAGAACTTACATAAAACCAAAATATCATCGATTTGCCATTACATAAATTCCCAGTGCATACACAAAACAAACCACACCGAGAATCATTACATGAAATGCCCCGATTCATACATAAGATGAAAACACTCTAGTTCCTCAATGCTTACATATTAAATAAACACATTGGGACAACTATGGTTGATATATATTGGAATCCCATTTTGTTATATGAAACTCTGGTGTGCTTGTTTTTCTATGTTTGTATATGGAACAAGAGAAGTTGGAACGTCAAAACGATTTATCTGCTCCTCCATGAGATCCTCACTCATGTACTTACTAAGAAGTTCATCATGTTTCTTATTCTCCACAACCATGCGCTCAATCACTTTCTCATCTAGAAGGGGCACATGGGAAACAAACTCTCATTCTCTATGTTGTTAGTTTCCCTTGTCCTGCTCTCCCATTTCTTTCGCCACATCCTCATATTGCACAAATAGGACTAGCTTAATGGAAATGACCTCATCACTCTTGATCATGAACCTAGCCTCCCTCTATATAGACTGATCCCCTGCCACTTCCTCAGTGCTTTGGCCTGCATCTCCTCCTCTGCGAGCCACTCAACTTTCTTCATGATACTTTTCTCATCATCATTTTCGCCATAATAGATTGCATCAATTCGATTGTAGATCACATACATAGGACTCCTCTTATTCTCCTCAAGGGCGCCTTATCGAATAGATCTTTGACATCGAGGAGTAATTTCTTAGTTGCACTTATACAATTGATTGATATAAGATGACATGTTATAATATTTCAACAACCAATTGTACAAGTGTGGCTGGGAAATTCCTCCCCAACGTCAAATATCTATTCGATAAGCCCCATGAGGTGAAGAAGAGGAGGTTTATATATGCGATCTATAAGTGAATTGATGCCAATTATTATGACGACAACGATGACGAGAACAATATCTTGGAGAAAGTCAAGTGGCCCACAAAGGAGGGTATGCAAGCCAAAGCGTTGAGGGAATGGCAAAGGATCCAATATATTCAAGGAAGATGATGATGTGGTGGAAGAAATGGGAGATCAAGACAAGGAAAACCAACAACAGAGAGAGAGAGAGTTTGTTTCTCATCTTCCTCTTCTAGATAAGAAAGTGATCGAGTGCATGGTTGGGGAGAAGAAGATACATGATGAACTTCTTAGTAAGTACATGGGTGAGGATCTCATGGAGGAGTCAGCCAAGGCTAAGGAAATTCTCACTATTTAGTGATAAGTCACGCTGACAAAGCTTATGGGTCATCGATTATTTTTCCAAATGTGATTCTTAACTTCTATTAAATATATGATTTGGATCTTAGGTCAATATTGAGGCTAACATTGTGTTATAATTAAGACATATACAAGGGGCAAAGGGGCACTAGGAAGCTCTGATTGTAGAGCTTGGCAATCCTAATTATGGAAAAGTAGAGGCTAATATAACAGACTTAGAAGGGAATTAAGTTTATGTGTTGAGTTCCACAAGCAAGGGACCCAATTACAGATACTTTGGGGCTACAAAATTAGTCCTCATCCTCAAAGAGGTATTCAATAATACCCCTCGAGGTGAATAAGGGGAGTTGTAGGTATGTGGTCTACAAATGAATTGACGCCATTTTATATTATGGCTATAGGAATGACGAGGATGGTATATTGGAGAAATTCATGTGGCCCACAAAGGAGGATTTGTGAGGTAGAGCATCGAGGAAGTGGAAAATCCTCAAGTCTATGTGCTAAATTATGAGAGGGACCGAAGAGCGACCTATGTTTTTGTCTCCGCAAAGAAAAACCTCCACAAAATTTAACCGTGGAGGTTTGCATATGCAAATTGTGAATTAAATTGTTTTTCTTCTGGTTTCTACTACGCTCGGCGTTGTCGACATATCTAATTCATATTAAATCCCTTTTAGTCACATATATAGATAAAATGAAATTACAATATAAAACACAAACATATATAACTAATTTGTATTTATCAAAAACTGAAAATAGTTTTTTTTAGCAAAACAAAAAGTGAACAAGTAAGCGGTTCTCTTAACAAATGTGTATGCACCACGACTAATGCTCCTTATAAGACATAAGGCATCGAAAAGACATTTTTTAAATATAAGACACAGGTGTGTCATTGTTATTCGAGCACTGATATCTATAGCGATGTGTTGTGATATATAGCACACAGGTTAAGGGTTGGTGTTAAACCACACAATGCATTGGGTTATATTAAACACACTGACTCTATATGTTAGTTCATGCACCATATGATTTAAACTTTATTTTTGTGATGCACCATTAATGGGCACGCTTTACAATGCACTCTAGAATGATAATTTTTAAACTATTTTCCTAGTTCAACTTACTTAACCACCCTGTTGTGTTTAGCTTAACCTAATGCATTGACGCTTCATTTGAGATTTGTATGCATTGATTTCATTTAATTTGTATTATAATGCATTGGTGATGGGGCATCCCATAAAACAAACCGATATGGTAAATTACTATGTGTTTTTCTAGTTGTGTTGTCGTTCACATTTTTAGTGTGTTTATTTATTCAACGCACCGCAGAGAAAATTTGTCTTTCAAAAACTTGGCAGTGTTTGATTAATAGAACACACTGGTGCATTTATCTCAAATGGTGCACTTCCTAGAATATTTTTGGTGCTTACCATAAGATGAATTGTGCTACAAATTTGTGAAATTCAGCCTGGTGTCGTGCTCTTAATTATATCATCGGTGCGTTGTTTTGATCACTCTGTGCCGCCCAATAAAATTGTTGAATATGAAATTACGTGGTGTGATGTGTTAATATAAACACATTGAAACTACCTTGCTATTGAAGCATTTAAATTTTGTTTAGCAGTGCATTTCATTGTGGACAACAACAGTTAGTACATGGTGTCTACCAAAATGACATAACCAGCCGGTGTTACTATTAACACATTGGGACCACTGTGATAGTGGAGCATCGCCCTTTTGTTCCTCAGTGCTTTATAAATGTGAGGGCACCGAGAATGAGGCATCCACTGAGATGCACCATTATGAAAATTTAGGAAATATATGTCCCAATGCATTTTTGAATAAAGTTTTGGTGTGTTTCATTACAATGGTTGCACCACTACGTAAATTTTATAAATCGTTATGTCAACGGTGTATTTAGTTAAGTGAAGTTTACTAGGGAATAATGTTAAATGACAATGGTGTGATTTATTGGGTTGTATTTTTTTATAAAGTATGGCAGTGCGTTTGAACATTGACCTGCCAGGGAGTTATTGATCTGGTATGCCCCGATGAAGTATGGCGATGCATTTGAACATTGACCTGCCAGGGCGTTATTGATCTGGTATGCCCCAATGCAGTAATTTAAAATGGGTGCACCACTAGGTTAAATTTTATAAATCGTTGAGCTAGCGGTGCAGTTAATGAAGTGTAATGGGTCGGTCCAGGTATGAGCCTAGTTTGCGTCAGTGTCAGAGCATTCCAAAGGACACACCATTTTTGTTTTTAGTAATTTATCGCAGTGCACTATATTGAACAACAACGATGCAAATATATATGGATGCACTGAAAGCGGTGCTCAATATGTATTTAACAAAGTACGCATCAGGAGCGATGGGAACTATTTTTTTAACATAGTATGCAATGCTTCGAGGCGAGTCAAACCGTTTAGGCGCACCACGTGAAAAAGAAAGAAAAATTGAAAAATATGTGAAATTTCAAGATAAATTCTAATTTTAATTGGATAAAAATGAAAATAGGAAGGTAATAAATAATTTACCTAGCCTCTTATGTCTTTAAAGAGGCATGGTTGCACCGTTGATAGGAAATGAAAATTCATGGTAATTTCCAAAATTTGGAAATGTGTGGGATCCACCAATGGAGCTATCCTAGTTGGTGTAGAGCACCGAAAACAAGGCATCTTAGGAAGAAAGGTGAGCATCAATTCTTGTTTGAGAGTTTGGAAACATGGGATTCATTGTAACAATGAAAATAGGTTTGGTAATTTTTTTAATTTACCCTAACGTGGTGCAACTTGCAAATAAAGATGCATTGGGGTGGACTGTGCAACTGCACCGATGAGATTTATTCGGTGGATATAATTTTATTATAAAGTATGGTAGTGCTGCTGAAACATGGATGCATCGGTGTTGTATTATTTAGGAACGTCTTGATGTGTACTATTCAACGACACCAATGCAATCTATTCGGTGCATGTACTTTTATTATAAAGTGTGGGTGTGTTACTGGAACATGGACGCACCGGTACTTTATTGTCTATGAACTCGTCTGTTTGTATACTCCTTACAGGCGCACCGAGGAAAAAAACCTCTGCAAAAAATTACATTCACCCACCTATGCTATGAACAGAGACGGTGTGTTTGAACATTTAAGTCCTGGTGTGTTTTGTTTTAGGTGCACACCGATGTATTTTGACCATAAAGGTGCACCGGAAAAAAACCTCTACAAAAACATATGGTCGCCTGCCTCTGCTAACAACCTCTTCTATAAACAACTAAGGGAGGAATGTTTTAGGGAGGTTCTGTAAAAACCTCTACAAGAAGGTGTTCTCCTTGTATTGATCAGATTGGGTTTCATTGTGATAGGCCATATGATGTCCCTACTAAGTGAGTACTACACCAACAACACATTCAAAGGAATTTGTCTCAATCTCAAATGGTTGTTGTAGGTCTATCAGTATGAGGACTGGAGCGGAGCAGAGGTGATATTTTAGATCCTATAATTCTTTTTTTCGTGATTCAGACTAAGAAAACATGGCTTTAGTTCCACCCTTGGTCACTTGACTTAAGGGCCAAGTGATATGAGAGAATCACAAAATGAATCTACGGTATAATTTAGTGAGGCCCAAGAAGTTGTGGAGCTCCATCACAGTTTTCAAGGCAAGCCAGTCGTGGATGAGGTGGATCTTGGTTGAATCCACATGCACCCCATTTTCATTCATGATGTATCTTGGGTATTGAATTCATTGCATAATGAATGAGCATTTATTCATATTGTCATATAACTTGTGTTGTTGCAGGGTGCTCAGGTCCTACTAAATGTGTTGTAGATGTTTTTCCCAGGTTTGGTTGAATACGAGGAAGTCATCCAAATATATGACCACAAAAGAGTTTGTGAACAACTAAAAAATATCATCCATCATCCTCATGAATGTTGTTGGAGCATTAGTCAAGAAAAAAGGAATGACCAATCATTAAAAAGGAATTCTTTATATTTGAAGGTTGTCTTCCATACATCAGTTTGTTCTATCATGACCTAGTGGTAGCCATACTTTAGATCAATCTTACTAAAGAACTTGGCACCCTTAAGTTGATTAAGAATATCGTCAATTCAAGGGATTGGGTATCGGTTCTTGATAGTGAACTTGTTCAGGGATCTATAATCAATACAGAGTCACCATGTCCCATCCTTATTCTATACCAACACAATTGGGATCCCACAAGGCAAGGAACTCGGTTGAATGTGGCCCTTGCAGATGAGCCCATGAATCTGGCACTTTATTTCCTCACTCTCTAGAAGGGAGCACCTATATATTGGACCATTGCGTAAGGGTGCATAAGGTATCGATTCAATGGAATGTTTGACCTTGCAGAGTAGAGGCACCCCTACAGGTGAAGTGAAGATATATCTATATTCCGCTACAACCTTGTCCACTTGATTTCTTTTATGTAGAGATATCATGTGCAGAAGTTGTGATGGTCGTAGTGACCTTTTATTCACCTTCTAACTGGACCATGAAGAGGACAAACTTTTCAATACAAGAGATTACCTTCCGACATTGTTTTATTGATATCAATGAAATTGCAATAGTCAGAACTACCTCTGGTACCTTGTAGGGTTGACCTCCCAAAATAACAATGACACTACGGGGTTGGGACTCATAAAAAATATGATGCTTCCACATATAAGTCTATCCTAAAATAAAATCACAAACTTTGAGTGGGGAAATATCACACAGTACCTCATCTTTGAAGGGATTGATTTCATAGGACATGAGACACTATTGGATGACACAAAGGTTTCATCCCTAGATCAACCAACCAATGGTGTATGGTTGAGGGTGAGACATTATTGGCATATTCAATCTCTTTATGACCTTGAATGAGATCAAGTTCTTACGGCTCCCGTTGTCAACAATGAAATGTAGTGGGGTATCCTTCACCCACATCTATGAATGGAAGAGGCGCCCCCCCTCCTCAAACTCCTCTGACTCATCTAGTTGTATCTTTACAATTGCGATGTAGCACTAGGTTCTGCATCAATGATCCTCTTTCCCTATTCCAAATAAGAATTTGAGTAAGGGTCTGACTCCTTTTCTTTAATCTCTCCCAACAATGACTGCTTCGAGCGACATTCATCAATGTTGTGTCAAGAGATTTTTTGGAACTCACACCACTTTCCAGTGTCCTTCTTCATCTTCATGTTACCCTTATTTTCTTGCAACTTAGACTGGTTGTATTGAGTTTGTATTTCCTTTCTTTGTCCCTTGTTCTATGAGTTGGGGTCTCCTTTACCATGCTTTTGTTGTTGTGGATTTGTAGACCCAAACTCCCACTTATTCTGCTACTTACATTTCTTCTTGATTTTGACAACATATTAATAAGTGTCTTCCAGTGAAGATATTTCCAAGAAATCCATCTCTGTTTGGATGTGCCTATGCAAGCCATTGTGATACTTCAAAAGAACTTTCCTCTAGGAGTCTCTAATACCCAACTTTGAGTGCAAGGTATGGAATATGTTGGTGTACTTCAACACCATCTAGTCTCTCTCCTGACAAAGAGTCGTCCATCTTGTGTATTGGTCATCATAGTTTCCAACATAATAGAATTCCTCCTTGAGGGAATCAACAAAGGTCTCCCAAGTAGGTCCTCTCCTGAATGTCATAGACTCATCTCTGTTGTGTCTCTCCCAGTAACTTTCCCACCAATCTTTGACATGGGGAAGGGATTTAAGGAGCACAAAGGCGATATTTTTTATGCCGAATTTTTTTTGAACAAAGTAATAACCCTCTAACATATTTAACCATTTCTCCAAATAATATGCATCCATATATCCTTGAAATAAAGGGATATCAAAGTTAACTTGTACCTTGAAGGGTGTCAAACCTCCGAAATGGCTACTTATTGAAGGTGCATTGCTCGTTGTCAGAAATCATAGAAGGATTTAGGTGAAGTTCCATCATCTCATTCCTCTATTGTGTGAGGGATTCCTTGACAAACATATATATAGGATATCCTACTCTGTCATCTTTCTTTTATTCTTCCATTAGAGGCTTCTTGGGTTAGTGAGAGAAATCATCCCTAAGTGAAACTAGCTCGAGACCCAACTCTATATACCTTGACCTCGTCAAGGACATGCACCAAGAAATAATGAGTAGAATGATCTGATACAACTAATCTGAATTATATTGAGAATGAAATGGAACACACGCAAAAATATAGAGAGTACAACAATTACAATGAAACTTAACTTCTATTAATGAATAAAATAGTAGAGTATTGTAGAACAAAAACAGGATAGAAATGTGGTAGCTTATCTCTGAAGAGAAAAAGATGTTGGTTATGCTCATTCACAAAAAATTGATTACAAATAGGTCGAAAAGCACCTTTTATCATGAATCCTAAAAAATAAACAGGAAAAAAACCTAACCCTAGAAGATGAAATGCCAAAAGTATTACAGGCCCCGAGGTGGTTAGTTGATACGTCAACTTCCCAAGGGAACAAATTTTGCATACGATCTCCATTTGGGGCACATGATAGCTCATTGGAAAGAACTATTCGAGGATTACAACTTTTGGATGGGCCAAGTTATGTCGTTGGCATCTTCTAGCCCCTAAAATGTCCAAAAAACATCGTTTAGGTCCTCTTATCCCAATTTTTTGGATAACCAAGGATATTATGTCTCGAGGCCCTCAGGTTGCAGATATGGAGTGTTGAGAGACTACATGACCATCAGTACCCTTTTGTACAGATGGAAAACCCTCTCACCACCATAGATGGTCACAAATTTCTAGTTGGCATCCAACACATCAGTTGGCTTCTAGAAGGAAGTGGGCCTTGCTCCATGAGGTACAAGTCAGTATCATGGTGAGCATCATTTCAATATTTAAGCCAATTGAGTATGGTGTATCTTAGATTGATCTAGATTTCATGATATATGCTTAGACATTATTCTTTTTTCCCTGCTTCACCTTGGTGGTTGACATTGTGGCCTATTAAGTGGTCTTCCTAGGGGATGGGTTTTCTACTAGGAACCCCCTTAATGAACCAGCGTACCGTTCCTCACCATACTTACCACTTTCCATCATTATTCCCCTTAATTTCCTTATCTCTTGGTATTTTAGGGTGTATTGACCCAAGAAGGGGTTATCCCTCATTCTATGGGAAGAAGGGGTTGAAGGCCTAGAGGGATTGATGTTCGGTAAAAGATAAAATCCTTGTATAAACCTTTCATATGCTTTGCCCAGGGATCACCCAAGAAAGTAGTGAAACACTTATCTTTGAGTAAAAGGGACCCACAATATAATAAAGAATGCTTAAAAGGTTAGTTAAAGGATAGGAGGTCCCATCACAAGCCGACCTATCACGTACATGAATAACTAGTGGGATGACATTGCCATCATCTGGTCACCAAAATAGGGTAATGGATCTCAGTTGCATGGCTGAGAGAAAGGGGGTCTCATCACGATCCAACCTTCTCATTTCCACTAGGTGTTTGTGAGTGACATTGCCATCATCTGGTCACCATTCTAGGGCAGTGACATTCAACCTCTCCTTATGATATATTGAAAGAAAATATAAAGAAAGAAAGATAAAATGAAATTGATAGATTTGGAAAAGGTGCATTGTGGACAAAGGTACCACACACCCTCTACAAAGGCACCCATGAATGAGACACTACGGCCCCTTATATGTCATGAGACATATTCCCATTGAGTCTTGACCCCAACCACTTCATCCACTTTACATGGCTTAGAGAGGGATCTCTTCGAAAGTCTCCTTGACCTAGGGCAAGATCTACCCAATAGGACAACTCGTCAACCCTCCCATATTCAAGCTTCACAAGTCGCATGGTGTCTTTGAGCAATTAATTGTTTGATATAGTAATATTTGATGCATATGCTTAGGTGGATAATTTATTGATTGGGTTCATTTATCATGATGTTATGACTTGAGATCCTTGGAGGGAGTGCGCATTTGTCTTTGCAGGACCTAGTTGGTGGACAATTTTGGGAGAAAAAGCCTAGATTGAGCTTCCATGGGGCTACAAGCCCATAGGTTGGATGCCAAGGGCCCGCATGCCGAATGAGAAAGATCAAACTTGGAATGCATTGAGGATGACTTGGATGACATAACCTAGCCCCCACATGCCAAACATTTTTCCTAGGAGAGGAAACACGTCACTCCTAGAGGCATGAGGTCACCTAGGGGGGTTAGGGATTGGTGGTGAGGTGCCGCTCATTGACACATGGACATTTTGAGGAGAAGAAGGTATTCACCATGAAGATATTGTCTAGATTCTTGACATGTGGCCTTTGGAGGCCTACCCATGCTTCTCCAATGCTAACGACTTCTTCCAAGTGGAAAAATGTCCCCTAAAGGGGAGATGTCCATGTAAAATTAGAGTTTATTTGTGCAAAAGTGAAACTTTAAATGAATGGTTTAATATTACTTTGTTAAAGGGGGAAATATTAGGGTTGTTGACCCCTATTCTTGTGGTTTACCCCTTAATTTATGGACAAGTTACCTTGGTGACATTTTGTATAAATAAGAGATCATAAGATCTCATTTTATCATAACTTTCCCTCATTTTGAGAAGTATTGGTCTGAAATTTTCTCTATCTTTGGAAAAATTGTCTCTGTAGGCTCTTGTTTATGGTTATCTCTTGATGTTATGGTTGATGGGAGTGAAGCACTAGCCTTGGAAGGCTTGTCTCTTGCTATTGTGGTGGATTATCTTGACATTTTTCTTTGAATTGGTATGGTCATTACTTTCATGTTATCATTTGTTTCAAGTCAAGGTTATTGTGCTAGGAGCTAGGTGGGAAGTAGAAGGGCATACACCCTCTTAGCTTAAACCATAGCTAGAGAAAATTTCTTTGGGAAGTAAAAGGGCTTACACCCCCAAGGAGGTAGCTTCTCTATCCCTTTATTTTCAACACCCCATTAACCCAATAATTGAGAGCACTAGTCATTTATTATTGCATTGGAGAAATAAAATACTGCATTGGGAAATATGATTTTTAGTCATTTTTACTTCTTGCAAAGTGGATTGTATTCCTTGTACCTTGGGCACCTCTCAACCATTAATGGGTCCCCATCAAGGGGATACTTCTTTCTGATGTTATAAAATTACATCTTCATCGATTAGGGCTGCACAAACCCTAACTCATTTGCTTGAATAACTCTCTTATCAACCATTGGATTTTGGTCAAAGTTTGCACACTTATTCTTCTTGGTCTAGCGCACTTTTTGGAAAAGTTTGAGGGGATTTCAGGGGCTTATTTTCTTGTTGTAATAAATTTGATTTTACATCCATAAGGCTGATATGATTTTCTGCAAACAAGTGTTTACAGCAACATTATCTTTTCATGCTAGAATATTGGTTTTTGTCTTGAGTTTAGCTAGTCATTTACTAGTCTTTCTCTTGCATTTTCTACTTGATATATAGCATTTATTGAGCAGATTATAGTACCATATTATTGATGATATATATTTTTATCTGTTGTTGCAAATCAGGGACAACAATATTAGTTTGTTTATCCAACTAACATACATCATCGCAAAGTGGTTTTCCTTGTGTCTCGGGGAGGTATTTCACCATTCGCAGGTCACTTAACATACTTGGAAACCCTTGGACCTTCCCAAGATTTAATTCCACACATTTCACTAAACTTAGACTTGAAATCTATGGGATCCACTTAAATCTCTATCCATATCCATATCATTCCCCCTAGGGTCACCAGGATCGCCTCCCTAGAGTGACCTAGTCACCCTTGAAGTACATGACCTACATCGAGGTGACATTGGGTGTAGGATTCCCAAGTTGTAGCACTTGCTTTATGGTTAGGTTGGGATTTTCCCAACCTACAACTTTCACTATAACATTTTGGCATCGTTGTCGGGGAAGATTTTGAATCTTCTTCGTACCCTAAACGACACTTTGAAAAATTATCCCAAAGCCTTCCCCTTAGCTTTCCTGGTGACTCTACCCAAGGGATGTTCCCTTTCCACCCTCCTTGATGATATCATATTGAAGCTCATATGGTGAATCCATCATCCCAGAACCCACTTTTCCCTTCTCCTTTTCCATCCTTTGGTGAGCCTTGAGCTCATGTGGCGACTCCATTGAGATATTACCCTAAGTAATGGAACCATGGCCTCACGGGACTTACCATGGGCATTCCATAAGGTTTATCCCTCCATTGATGTTTAGGATATTCCTAGATATCCAAATCATTGCTCCCTGGAGTGGAGGGAAAGTTGCCCCAAATTTGACGATGATCTAGCTCTAGCAGTCACCCTTGTCGTGAATTATATAAAGTACGCTTCAAGCTTAAATGTGCTACATGAAGATGTGCTGATGAAAATTTTTGTGTCTTCACTGGGATCAATTCAAAAATGTTGGCTTGCACAAAGCTCATTGAATAATTTGTCAAGCATTATTGGCCAGCTACTCAAAGTTTGCAAGATGTTTTTCAAGATCTCAAACACACTCTTTGCAGAGAAGGTTTTCTGATCGATGATGAGACAATAGATGGAGAAAATCTTGAAGAAGATCTGGATGAGACATATGACGAAGATGAAGTATCTTCTCTTCCACTTGATGATGACATCCAGACCTCCACTCCTCCTGCACATCAAGAAGAGAACATGATGAGTTATAATCCTTTTGAAAACTTTGATGATGCTTTGTACCATGACTGTGGAAATGAAGAAAACTCCCAAAAGGATCTCGATGAAGTTTCTCTTACAGAAGGCCTGAAAAAGACTTTGTTATTTGATTTACCTTTTGAAGAAAATGAAGTTATCTAGTCTTGTGAGGAAGTGATCAGCTCCTATGATGTAGATGAATTCTTGGATATATTTGACGAACACATTGATGATTTCATATGGGTTGGGAGATGTAGATGGGATGTGGGTTGCTTCATTATTGATAGAGACCCTATTTATGAAATTGAGGGTAACTATTAGGCAGAGGGGGTATCATCATCATAGGAGTGGTCCTCATACATATATGATTCAAATGTTTGGCATCTTGGTGATGATATGGTTACAAATTTGTTCTACCCCTTCGAGGATGACTTGTCACAACATACTCATAGTGATCTTCAGTCTCCTTTGGTACATACGCTTTTGAGGATGCATATTTATTTTATGATGACTTCCAACCATTGTGCTCATATTTTGAGTAATACCAGGACGTGGCCACCTTAGAGAAGTCAAAGTTTCATTCTTCGAAGTGGAAGTATTTTCATCTTGGAGAGTTCCATGGAGATTCACAGGGGAAGAGGCAGTGTTTTTCTACACCTGAGACATTTCCTTACCTTTTACCCTCTTCTCCAAGAGACCATGCAATATTCTTTTGATCTCTCATTTCCTCTTAATCCTAGATGAGCAGTTCATCTACATATAGTATCCCCCTTCAGAGATGGATTGATCAGTCTTGTGGCTACACTTTCAGGCGAGATGATCGGGATGATGGTTTCTCTTTCCAACAAAATTTCCTCCCTCCCACCCATCTTCATGAGTTTTATTTCGTGATCGATTATATGTGTTTTTATACTCATGATTATTATGTGCTTGACTTATCTTTGTTGTATTATATGATTAAGAATAGGGGGAGATACTTTGATGAGATGATCAAATGGTTTCACTGGTTGTATGACTTCACCTGACATCATCCAACATGTGATCTTCAGGTCCCCAAGGCCCCAAGTAAGAAGGTAAGTCATTTGACTCCTTGCATTTGCATATTTATTGCTCATATTAGTTTATATGCATTTCATTTTCATTTTTCTCTACTTGCATATTGATTTCATGCTTAGCTTAGAAATTTTTGAAAAAATGTCAATTTTTTTCTTTTCTAGATTAGTTTTCATTTTTGGATACACACACACACACACACACACACACACATATGGATAAAGGGTGATAGCACCACCCTAGATGCTTTGATCCATTTTCCTAAGTTTTGGAAAGCACATGTATACCAGGAGATGTTGCAGTTCTCATTCACTCTACGACGAGCACATGTTCCCAAGTAGGAGCCAAATGTTATCCTCATTTTGTGGATAACTAAGGAGATTGTGTCTCAAGGCCCTTAGGCTATAGATATGGAGTGTCGAGAGACTACATGACCAGTATTACCATTTTGAACAGATGGAAAACCCTCTCACCATCATAGATGGTCACATATTTCCAAATGGCATCCACCACATCAGTTGGTTTCCGAAAGGCAATGGACCTTGCTCCATGAGGTACAAATCAATATCATGGTGAGAATCATTTCAATATTTAAGCTTAAACCCTAGCTAGAGAAACTTTCCTTGGGAAGTAAGAGGGATTACACCCCCAAAGAGGTAGCTTATATATCTCTTTCTTTTCATGACCCCATTAACCCAATAATTAAGAGAACTAGTAATTTATTATTTCATTGAAGAAATAAAATATTGCATTGGGAAACATGATTTTTGGTCATTTTTTTCTTGCAAAGTGGATTGTATTCCTTGTGAATTGGGAACCTCACAACCAATAATGCATCCCCATCAAGGGGCTACTTATTTATTATTTTATAAAATTACATCTTCATCCATTAGGGTTGCAGAAACCCTAACTCATTTGCTTGAATAACTCTCTTATCAACCATTGGATTTTGCTCAAAGTTTGCACACTTATTCTTCTTGGTCTAGCACACTTTTTGGCAAATTTTGAGGAGATTTCAGTGGTTCATTTTCTTGTTGTAATACATTGAATTTTACATCCATAAGGATTATATAATTTTTCGCAGATAAGTGTTTACAACAACCTTATCTTTTCATGCTAGAATATTGGTTTTTGTCTTGAGTTTAGCTAGTCATTTACTAGTCTTTCTCTTGCGTTTTCTACTTGATATATATCATTTATTGAGCAAATTATAATACCATATTATTTATGATATATATTGTTATCTATTTCTTCAAATTAGGGACATAAATCTTAACTTTATGATACAACTAACATACATCATCACAAAGTGGTTTTTCTTGTGTATCGGGTAGGTATTTCACCATTTGTAGGTCACTCAACATACTTGGAAACCCTTGGACCTTTCCAAGACTTCATTCCACACATTTCACTCAACTTATAATTGACCTCTAGGGGATCCACTTCCATATCTATCCATATCCATCTCATTCCCCCTAGGGTCACCGGGATCGCCTCCCTAGAGTGACCTAGTCACCCTTGAAGTGTGAGACCTATATCGAGGTGACATTGGGTGTAGGATTCCAAAGTTGTAGAACTTTATTTGTGGTTAGTTAGGTATTTTCCCAACCTACAACTTGTTCTATAATAGGGCCTCAAAATAAACCGAGAAATTTGGGACCCAAAAAACCGTAGAAAAACTTCCAAGGAGATAAAGAATCGTTGAGTCAGTGGAAGAGGTGGATGGCCATTGATATCCACCTGGATCAAATAAAAACATATTAGTTTTCCCTAACATCTCCCCTCACCCCCATATGAGTGTGGGATGAGATCCACCCTCATATCATGGAGGGGTGGGTGTGGCAAGAGATGTTAAGTAAAACATATTTGCAACACATTTATTCTCTACTTTTGTGCACAAATTAAAGTTTGCCATATTTTTTGTGCTCCATAATTTGGGTTAGTTTATTTCTGTGTGAAAATATTTGGATGATTGGTCTTCTTTACTCTACATTTTTTGTTTAACTCTTGGAATGAAAAAGTGGATAAATATATAATTTGGATCTTCTTTTGCTACATTAGAAGAGGTGCAGGATATAATTGAACAACTTTACCAAAGGCAATCTAATACCATATAAAATTTAAGGGGCCTTCCCATGTTTATCATATGTGATTTGTATTATGTAGAGAACAAAATGAAGACAAAAATTATTAATGGAAAAACAAAAAGATATTGTAGAGAGGGCAATAATACTTTGAAACCCAAATTCTATTAATGAATGAAATGGAAAAGGCGTATAAAATGCAAAGCAATACAAACTAGCTAAATGGTAGTAGCTTATATTTGAAGAGAGATGTGTTGACTATGCTCACTTGCAAGAAGATATTACAAGAGGCCAAAAATGCCTTTTAACATAAATTATAATAATTGAATATGAAAAAACCCTAAATATTTAAAACCCTAACCCTAGGAAATGATGTGGCAAGAGAAACGTGGGCCCCAAGGAGGCTAGTTGATATGTCAACTTCCTGGGGGTGCAAATTTTTCATAAAAACTTTGTTTAGGTAATTTCTTGGATATTTACACAGATCAATACATGATCTATTTATTTTTAAGACCTCCAATTATATATTGTGTGACCTATGTCAAGTGCCAAAAATGAAAGGGAATTACACAAAAAAGTGCGACAGAATTCGAGACTTGAAAAAATGTTGTAAAACTACCAAGATGTGGAACCATTATGATTTAGTCAAAAAAGTGAGTGGCCACCAGTATCCACTTGGATTATTTTTCCCCTCTTAGGAATAAATTGTCCCTACTACATCAAGTTCCTCCATCATATGGGAAAACATCTATTGAAGTTGACTCTTGGTGAAGGAGTTGCCTACTTTAATGACCCGATAGAGTTGATTGTTATATTGGTGGGTGTCCTTCATCTTGGTGTCCATGATTCGGTCAACTTTCACCTACAAAATGAAACCATTATTGATTTTTGTAGGAACCAAGTGCTTAGTCACCTCTAATTTGTCCAAGAGAGGAGTAAGATATGGTTGAATCATCTCCACATTAGATATAGGGTGTAAGCCAAGGAAATAATTAATTCAAAATAATTCTCACCCATAGGCTTGGTGATAGTATAGGGCCCATGTCATAGTGGGTAGAGATTATAATGGGGTCCTATAAGGAATTATTTATGCAAATGAAACCATACCTTATATCCCACTTGAAACTTGTGTGGAACCTAGTGTTGATCGTAATGTTGCTTGTACTTCCTTGTACTTGGCATTAGCTTTCTACATTATATTATGAAGTTGTTTTTGGATGTGAATCTGTTCAAAAAACAAATTTCTTTCCTAGCCTAATTATTAGCATGGGAGGATTATTTCTATGCAGGTGCATTGGGTCAAGCTACGTCAATCGGTGCCAATGGTTGGAACCCCAAGCACACCTAGAAAGGGTTGTGGCCAATAGAGCCATGAATGGATTTGTTGTAGTTATGTTGAACATAAGGAAGGATCTCATATCATGTGTGAAGATGTTTGGAGTTGTACATTCTCAGGATATGCACAAGAATCATGTCGATTACCTCTATTTGCCCATCGGTTTGGGGGTGGAAGGAAGTCAATGTGGTCATCTTGTTATCCATGATCGACCACAGGATGGACTGTAATGAACCAACACCTTGAGAATGATAAATAATCAATGAATAGTAGTCTACTTCAAGGGGAAAACCTCCTTTTTCAATATATTCATTGTACAAGATATGATATGATGATCCTAAGACTAGGTATCTATGGTATATATATAGGAGAAAAAGGGTAAAATTATAATGAAAGGGTGCCATGAAGGGTTCTAGAATACATACAAATATAACACTAGAAATGTAATAATTCAATATCTAGGGCTTAATAAGGGGTTTTATAAATAACATGGGGATTTCTCTAAGGATTAACATGTCCCTTGTTGATATTATGGTAGTTGTGGGAGGTATTAACCTCCACGTGTAACCTTTGACAAGACTAGAATATTTTGGGAAGCAAGAGAAACCCTAAAACGTTGGATAACAACTCTAGGAGACAAGTCAGTTGAAGAAAATATTTGATATTGAGTTATTAGCCTCCAAAAAGAGAAGTCAACCTAGTCAACTGAGATAGAGTAGTATAAATAGAGGGTGCTAGAGCTCATTTGTCATACACACTCTCACAACTGCATAAGACCAGTGGTGCGCAAGTTTGGAGAGGAACTACAGCTATAGTTACAACTGCTGCAACTGGCATTTCAGTTTGGCTTGGAATTTCTCTTGGTTATGGTTTGGACTTTCTTCTTGGCCTTTGGTTATTCTTTCTTGGTGGCTACCTTGGTTGCCTATTGGTTTTCTTCCAGAATTATTCTGACTATCAAGGTTAAGGTTCTTGGGGGTGGACTTGGTGCCTATGGTTGGGTGACAATATTGCTATATTGTCTATGGTGAAACGAGCACACCTATTTTTCTAACAAGCTATGGGCCCACACTATCTTTGGATAGTCTAACCGCTGGAAGATAGATTGGGAGGATTTGCTCAGTTACAGTTGCAGTTGTAGTCAAAGTTTTGTTGCAACAACGAAACCCTAACCCTCTTGTTAAGGCACCTTAAGTGAATAACTAGACCTAATTCCTGGATAGCCTATTACACCCTAGCCTAGTGCACCTCCTAGTACTCTCAGCAAGCCAAGGTGTCAAGTTTGTTTTTTTGTTCAAAGTCAAAGGTTGACCAAGTCAAAGAATCCATAACTTACTCTATGAAGTCAGAAAATAATTTAGAAGGGGCTTCTAACTTTAGAGCATGGAAGACAAGGATTGACCTCATGCTTGCCAAGAATAAAGTGTTGGATGTCATAAAAGGAAAGATCATGGAACCACAGTTTGAAGAAGGAATAGAGAAGGAACCTCAAAACATTGCAGTTATGGAAAAGTTCAAGGACAATGACATCAATGCTATGAGTATCATAGTGGACTTTGTAAAAGACCACTTGATACCCTACATCTCTCATCTTGACTCATCTAAGAAGATGTATGATGCCCTAACTAACCTCTTCTCATTCAGAGACATTGGAAAAGTAACGAATTTGAAGAATGAGCTCCGTAACATGAAAATGAATGATGATGACAACATAACATCATACTTTGTAAGGATTTCTCAGTTAAGAGATCAACTACAAGTTATTAAAGAAATCATTTCAGAAAAGGAACTAGTAAATATAGTATTGAATGGCCTTTCCAAGACATGGGATGCATTTGTCGCAAGCATGAACACAAGAAAGGAGTATCCCACATTTGAAGAACTTTGGACTTGTTGTGCACAAGAAGAATCAGGGATTAGTGAAAAAGAGAAATCCCAAAATAAATATGATGATCAAGCCTTCACAACAAAATTCAAGAATTTCAGTAATAAGAGGAATTTTGGCTTACGAAAGAAACCAAATGAAGAAAAGGATATGTCAAAAATACAATGCTTCAACTATCGATAATATGGTCACTACAACAAGCATTGTCCTGAGTTAAAGAAAAGGAAGGAAACAGATGAAGCAATAGTTATCGAAGAAAGGGAACCCTCAAAGAAAGCCAAGAAGGATAAACCAGACTTCTTCTTCTAGTTAAGGTAACATTATTCTTCATAGTTCTTGTACATACCATGTTTACATATTTCCTGTACATATCATGCATATCTATTTCTTAGAAGAAAATATGGTCAGTGAAACAATACCTATGGAAGAATAATAAGATAAGGATTGCTATTATGATGACTACAATGCGCATGAAAAAGATGAAGTATGTTGACAATCTTTGGTGACAATTTCTGTGGAAGCCATTATATAAGTAACAACTACCAGATGGGCCACAATCAAAATCAAACTTGAAGAGACCAGAAAGAAGTCAGTAATAAATATGAAACTAGAATAAAATTTGTGACACTTTGTAGACAAAATTATGGACTCTCTTATATGGAGGGAGATAATTGCAAAATTCCAAAAGAAGAGCATGCATTCATGCAGGAAGTCGAGATTAGGAGGAAAATAATCCTAAATGATATGATCCATTGAAGAATCCGTGAATATTATAAAGTATATGTCCATGTTCCCCATTTAAAGTAGCAGCCATGATAAGCATCACGTGCTCAATTTGACTCTATAAGTTTTTCTTCGAAAAGAAGCCTTAAGTATCCTTGGTTGTCCATCTACATCCATGTTCCTATGATGAAAGGAAGACGTTGAAATCTTCAGGAAGGAAGGGCTTGGAATATATAGACCCAAAAACTAAAGAGGAACATGAAGATTCCAAGAAAGAAATAAAATCTAGAACAACGAGTTATTATACCAAGAATCATAAGACTATCAGCTTGGTTTGAACACACTAGAAGCAATCAAGTAGAATAAATGGAAGTTTTGATGAAGAACATTGTATGTAATAAAATGTGAAAAGACTTATGAAGAGAAACATTGTGAGATTCATAACTAGAGGTTCTTCTAGAAGACTATGATGACAGTTTGTTCCAGTAAACCAGATATACCTCTTCCAATATCCATGGATTGAAATTTACATGTAAAATATTGTTCTTCCCAATAAAGAGAATTGAGAAAGAATCTTATACCAGAAAGAGACCCATGTATGCAAATAGAAGAAGACCTTGTATGGATTCAAGCAACCTGATGCAGAGTATCTCATATACAATAGAAGTGTGGTGAAAAATTCCTATGACAGAGAAAGTGTATCAGAATTGTTACTCAAAAGTCTGGGATGATGGATTGTAAATCCATGGAAAACTCCCATGATAACAGATTTGAAGAATTTGAAGAGACTCTAATCAAGTAGGCATGTCTCTGTATTGACAATTGATTGGATCGTTAATGTATTTGGAGAATACTCAGCCAGATATTTGTTTTGTGGGGCATTTAAACTATGACATACAACTGCATAAATTTATTGATTGAGATTAGGAAGGGAGTGTAGATGATAGAAGAAGTGTTACTTGGATATTTTTCAGTTTGAGCTTTGCCACGATGTCATGGGCTAGCAGAAACAGAAGTCTATTGCACTCAGCACTATAGAAGCATAGTATATTTCAGCTTGTGATGCTAGTACAAAAGCAATGTGGCTCTGTAAGTTGGTTTCTTGATCGTCTGATCAGGTGCCGAATTCGACCATGATATATTGTAATGATCAGAGCTATGTGAAGATTTTAGAGAAACCAGTGTTCCATGACAAGTCAAAGTACATTAATATCAATCATTATATTCTCTGTGATAAATTCCAAAAGACAGAAGTGGTTATCCAGTATATCTCCATAGATGAGCAGATAGCAGATATTTTGGTAAAGCCTCTATCCAAGATGTAAAGTTTGTGTACTTAAGAGACAAGCTAGGGCTCGTGGAGACAACTTTCTTATTGGAAAAGAAAGTGATTACTCCCAGGTTGGGAGGGAGCAATGATATGTTATTGATTTATGAACAATCATTTTCCAGTTCGTAAAATGGTCCAGGATGGGCATTTTCTTTCCAGTTCAGAAAGTGGTTTGATATTTCTGACGGATAGGCATTTTCCAGTTCAGAAAATGGTCCAGATCAGACAACCATTTTCGTAATGAAAATGGTCCTATAGATTGTTGATGTACCAGAGACAATGATTCCCATTGTGGCTAGTGTGGGGGAATGGTCTCATAAATTCATTCTTCTTGGCAGTCACTATGAGTAGTGGTCAAGTAGAATGGTCAGCCTCGTCGGGCATTCATTCTTTCGAAGTTCATATTTGTGATTAGTTTCGAAGAATGGTCCATTTTTTAGGTTGGTGCAAGACAGTCATTTCCATAGGAAATGGTCCAAACATGCATTCCCTAGGGCAGACTCATTCTCTCCAAGTTGCATTATGATCAATGTTGGAGGAATGGCCCAATTAGGTGAATGGTCCATGTTCATCAATCAAGGACAGGAATTCCTTAGGGCAGAATCATTCTCTCCAGGTTGCACTATGATTAGTGTCGGAGGAATGGCCTAGTTAGGTGAATGGTCCAGGCTCATAAATCGGGGACATTTATTCTTCTATTCTTGGAAAGAATAGTCCAGATATCCCATGGATGATGTTTTACTTTATGAGGGCAAATGCTCTTCCAGATATCACAAATGTGAGTGGAAGAATGGGCCAAATGACTCAGTTTGTATCATGATATTGTTATGCAGGTTGATATCAGATGATATGATTGTTGTGGAGACTATATGTCTCTAGATAGTAGTTGTATGCCACTATGGTGAATGTGTTCCACTAGATAGTAGTTGTGTACTACTATGGATAGACACAATTGTGTTCTATTGAATGACATTGTTCTGATTTCCATGGAGACTATCACTAGTGTTGGAGATGATTACAAACTAGATGGATAGTCAGTATGTTGATGGACAGACATTCTCCCTATGGAAAATGGTCCAGGACAGACATGCTTCTAGGATGCATGTTCGGATTAGAATAATAGCCCTTGTATCCCATGGTGTGGCTTCCAGCATCTGTTGGAACAATTATTCTTCTAGGACATATGTTTGGATTAGAAGAATGGTTATTGTATCACTCTTTGGAGTGAGTGACTTATTCAAAATCATGCCTAATTACCTAGATGGAGTATGGCTTTGAGAGATGATGCATTCGATGCTATCAAATGATGTTGATAGTGATGATGGTGCTCATGATTTGATCATGAGATATCCTGTGTGGATATGGTGATGCTATCGATTGAATGGTATGTTTATGCTCAAGACCATTACCTTTAATACCTCCCTATCTAAGAGGGATTGTTGATATTATGGTATTTGCGGGAGGTATTAACCTCCACGTGTAACCTTTGACAAGACTAGAATATTCTGGGAAGCAAGAGAAACCCTAGAACGTTGGATAATAACTCTAGGAGACAAGTCAACTCAAGAAAATGTTTAATATTGAGTTATTAGCCTCCAAAAAGAGAATTCATCCAGGTCAAGTGAGATAGAGTAGTATAAATAGAGGTCGTTGGAGCTCATTTGTCATACACACTCTCACAACTACATAATACCAGTGGTGCACAATTTTGGAGAGGAACTACAACTACAACTACTACAAAGGACATTTTGGTTTGGCTTGGACTTTCTCTTGGTTATGGTTTGGACTTTCTGCTTGGCCTTTGGTTGTTCTTGCTTGGTGTGATAGCCTTGGAGAAAGGTGCACTACCTTGGTTGGCTATTGGATTGCTTCAAGAATTATTTTGATTATCAAGGTTAAGGTGCTCAGGGGTGGCCTTTGTGCCTATGGTTGGGTGAAAATATTTATATATTGTCTATGGTGAAACGAGCACACCTATTTTTCTAACACCCCTACCCTTCAAGCAAGTGTTGTCCTCAACACTTGAATAACCATGGGCATTTTTGCATGAAGAAATCATATTACCATGTCGCCTCTTCCACTGGTAGGTTCTTCCATTTGATGAGGTACTATGTAATTGCTTGATTTCTCAGTTGCTTTAAGCAAGAAACATGGAAGAATGGATGTACACGTTAAGATGGAGGTAACTCCAATTTGTAATCCATACTTCCAATCCTTTGCAAAACCTTATAGGGGCCATAATATTTGGGTGATATTTTATTGTCCTTGTTTTTTTTCTTAAAGGACATCTATTTATATGATTGTAGCCTTAGAAATACCCAATCCCCCACTTCAAAATCCCTTTCACTGTGTTGTTGACATGCTTGTTGTTTCATCCTATTATGTACCATAACCAAGTTGTCCTTCAATAATTTGAGAACCTCTTGTTGGTTTCCTATGTGGTTATCCACTGCTAGAAACTTTGCAATCCCTTTCAATGGTAATGTGATGGGTGGAGGATTATATCCATAAATTTTCAGAAATTGAGACATTTTTGATGAAGTATGGAAGGATGTGTTGTACCACCATTCCACTAAGGACAACCAATTGACCCATTGTGCATGTTTATCAGATGAAAATCAATGAATATATTCTTCTAAACATTTATACACAATCTTAGTTTTCCCATTAGATTGAGGATGGTAAGATGAGTTATGAGCCAATTGAGTACCCAAAAAAAAGAAATTCAATCCAAACATTTCCAATGAAAATTGGATCTTTGTCACTTACAATAATCTTTGGGACTCCATGTAGCTTTTGAATTGTTTCCATTATTATTGCGGCTACTATAATTTTTTTTAAAGGAGGAGAAAGAGAGAAAAAATGGGCATACTTTGTCATTCGATCCACTACTATCATGATGGTCGTCTTTCCTTCATATTTGGGTAAACCTATAATATAATACATTGAAACTTCTTCCCAATGTTGACTTGGTATAGCTAATGGTTTTAGGAAACATGGAGTCTTGATTGTCTCTCACTTATTTTGTTGGTAGACCACACATTCAGACACAAATTTTTGAACATTAGATTTAAGACCTTCCCAGAAATTAAATAAATAAATAAAATATATCTTGATCATGTGGTACGTTTTCAAGAATCTTGAATCTCCTCCTATAGGAAAAGTGTGAAATTATAGAAGGACCTTATGTTTGAGTTGGGAATTCTTACATAAATATAGGTAATCATGATACCATATAAAATCATCTAATGAATTGGGGTCCTCTTGTATTTGTTGAATGATATTGCATACCTATTGATATTGCTTCCATTCTATCCTTGCACCTTCCACCCAATCATATTGTGGAATAGAAATAGCACATAGTGAACCTTTTTGTTTCTTCTTCTTTCCTTGAAAGGGCATATGATACAACAATGTGTTCACCTTTTTGTAGATAATTTCAAAGTCATAACCTAGCATCTTTGTAACCCATTTTTTTTTCTCTTCTGAAGATAATCCTTTCTCCAAGAAGTACTTCAAACTATCATGATATATTTTCACTTTGAAGTGTCTTCCTATTAGTTAAGGGAGCCATTTCTTAATTGCATGTAGTATGACCAACATTTATTTTTCACAAATGGGTTTGAGTAAGTTTTTTTCTTTAAGTTGGTTGCTCTCAAAGGAAAGGTGCCTTCCTTATTGCATTAAAACTACACCAATGCTTTGGCTTGAGGCATCACACTCCACAATAAATGTTTTTGTGAAGTTATGTGTGGCTAGAACAAGAGTTGTACATGTAGCCTCCTTAATGTTTTCAAAAGCTTTGGTTGCTTCTTGAGTCCAAGAAAATGGTTCCTTATTTAATAATGTTGTTAGAGGTGTTTTTGTTTGACCATATTTCTTAACAAACTTGTGGTAATATCCTATCAATCCTAATAATCCTCTAAGTTTCTTCAAAGTTTTTGAAATTGGCCATTCCCTCATAGCTATAATTTTGTGAGGGCCCACTTTTACACCTTCATGAGATACAATATGACCCAAATATTCCACTTCTTGAACCCCAAAGGCACACTTGGAAGGATTTGAATAAAGTTGTTGTTCTTCCAATAGTTGTAATACTTTTTCCACATGTTGTACATGCTCTTCCCAAGATTTGTTGTAGATTAGTATGTCATCAAAAAATACTAACACAAATTTTCTAAATAAGGACTTGAAAATAGAATTCATCAAGCTTTGAAATGTTGAAGGTGCATTAGTATATCCAAATGGCATAACCAAAAATAATAATCACCTTCATGTGTTCTAAAATTTTTTTTGGGAATTTATTCCTACCTCATTGTAATTTGATGATATCCCAAACGAAGATTCAACTTAGTAAAGAAAATTTGTCCATGTAATTCATCTAATAATCCATCAATGACAAGAATAGGAAACTTATATTTGATGGTATTTTGTTGAGATATCTATAATTTGGACACATACTCCATGAGCCATCCTTTTTTGTAGCCATCACCACTGGTGAAGAGAAAGAACTTTGGCTAGGTTGAAATATGCTGACCTCTAACATATCTTGGATCATGCACTCAATATCAATATTTTGTGCATATGGATACTAGTAAGGCCTAATGTTAGGTGGTACACTTCCTGGTTGCAAATGAATAGCATGGCCATGATCTCGCATAGGTGGAATACCCTTAGGAATTTATCCAAATACCATGGAATGATTGTTGATAACTATTTGGAGATCTAATGGAGAAGAGGATGTAGATGTTTGAACATCTAGTAAGAACAATTGTGCAATTACACCATGGTGTCCCTTCTTGAGTAATGTTTTCATGATATTAGAGCTTATCCTTTAGAAGGTTTTTCTTGGATACCTCTAACCTGAATTTCCTTTCCATATAAGGAAAATCTCATGAAAAGATCTTGAAAATTAAGGGACACTATTCCAAATGATTGTAACCATTGGACCCCTAATACAACATCAACACCACCCATTTGGATGGAAATCATGGTACTATCCAAAAAATACTCCCCCATATTGAGTTTAATACTATGACACTTCCTAGAAATATTTATGGTATCTCCATCTGTATCATTACTTGAAACTTTGGTACTAGATGACAAAGAAATTGAGATCTTTTGCTAATTTTTAATTGATGAACTTATGGGTACTACCAGAATCAACCAACACTATTACATTTTTATTTTTTATGTATCCTTGTATATTGAGGTTTTGTGGAGTACTGATGCCAACCAATGCATGAGAATATATCATTGGAGTAGTATCTTCTAGATATATATCTTGTGATGGTTCCAATTATTGATATTCTTCATCTTCACAATCTATATCGAATAATTTCTTCTCACCACATGTATTCCCATTATTGTGTTTGTCGTCATAATTGAAACATAGTCCCTTTTCTCTTCTTTCATCAATTTTTTGAAGCGTCAACCTTGTCGGTTGATTGAGGTTAGGAGAGGAAACATGGTTCTCTCTATAGTTGTTATAGGTCGCATTTCTAGTAGCCATATTTATGTTTTCCACTTTCCTTGCCATACTGAAAGTTTTCTCTAGGGATTTGGGTTCAAAGATGTGCACCTCATGTTGAATGTTCTCCTTTAGAGTGCCCATAAAGAGATATAACAAATTATTCTTAGGAATGTTCTTTACCTTGAGACTGAGCTTTTGGAATTGTTGAATGTGTTATGTAATTGGATCGTTTTGTTGAATATTTATCAATTGATTAAAAAACGTATTTCTCTTAATATCCCCTTAATGTGATATCAATCCATTTGTAAAAATGGACAAACAAATAATAGAATTCTTTTTTCTTTCACAAAGCAAGTGATACCAGACAAATTGATCATCTTCTAAATACAAGGATGCAATAGGTACTTTTTGCAAGCTTGCCACTTGGTGTAGATCAAAGAATCGCTCCAATTGGAATATCCATGTTATAGGATATTTACCATCAAAATTCATCATATCAATATTTGGAATGAGGTAGTTCCTCGGTGCTAACTTTAAGCCTTGATTATGTGTATCTTGAAGTGACGAATAATAATGATTTTGGGATTCAGTGTTTTTGCTCTCCAATTGTGATAAAATACTCCCCATATGTGATTGAGTCTCAACACCATTATTCTCCTTATCTTCATGTTTTTTTTGGATCTCTGTATCCCTTTTAGGGATCCTCTATAAGAACATGGATTCTATTAACTTCAATAATTTTTCATTTGATACATATTTTCATCCATCTTATTTTCCATATGTGCATTATTTCCATTCATCTTATTTTCCATATGTTCTTGGTTTTCATTCATCTTCTCTTCCATCTTGTTTTCCATCTATTTAATATTTTCATCCATATTATTTTCCATCTCTTTCCTATGTATCCATCTTATTTTACACCTCATCCATATTATTTTCCACCTTTCCAATATTGTGAAAAAATTATTCTCTTTATTCTTGAGGCATGGTTGAGCACTCTGGAGGTTCAGTTGGTGAAATAACTTTTGAATGAACCTTTGAAGCCATGTGAGAAAATAAAAATTATCCTTGTTGTCCTCTTTGTCACAAATTTTAAATCATCAAAAACAAATCTTCCAATCAAAATCTATGCCAATTGTAGGTTACAAACATTTCAAACCCTGAGTATGTTTGGATGGATGACCTTTATCCTGATATATCTCTGAAATTTGAACCCTTCCGAGTCTGAAATTTGGGTGTGTAGTACTCTGATATGACTTCTTAAACTCCTTAAAATTTCATAGTTTGAAAATTCATTAATAAAAGGTTAATATATCACAAATACACAAATAAATTGTTTAAGACTAATTTCAGGATTAGTAAAAATCCTCCACTTCCACAAGATATATCTTACAAATTATAATGATTCAAATTCTTAAAAAAAATTCCACGTGTAATTTGTTATGTCTCCTCAAGATTGTGAAAATTTTGGAGTATGAAACTCCACTGAAATTTGTTTATATTAAAAATCAAAATATGACTCATTTGAGACTAATTTCAGGATTAGTCACAAGCCTCAACTTCCATAGAAGATATATCTGAAAATATAATGACCCCAAACCTAAAATTTGTGTACTTATTATACATTTTATAAATCAAACAACAACAACACCAACATGATTTGAAAAATATATATATGCATGTGCACTATACTATTTATAGTGCACTAGTCCAATTGAAATTGCACTAGAGAGATTGTTACATAAAAATGGATCGAGAAACAATTTAATTGACAAAGTACGTTTGCAAAACTCCACAATTAAAGTTTTGTGGAGATTTTGCTTTGCGGAGGAAAAAACATAAGTCACTCTTCGGTACCACTCATAATTTAGCACATGGACTCGATCCTTTGCCACTTCCTTAGTGTTGTGTCTCGCATCTCATCCTCTATGGGCCGCTTAACTTTCTCCAATATACCATCATCGTCATTCATGTAGACATAATGTGAACTAGCATCAATTTGCTTGTAGATCACATACCTACACCTCCTCTTATTCACCTCGGGGGGGATTATTGAATATATCTTTGGGGATAGTGAGGAATTTTGTAGCCCTGAAGTATCTATAACCGGGGTCCTTGCCTATGACACCGAGAACATCAACTTTGTTCCCTCAGAAGTCCATCATCTTGGCCCCTACTTTGTCATAATTAGGACTGCCAAGCTCTATTGTCAGAGCTTCCCAGCTCCCCTTTGCCTTGTTCAACAAGAAAGAACCCTGGTGGATGTCTTAATTATAAAAAAAAATCAGCCTCAAGATTGACCTAAGCTCCATATTGCATATTTAATAGAAGTTAAGAATCACATTTGGAAAAAAAATTGATGATCCATAACCTTTGTGAGCATGTCTTATCGCTAAATATTAAGCATTTCCTTGGCCTTGGCCTACTCCTCCATGAGATCCTCACTCATGTACTTACTAAGAAGTTCATCATGTTTCTTCTTCTCCACAACTATGTGCTCAATCACTTTCTCATCCAGAAGGGGCACATGGGAAACAAACTCTCATTCTCTTTGTTGTTGGTTTCCCTTATCCTACTCTCTCATTTCTTCCACCACATCCTCATCTTGCACAAATAGTACTAGCTTAATGAAAATGACCTCATCACTCTTGATCATCAACCTAGCCTCCCTCTAGAGAGACTCGATCCCCTACCACTTCCTCAGCTCTTTGGCCTGCATCTCCTCCTCTGCGAGCCACTTGACTTTCTCCATGATACTATTATCATCATCAATGTCACCATAATAACTGGTGCAAATTCTCTTGTAGATCACATACCTAGACCTCCTCTTCTTTGCCTCAAGGGCGCCTTATCGAATAGCTCTTTGAAATCAGGGAAGAATTTCTTAGTTGCACTTACAATTGATTGCTAGAACATGGCATGTTATAATATTTCAGCAACCAATTATACAAGTGTGGCTTGGAAATTCCTCCCCAGCACCAAAGATTTATTCAATAAGCCTCACGAGGTGAAGAAGAGGAGGTTTATATATGTGATCTATAAATGATTTGATGCCAATTATTATGGTGACAACGATGACGAGAAGGATATCCTGGAGAAATTCGAGTGGCCCACAGAGGAGGAGATGTTGGACAAAGCATTGAGGGTGTGGAAAAGGATCCAATCTATATAGAGGTAGGACAGGTTGACAATTAAGAGAAAGGGCGTCATTGTCATTAAGTTGGTCCTATTCGGGGAAGATGATGATGTGGTGGAATAAATGGGAGAGCAAGACAAGGAAAACCAACATCAGAGAGAGCGAGAGTTTGTTGCTCATCTTCCCCTTCTGGATAAGAAAGAGATTGAACGCATGGTTGTGGAGAAAAAGAAACATGATGAAATTCTTAACAAGTGCATGGGTGAGGATTTCATGGAGGATTCAGCCAAGTCCAAGGAAATGCTTAATATTTAGCGATAAGTCATGTTGACAAAGCTTATGGATCATCAATTCTTTTTCTAAATGTGCTTCTTAACTTCTATTAAATATATGATTTGGATCTGAGGTCAACATTGAGGCTAACATTGTGTTATAATTAAGACATCTACCAGGGTCATTTTTTGTTGAATAGGGCAAAGGGGAACTAGGAACCTTTGGTCATAGAGCTTGGAAATCCTAATTATGGCAAAGTAGAGGCAAAGATAAGAGACTTGGAAGGGAATGAAGTTGATGTGCTTAGTTCCACAATAAAGGGCCCGGATTATAAATACTTCATGGCCACAAAATTATTCCTCATCCTCAAATAAGTATTCTATAATCCCCCTCGAGGTGAAGAAGGGGAGTTGTAAGTGTGCGATCTACAAGAGAATTGATGCCAATTCATATTGTGGCTATAGGAATGATGAGGATGATATATTGGAGAAATTCATGTGGCCCACAAAGGAGGAGATGCGAGGCAGAGCACTGAGGAAGTGGTAGGGGCTCAAGTCTATGTGCTAAATTATGAGAGGGACCGAAGAGTGACCTATTTTTTTGTCTTCGCAAAGAAAAACCTCCACAAAATTTAACTGTGAAGGTTTTCATATGTAGATTGTGAATTAAATTGTTTTTCTTTTGTTTGTTACTGCACCCGGCATTGTCGAAATATCTAATTCACACTAAATCCATTTTAGGCACATATATAGATAAAATGAAATTACAATATAAAACACAAACATATATAACTAATTTGTATTTATCAAAAACTAAAAACAGATTTTTTTTGCAAAACAAAAAGTGAATAAGTAAGCGGTTCTCTTAACAAATGTGTATGCATCATGACCGATGCTCATTATTATACATAAGGCACCAAAAATAAATTTTTTAAATATAACACATGGGTGCGTTATTGTTAGTCAAGCACCGATATCTATAGTGATGTGTTGTAATATATAGCGCACAAGTTAAGGGTTGGTGTTAAACTACACAGTGCGTTGGGTTATATTAAACACACCAACTCTATATGTTAGTTCATGCACCAGATGCTTTAAACTGGTGTGTTTTATTTTTGTGATGCATCGTTAATGGGCACGTTTTACAATGCACACTAGAATGATAATTTTTAAACTATTTTTCCTGGTTCAACTTACTTAACCACCATGTTGTGTTTAGCTTAACCTAATGCACCGACGCTTCATTTGAGATTTGTATGCATTGATTTCAGTGCATTTGTATTATAATGCATCGGTGACGAGGCATCCCATAAAATGAATCGAGATGGTAAATTACTATGTATTTTTCTAGTTGTGTTGTCATACACATTTTCAGTGTGTTTTATTTATTCAATGCACCATAGAGAAAATTTGTGTTTCAAAAACTTGGTTGTGTTTGATTAATAGAACACATTGGTGCATTTATCTCAAATGGCGCACTTCCTAGAATATTTTGTGTGCTTACCATAAGATGCATTACGTTGAAAATTTGTGAAAATTCAGCCCAGTGTCATGCTCTTAATTATATCATCGATGCGTTGTTTTTATCACTCCACACCGATAGATGAAATTGTTGAATATGAACTTGCGTGGTGTGATGTGTTAATATAAACACACTGGTGCTACCATGCTATTGGAGCACTAAAATTTTGTTTAATGGTGCATTTTGTTGTGGACAACAACAGTTAGTACATGGCATCCACCAAAACGACACAACAAGTTGGTGCAAGGTGTTACTCTTAACACACCAGGACCACTGTGATAGTGGAGAACCGCCCTTTTGTTCATCAATGGGATATAAATGCGAGGGCACCGAGAATGAGGCATGCACTGAGATGCACCACTATGAAAATTTAGGAAATATATGTCCCGATTCATTTTTGAATAAAGTTTCGATGTGTTTCATTACAATGGTTTCACCGCTACTTAAATTTTATAAATTGTTATGTCAGTGGTGCATTTAGTTAATTGAAGTTTACTGGTGAATAATGCTAAACGAAAATGGTATGATTTATTGGGTTATAAAATATGGCAATGCATTTGAACATTGACCTGCCAAGGCGTTATTGATCTAGTATGCCCCGATGTGTTTGAACATTGACCTGCCAGAGCGTTATTGATCGGGTACACCCCAGTGTAGTAACTTAAAATGGGTGCACCACGAGGTTAAATTTTATATATCATTGAGCTAGCAGTGCAGTTAATGAAGTGTAATGGGTCGTGCGGGTATGAGCCTAGTTTGCGTCGATGTCGGAGAATTCCAAAGGACGTGCACCATTTTTTTTTAGTAATTTATTGCGGTGCGCTATATTGAACGACATCAGTGCGAATATATATGGAAGCAATGAAAACGGTGGTCACTGTGTAGTTAAAAAAGTACTCATCAGGAGCAGTGGGAAATGGTTTTTTAACACAATATGCAATGCTTCGAGGCAAGTCAAACTATTTAGGCGCACCACGTGAACAAGAAAAAAAATTGAAAAAGATGTGAAATTTCAAGATAAATTCTAATTTTAATTGGATAAAAATGAAAATAGGAAGGTAATAAATAATTTACCTAGCCTCTTATATATTTAAAGAGGCATGGTTGCACCGTTGAGAGGAAATGAAAATTCATGGTAATTTCCAAAATTTGGAAATGTGTGGGATCCATCAATGGAGATATCCTAGTCGGTGTAGAGCATCGAAAATAGGGTGTCTTAGGAAGAAATGTGAGCATCAATGCTTGTTTGAGAGTTTGGAAGCATGGGATTCATTGTAACAATGAAAATCGGTTTGGTAAAAAAAAAAATTAATTTACCCTAACGCGGTGCGCCTTGCGAATAAAAACGCATCGGGGTGGACCGTGCAACTACACCGATGGGATTTATTCAATGGATATAATTTTATTATAATGTATGGCAATGCTACTGAAACATGGTTGCATCAATGTTGTATTTTTTAGGAACATCCCGATGCGTATTGTTCAACGACATCGGTGCAATTTATTCAGTGCATGTACTTTTATTATAAAGTGTGGGCATGTTACTGGAACATGGATGTACCGGTAATTTATTGTCTATGACCTCGTCTGTGTGTATATTCCTTACAGGCACACCGAGGAAAAAAACCTCTGTAAAAACTTATAGTCACCAACCTATGCTATGAACAGTGACAATGTGTTTGAACATTTAAGTCTCGATGTGTTTTGTTTTAGGTGCACACCAATGTATTTTGACCATAAAGGTGCACCGAAAAAAAAAACTCTGCAAAAAACTGGAAAAAAAACCCTCTCCTAACAACCTCTGCTATAAATAGCTAAGGGAGGAATTTTTTAGGAAGGTTCTGTAAAAACCTCCGCAAGAAGGTTTTCTCCTTGTAGTGATCAGATCGTGTTTCATTTTGATAGGCCACTGGATGTCCCTACAGAGTGAGGAATACACCAACAACATAGTCAAAGTCATTTGTCTCAATCTCAAATGGTTTTTGTAGGTCTAGCAGTGTGAGGACTAGAGTGGAGTAGAGGCGATGTTTTAGATCCTGGAATTCTTTATGTTGTGATTCAGACTAATAAACCTTGGCTTTAGATCCATCCTTAGTCACTTGACTTAAGGGCCAAGTGATATGAGAAAATCCCAACACAAACCTATGGTAGAAGTTAGAGAGGCCCAAGAATTTTTGGAGCTCCATCACAGTCTTCGAGGCAGGCCAGTTGTTGATGAGGTGGCTCTTGGTCGAATCCACATGCACCCCATTTTCATCCATGATGTATCTTGAGTATTGAATTCATTGCATGTTGAATGAGAATTTATTCATATTGGTGTATAGCTTGTGTTTCCACAGGGTGCTCAGGACCTACTGAATGTGTTGCAGATGTTTTTCCGAGGTTCGGTTGAATATGAGGAAGTCATCCAAATATATGACCACAAAAGAGTTTGTAAACAACTAAAAAATATCATCCATCATCCTCATGAATGTCGTTGGAGCATTAGTCAAGACAAAAGGCATGACCAACCATTAAAAAATTCATTATTTATATTTGAAGGTTGTTTTCCATACATTGGTTTGTTCTAGCGTGACCTAGTGGTAGCCATACTTTAGATCAATCTTACTAAAGAAATTGGCACCCTTAAGTTGATCAAGAAGATCATCAATTTGTGGGATCAGGTATCAGTTCTTGATAGTGAACTTGTTCAAGGATCTATAATCAATACAGAGTCATTATGTCCCTTCCTTCTTCTATACCAACACAATTGGTCTCCCACAAGGTGAGGAGCTCGGTCGAATGTGGCCCTTGCGAATGAGCTTGTGAATCTGACACTTTATTTCCTCATTATCTATAAGGGAGCACATGTATATTGGACCATTGGGTAAGGGTGCATCAGGTATCAATTCAATGGAATGTTTGACCTGGCAGAGTAGAGGCACCCCTATAGGTGAAGTGAAGATATATCTATATTCCACTACAAACTTGTCCACTTGATGTTTTTGTGTAAAGAGATCATGTGCAGAGGTTGTGATGGTAGTGGTGACCTTTCATTCACCTTCTAACTGGACCATGAAGATGACAAACTTTGCAATCCAAGAGATTACCTTCTGACATTTTTTTGTTGAGATCAATGAAATTGCAATAGTCGGAACTACCTCTAGTACCATGTAGGGTTTACCTCCCAAAATAACAATGACACTATGAGGTCGGGACTCATAAAAAACATGATGCTTCCACATATAAGGATATCCTAAAATAACATCACAAATTTTGTGTGGGGAAACATCACACAGTACCTCGTCTTTGAAGGGATTGATGTCGCAGGACATGAGACACTACTGGTTGACACGAAGTTTTCATCCTTAGCTCAACCAACCAATGGTGTATAGTTGAGGGTGCAACATTATTGAAAAATTCAGTCTCTTTATGACCTCGAATGAGATCAAGTTCTTCTAGCTCCTGTTGACAACAATGAAATGTAGTGGGGTCTCCTTCACCCACATCTATGAATGGAAGAGGCGCCCCCCCTCCTCAATCTCCTCTGACTCATCTGGTTGTATCGTTACAATTGTGATGGTAGAACTAGTTTATGCATCAATGATCCTCTTTCGTTGTTCCAAAATAGACTCCGAGTAAGGTTCTGACTCCTTTTCTTTAAGCTATACCAAAAATGATTGCTTCGAACGACAATCATCAATGTTGTGTCAGGGGATTTTGTGTAACTCGCACCACTTTCCAGTGTCCTTCTTCATCTTCATGTTACCCTTCTTTTCTTGCCTCTTAGACTGGTTGTATTGAGGTTTTATTTCCTTGCTTTTTCCCTTTTTCTACGAGTTAGGGTCTCCTTTACCATACATATTTTGTTGTGGATTTTCATACCTGAACTCCCACTTATTCCACTACTTACATTTCTGCTTGATTTTGATAGCATATTAATAAGTGTCTCCCAGTGAGGATATGTCCAAGAAATCCATTTCTGTTTGGATGTACCTATGCAAGCCACTATGATACTTCAAAAGAACTTTTCGTTCAAAGTTTATAATACCCAACTTTGAGTGCAAGGTATGGAAGATGTTGGTGTACTTCGATACCTTCTGGTCTCTCTCCTGACACAGAGTCGCTCATATTGTGTATTGGTCATCACATTTTCAAACATAGTATAATTCCTCCTTGAGGTCATCAACAAAGGTCGCCTAATTAGGTCCTCTCCTAAATTTCATAGACTCGTCTCTAATGTGTCTCTCCTAGTAACTTTCCCACCAATCTTTGACATGGGGAAGGGCTTTAAGGAGCATAAAGGCGATCTTTTTGATGCCGATTTTTTTTTTAACAAAGTAATAACACTCTGAAATATTTAACCATTTCTCCAAAGAATATGCATCTATCTACCCTTTAAATAAAGGGATATCAAATTTAACTTGTACCTTGAAGGGTGTTGCACCTCCAAATGGCTACTTATTGAAGATGCCATGCCTGCTATCAGAAATTGTCGAAGGATTTGGGTGAAGTTCCATCATATCATTCCTATGTTGTGTGAGGGATTCCTTGAGAAACATCTAGATAGGATATCCTACTCTATCATCTCTCTTTTATTCTTCCATGAGAGGCTTCTTGGGTCAGCGAGAGCAGTCATCCCCAAGTGAAACTAACTCGATACCCAACTCTTTATACCTTGACCTTGTCAGGGACATGCATCGAGAAATAACTACTAGATTGATATAATACCATTGATGTGAATTATATTGAGAATGAAATGAAACACACACAAAAATATAGAGAGTACAACAATTACAATGAAACTCAACTTCTATTAATTAATAAAATAGTAGAGTATTGTAGAACACAAACAAGCTAGAAACATGGTATCTTATCTCTGAAGAGAAAGAGATGTCAGCTATGCTCATTCATAAAAAATTGATTACAAAGAGGTCCAAAAGGGCCTTTTATCATGAATCCTAAAAAAAGAGGTAAAAAACCTAACCCTATAAGATGAAATTCCAAAAGTATTACAGGTCTTGAGGTGGTTAGTTGATACATCAACTTCCCGAGGGAACAACTTTTGCATATGATCTCCATTTTGGGCACACAATAGCTCATTGGAAAGAACTATTCGAGGATTACAACTTTTGTATGGGTCGAGGCATATCATTGGCATCCCTTGGCCCCTCAAATGTCTAAAAAACACCGTTTAGGGCCTCAAAATAACCCGAGAAGTTTGGGACCCAAAAAACTGTAGAAAAACTTGCAAGGAGATAAAGAACCATTGAGTCAGTGGAAGAGGTGGATGGCCATTGATATCCACCTGAATCAAATAAAAAAATATTAATTAATATCTCCCCTCACCCCCATATGAGGGTGGCATGAGATACACCCTCATATCATGTAGGGGTGGGTGTGGTAAGAGATGTTAAGTAAAACATATTTGCAACACATTTATTCTCTATTTCTGTGCACAAATTAAAGCTTTCCATATTTTTTGTGCTCCATAATTTGGGTTAGTTTATTTCTATGTGAAAATATTTGGATGATTGTTCTACTTTACTCTACATTGTAGGTTTAAG
Organism: Picea engelmannii; assembly: GCA_009831015.1. NCBI lineage: Eukaryota > Viridiplantae > Streptophyta > Pinopsida > Pinales > Pinaceae > Picea > Picea engelmannii. The sequence continues at coordinate 3,073,559 of ML778552.1, forward strand.
CCTTGGAATTAAAAAGTGGATAAGTATATAATTTGGAGCTCCTTTTTCTACATTGGAAGAGGTGTAGGATATAATTGAAAAACTTTACCAAAGGCATTCTAATACCGTATAAAATTTAAGGGGCCTTCCCATGTTTATCATATGTGATTTGTATGTAAAGAACGAAATGAAGACAAGAATTATAAATGGAAACACAAAAAGATATTGTAGAGAGAAAAATAATACTTTGAAACCCAAATTCTATTAATGAATGAAATGGAAAAGGCATATAAAAATCAAAGCAATACAAACTAGCTAAATGGTAGTAGCTTATATTTGAAGAGAGATGTGTTGACTATGCTCACTTGCAATAAGACATTACAAGAGGCCAAAAATTCCTTTTAACTTAAAGTATAATACTTGAATATGAAAAAACCCTAAATATCCAAAACCCTAACCCTAGGAAATGATGTGGCAAGAGGAACATGGGCCCCGAGGAGGCTAGTTGATATGTCAACTTCCTGGGGGTGCAAATTTTTCATACAAACTTTGTTTGAGTAATTTCTTGGATATTTACAAAGATCAATACATGATCTATGTGTTTGTAAGACCTCCAATTATATATTGTGTGACCTATGTCAACTGCCAAAAATGCAAGGGAAATACCCAAAAAATGCAATAGAGTTCTAGACTTGAAATTATTTTGTAAAATTACCAAGATGTGGAACCATTATGATTTAGTCAAAAAAGCGAGTGGCCACTAGTATCCACTTGGATTAGTTGTCCCCGCTTAGGAATAAATTTTCCCTACTACATCAATTTCCTCCATCATATGGGAAAACTTATGTTGAATCTGACTCTTGGTGAGCCACTTGCCTTGGTGAAGGAGTTTCTCTACTTTAACGATCTGATAGAGTTGATTGTTTGATTGGTGGGTGTCCTTCATCTTGGTTTCCATAATTTGGTCAACTTTCACCTACAAAATACAACCATTATTTATTTTTGTAGGAACCAAGTTCTTAGCCACATCTAAGTTGTCCAAGAGAGGTGGTAGATATGGTTGAATCATCTCCACATTAGATAAAGGGTGCAAACCAAGGAAAGAGGCAATACTTAATTCACAATAATTATCACCCATAGGCTTGGCCGGTGATAGTATAGGGCACATATCATAGTGGGTAGAGATTATAATGGGGTCCTCTGAGGAATTATTTATGCAAATGCAACCATACCTTAAATCCCACCTGAAACTCATGTGGAACCCAGTGCTGATCATAATGTTGCTTGTACTTAGAATTATATTTCTACAATATATTATGAAGTTTTCTTTGGATGTGATGGATCTGTTCAAAAACAAAATCCTTCCTAGCCTTATTTTGAGCATGGGGGGATTATTTCTATGCAGATGCCTTGGGAAAAGATACGTCAATCGATGCCAATGATTGGAACCCCAAGCACACTTGGAAAGGGTTGTGGCCAATAGATCCATGAATGGATTTTTTGTAGCTATGTTGAACATAAGGAAGGCCCTCATCGCATGTGTGCAGATGTTTCGAATTGTACATTCTCAGGATATGCACAATCATCATGTTGATTACCTCTATTTTCCCATCAGTTTGGGGGTGGAAGGAAGTCAATGTGGCCATATTCCTATCCATGATTGACCATAGGATGGACTTTAATGAACCAACACCTTGAGAATGATAAAAAATCAATGAATAGTAGTCCACTTCAAAGGGGAAACCTCCGTTTGCAATATATTCATTGTACAAGATATGATATAATGATCCTAAGACTAGGTATCCTTGGTATATATATAGGAGACAAAGGGTAAAATTATAATGAAAGGGTTCCATGAAGGGTTCTATACTACATACAAATATAACACTAGAAATGTAAAAATTCAATATCTAGGGATTAATAAGGGGTTTTATACATAACATGGGGATTTATCTAGGGATTAACATTCCCCTCACCTTCAAACAAGTGGTGTCGTCAACACTTGAATAACCATGGGTGTTTATGCATGAATAAATCATATTCCCATGTCGCCTCTTCCACTGGTAAGTTCTTCCATTTAATGAGGTACTATGTAATTGCTTGATTTCTCAGTTGCTTTAAGCAAGAAACATGGAAGAATGGATGTACACATGAAGATGGAGGTAACTCCAATTTGTAATCCATACTTCCAATCCTTTGCAAAACCTTATGTGGGCCATAATATTTGGTGATATTTTATTGTCCTTCTTTTGTTGCTTAAGGGACATCTATTTATATTATTGTGGCCTTAGAAATACCCAATCCCCCACTTCAAAATCCCTTTCACTATGATGTTGACATGCTTGTTGTTTCATCCTATTATGTACCATAACCAAGTTGTCCTTCAATAATTTGAGAACCTCTTATGGGTTCCCTATGTGGTTCTCCACTGCTTCAACCTTTGCAATCCTTTTCAATGGTAATGTGATGGATGGAGGATTATATCCATAAATTTTCATAAATGGGGACATTTTTTATGAAGTATGGAAGGATGTGTTGTACCACCATTCCACTAAGGACAACCACTTGACCCATTGTGTATGTTTATCAGATGAAAAGAAATGAAGATATCCTTCTATACATTTATACACAATCTCATTTTTCACATCAGATTGAGAATGGTAAAATGAGTTGTGAGCCAATTGAGTACCCAAAAAAAAAAGAATTCAGTCCAAAAATTTCCAATGAAAATTGGATCTTTGTCACTTACAATAATCTTGGGGACTCCATGTAGATTTTGAATTGTTTCCATTATTATTATGGCTACTGTATTTTTTTTAAAAGGAGGAGAAAGAGAGAAAAAACGGGCATACTTTGTCAGTCGATCCACTACTACCATGATGACAGTCTTTCCATCATATTTGGGTAAACCTATAATAAAATACATTGAAACTTCTTCCCGACATTGACTTGGTATAGCTAATGGTTTTAGGAAACATGGCGTCTTGATTGTCTCTCCCTTATTTTGTTGGAAAACCACACATTCAGACACAATTTTTTTAACATTAGCTTTAAGACCT
>ML778552.1:3076622-3093853 GCA_009831015.1 Picea engelmannii
AATTATTGATCATGTGGTACGTTTTCAAGAATCTTGAATGTCCTCCTATAGGAAAAGTGTGCAATTCCAAAAGGACCTTCTTTTTGAGTTGGGAATTATTACATAAATATAGGCAATCATGATACCATAGAAAATCATTCTACCATATAAAATTATCTAATGAACTGGGGTCCTCTTGTATTTGTTGAATGCTATTGACTACCTCTTGATATTGCTTCCATTCTATCCTTGCATCTTCCACCCAATCAGATTGTGGAATAGAAATAGCACATAGTGAACCTTTTGTTTCTTCTTCTTTCCCTGAAAGGCTATATTCTACAACATTGTGTTTTCCTTTTTGTAGATAATTTCAAAGTCATAGCCTAGCATCTTCGTAACCCATTTTTTTATCTTGTAAAGATAATCATTTTTCCAAGAAGTACTTCAAACTATCATGATCTATTTTTACTTTGAAGTGTCTTCCTATTAGTTAAGGGCATCATTTCTTAATTGCATGTAGTATGACCAACATTTATTTTTCACAAATGGGTTTGAGTAAGTTTTTTTCTTTAAGTTGGCTTCTCTCACAGGCAAGGTGCATTCCTTCTTGAATTAAAACTGCACCAATGCCTTGGCTTGAGGCATCACACTCCACAATAAATGTCTTTGTGAAGTTAGGTGTGGCTAGAACAAGAGTTGTACATGTAGCCTCCTTAATTTTTTCAAAAGATTTGGTTGCTTCTTGAGTCCAGGAAAATGTGTCCTTATTTAATAATGTTGTTAGAGGTGTTTATGTTTGACCATAGTTCTTAACAAACTTGTGGTAATATCCTATCAATCCTAAGAATCCTCTACATTTCTTCAAGGTTTTTGGAATTGGCCATTCCCTCATAGCTGTAATTTTGTTAGGGTCAACGTTTACACCTTCATGAGATACAATATGACCCAAATATTCCACTTCTTGAACCCCAAAGGCACACTTAGAAGGATTTGCATAAATTTGTTGTTCTTCCAATAGTTGTAATACTTTTTCCACTTGATGTACATGCTCTTCCCAAGATTTGTTGTAGATTAGTATGTCATCAAAAAATACTAACACAAATTTTCTAAGGAAGGACTTGAAAATATAATTCATCAAGCTTTGAAATGTTGAAGGTGCATTAGTAGGTCCAAATGGCATAACCAAAAATAATAATCACCTTCATGTGTTCTAAAATTTGTTTTAGGAATGTCTTCCTACCTCATTGTGATTTGATGATATTTTTAACGAAGATCCAACTTAGTAAAGAAAATTTATCCATGCAATTCATATAATAATTCATAAATGAAAAGAATAGGAAATTTATATTTGATCGTATTTTGTTGAGATATATATAATATGGACACATATGCCATGAACCATCCTTTTTTGTAGCCATCATCACTGGTGAAGAGAAAGAACTTTGGCTAGGTTGAAATATGTGGGTCACCTCTAACATTTATTGGATTATGCACTCAATCTCAATATTTTGTGCATATGGATACTAGTAAGGCCTAGTGTTAGGTGGTACACTTCCTGGTTGCAAATGAATAGCATGGCCATGATCTCGCGTGGGTGGAATACCCTTAGGCATTTCTCCAAATACCATGGAATGATTGTTGATAACTATTTGGAGATTTAATGGAGAAGAGGATATAGATGTTTGAACATATATTAAGAACAATTATGTGATTACACCATGGTGTCCCTTCTTGAGTATTTTTTTCATTCTATTAGAGATTATCACTTTAGAGGGTTTCCCTTGGATACCTCTAAGCTCAATTTCCTTTCCATATAAGGAAAATCTCATGAAAAGATCTTGAAAATTAAGGGCCACTATTCCCAATGATTGTAACCATTGGACCCCTAATACAACATCAACACCACCCATTTGGATGGAAATCATGGGACTATCCAAAAAATACTCCCCCATATTGAGCTTAATACTTTGGTGCTAGATACCTCCATCTGTATCATTACTTGAAACTTTGGTGCTAGATATACAAAGCAATTGAGATCGTTTGCTAATTTTTAATTGATGAAGTTATGGGTACTACCAAAATCAATCAACATTGTTACATTTTTCTTTTTTATGTATCCTTGTATCTTGAGGTTTTGTGGAGTACTGATGCCAGCCAATGCATGAGAAGCTATCGTTGGGGTAGTATCTTCTAGATATAGATCTTGTGATGGTTCCAATTCTTAATCTTCTTCCTCTTCACAATCTATATCGAATAATTTCTTCTCACCGCATTTATTCCCCTTATTGTGTTTGTCGTCATAATTGAAACATAGTCCCTTTTCCCTTCTTTCATCCATTTTTTGAGGTGTCAAGCTTGTCAGTTGATTGAGGTAAGGAGAGGAAACATGGTTCTCTCTATATTTGTTAGAGATCACCCTTCTAGTAGCCATATTTTTGTTTTCCACTTTCCTTTCCATACTAAAAGTTTTCTCTAGGGATTTGGGTTAAAAGATGCACACCTCATGTTGAATTTTCTCCTTTAGAGTGCCCATAAAGAGATATAAAAAATTATCCTTAGGAATGTTATTTACCCTGAGATTGAGCTTTTGGAATTGTTGAATGTGTTATGTAATTGGATATGTTGGCCCTTGACCAAGTTTTGAGGATCCTTGGTCATGTTTGACCTACTTTTGGGACTTCAACAGGCTGTCGAAGACGGAGTGCAAGTCGAAGTAGAGATCGAAGGATATCGGCCCCTTTTTAGGGATTTTTTGGTTTTGGGATTATGTAAAGGGAATGGGGATGTCGTCCCATGGGTTTACCCATGTTTAGGCCCATTTTGTAATGTATAAATAGATAGCTAGGTGGTGTAAGAAGAGGGCAAGTGTGAGAATGTGCTAAGTGCTAAGTGTTAATTGCTAAGTGCAAGTGGTAATTGTAATTTCTTTGTGCATACTGTGTGAGACTTGCAGAGCTAAGTGCAAGTGATTGTAAGAGATTGTGGAAGGCTTTGTGTTGTACTTCAGGGAAGGAGGATCTAGTGAGGTGCACAGATCTCTTGTCCTCTGCGGAGTAAGATATCATGGCTCTGTGCATGTAGAAGATTGATAGAAAGAAATAAAGAAGAAGAGTTGGTGGATGTAGCCCCAGGGTGGGGGTGAACCACGTATATATTGCATTGTGATTTCTATGTTCTTTATGGTTGTTCTCTTGTCTATGTGATTGAATGCTTAGTGCATTGATGTATGTCAGATGTATCTGATATGGTATCTTAGTGTTGAATAAAGTGAATGAGTGTTAGATCTGACCTATGTTGTCGTTCTTAGTACTTGGATCTATTGGATCTGTGTGAATACTGCATTGATCTGTTGATAGGGTTTAGCTGCGTTGTAACTAAGGTTGAATATTAACAAACTGTAACTGGTAAGTGCTTGTTAAGGTGTTGTAATCACAGATTTGTGTCCCAGCTAAGGTTGCATACACTGGAGTCCTACAACCACCCCTGCCTCTACCTCAGGTGAGACTTCATCTGCTTCGTAAGTGTTGCCGAAAGGGTCGATAGTTAGGGTTTTGTTGGTGTGTTGTTGTAGCGTCGAACCCCAGGTCAGCCCCTGTGGCAACAAATGATTCCGTTGTTGGGACCTAAAACTATGATTGTTGGGAACTGAAGGAAAGAAAGAAATCTCTATGCGTAGATCAATTTCCTTAGTGCGCAGTATTCTACTTGACCTATAAATCTCTTTGCTAAGAAGAGAAGTCAGATCCGAAGAAAAGAGGTAAGATCTCGAAGCTTTATAAGAATAGTGAAAATTTTTAGATCTGGGAGCTTTAAAGGTAAGAATAGTGAAAAGTCTTAGATCTGGAAGCTTTGTGCTCTGCTGAAAGTAAGATTAGTGGAAATTTTTGTTTCAAGAGTATGAATCTAGGCATGTTTGATAAATGTTATCCTATTCTAAAAACTAGGGCACAGTTAAATGAAAGAAGGTTTGATATGAGTAGATCTGATAGAAATAATGAAAGATATGTTATTCCTATGCATAGAAAGAATGTTTGGACTAACAAATGGATGAAGGATCCTAGAAAGAATTGTTTGCAGGTTAGATACTATGATCCTAGTGCGCAGTACAGGAAAGGCTGGGGATCATTTAAGAAAAAAAGAGGATTAAACCTTTGTTACAGTTGCAGAATACTGGGGCATCTTCCTAAGGAATGTCATGGAAGAAGACCTAGTTGTCTTTGTTCTAAAGCTATGGACCATGAAGTTTTAGATTGCCCTAGAATTATTGCTAAGCTTGACAGAATGAATATGAAACAAGAAAACCTTAAGGAAGGTCATGAAACTGAGACCATGGAAAAACCCCAGACAGAATCAGAGACTGTACTATTCCAAATGAAAGAAACCCTAAATGATCATAGAGATATCAATTTACCAGAGATCTTCAAAGAAAAAGAATGCATAGAAGCAAAAATAGGAGACTTTGACATATACTATGTTCTAGATGAGGAAACACAGGTAAATATCATGACAGAAAGAACTTGGGAAGCTTTAGGAAAGCCTGATACGACTCCTTCATTGGGAGGAATAGGATTATTCAGGGGAAAGTTGATAACCCTATGTGGAAGACTCACCCAGGTATCTATGAGTGCTCATGGAGCTTCGACAGAGGAAGATTTTGAGGTTGTTAGATTCGTTGAGAACAACGCTCCATTTACCATGTTATTAGGGGAAAATTGGATTGAGAAAGAGGAGACCAAAAGAAAAGAAGAGGAGGCCCTAGAACAGAAAAAGTAGAAATTAAAAGATTTCATGACTAGGAAGATAGCACACTTGATTGCAGAACAGGAGAACAGATCGAAGCTACTTAGAACCAGAAACTTGGATCACGAAGTTGAAAGAACACAAGAATATTCACAATTGAGTAGAGCACCTACCCCATATAAAGAAGCATTATTACTCTCTAATCCTATGAAAGAATCCCAACAGCACAAAGCTGTTATGCCAAAAGAAGACAAGAATCAAAATGGAAAAAATATTGAGACAAAGATCACTGGGAAGAAGGTTATAAAACTCAGTAAGAAGAGAGCAAAGGTCGAAAAGTTACAAAAGGGCCCAGAGGGAACTTCGTGGAAGGAAGATTTGAAAAATTGGAACTTCCCCAGGATATCAGAACAATGCCCCTTGGCACTTCGCCATGGTGAAGTGATATGACCATTGGAAGCATTATAACTGTTGGACCGGCGTTCCAAAATGGTTAGAAGAACAGTTATGATTAGAAAGCTCGCCATCAGACCGTTGGGAACACGCCGCAACGGAAAAAACTGCATTAATGGAAAGCTTCTTATCCGTTGGAGAGATATGTCACTTCGTGTCTACTTAGTCCATCGATTGTTGCACCGAGAACACTTTTGTGAATTGTATCAGAGCTAACAAGAGAACCCATTGCTACCGCGATGTTCTTAGTAAGATCAAAACTGATTCTATTGCTTTGAGCACTCATCCATCCACCCGATTTTTTCGATCAAGAGCGTGCATGTCGGACGAGCTTAGCATTGTCGAGAAGTTAGTCGAGGAAGTTTTAATTGATATGATGGCCAAGAGAGTGATGTCTACAGGAATTCAAGCTTTATAGATGCGAGGAGTGCAAGCCTCTCTGTTGACTTCTCGGGGATTTGGACCATCCCAACCGACAGCAGAGAAGAGAACCAAGCACAGATATGATCTAGCAAACACGAAGATAATCCCGACCATCTTACCCGACTACATCCCACCTCTGGTTGGCGCGGTGAGTCGTGACAGTGTCCCGAGGGATTTTGATTACACCATGGTTACTACGTACCTCCCGAAGGGGATACGTGCAGTCAAAACGCAGCAAGATAAGATTGCAACGTTGAATTTCAACGACTTCAACCTAGGTGACTGCAATAATTACAGCATGCTTTCTCCTTAGAAGTATCTAACCAGGACGAAGGGGAAGAACTCGAAAATAATCCCCCAGCCATGGACTATGAACCTCATGCAGTCCACCCTTTTGAATGTGATGAAGATCCCACACTTTGGAAGGCACCAAGAGGTTAACGCCTGTGTTAAGCTCTTGCTCTAATGTTACCATGGTGGCTACCTATAGCTAGATAGATGCATTACAGTCGATCTGACGTTGATCCGTAGGATCACCGGATTGAGCATGCAAGGACCTGACCCACAAGACTTCTACCCAGGGAAGGCTTCCGACCGCACCCTAACACAGAGAATTAAGGACACTTACGATGATGTAGAAAATGGAATGCGAGGCTACAGGGTAGCTTCATCCATAATGGTGCAGTGTGTCTGGCCTGCCAAATGATTGCAGGGAAGCTAATGAGGAATAACCCACCTACTAAAGTCACAATATTCATTGTTGACCTAGCTGGGAAATGTGTATAAGGACTCCATATGAACTAGGCGAAGTACTTGGTCAACTAGCTAGAATTAGATTTCCGCAAAGCTATGAGTTCCAATTTAGTTGGCTCCTGATCCTCATCGCATTTACCGCTTGGGAAATGTCGGGAGGTGCGACCTTACTGGGCATTGATTCATTCGAGCCACTCACTATGAAGTTCACCATGCTTTGGTACTCGATTGATATGGGAAAACAGTGGCAGTCGAACGCGATCTTTCATACCTATTATCTCCAAATGAAGAGTACTATCGAAGCTACCCCTCGCATGACACCGAACACCCTGCATCAGTTCTGATCCCTCATGAAGTTTCGCACAGATTGGCACTTCATTTATATCACCACACGCACATATGAGGACAAAGAAGAGCTTCAATCGTACTACAAGCTCACCGAGGAGGACCTTGAAGAGATCACCAAGGACTGGTCAGCAGAACTCCTCATCCTTGCAAATCCCACAGAAATGTCAAACCCTGAACTAATCAATAGCCCTGAGACCACTCATGAAGCAAAGGATCATCCTAGACCCAACAGAAGGAAAAATATCGAAGAGGTGTAGAACTTGGGTAGCGCATCAGAAGGCACTACTTTAGTATCACCTGAATGAGGGGGTGATGATGAAGTAGAAGAGACAAATGTCAAAGAGGACCAATAGAAGAAAGGTGAAGTAACACCACCTAGGGACCCTGATGATGAGGCTGATCCCTTGAAGAAAAGGAAGGTTTCTCCCATGAAACCCACTTCCCAAAAGAAATCTAGAGACACCTTGACTAAGATGCAGACTGTGCTCACTATGGATGACTTCGACTTTATCATCGTAGTTGTAGCAAATGCCTTGCAGGACATCTTGTAGAAACATGAAGCCAAGCAGGATGAGATGTATGATAGAATCTAGGTTGAACTCAGAGGGGTACAGGAGGCCCTTCAATCCATCTGCACAATATCCATTACACCCCCATCGTCAAAAGCACCTGAGTTAGGAGATGAGCCTGTCCAAATCCGTAGACTAGCCGATGTGATCGAAGCCCGCCTTCTTCGCGCACAGGAAGAAACCGAATAGGCCATAGAGGCCCTAAAGCAAGTACAAAAAGTAGTTCTATAGCAACGTCGAGTTGTGTAGCAAGAGAAGGCTTCCCTCCAAACTAAGTTTGAAGAAGAGAAAGTGCAAATCCATCCAGAGAAAGAGCAGTTTCTCACAGAGCAGGTGGGAGTAAAAGAAAAAGTCAGCAGAGCACTTCGCTCTGTGACAGGTTTAGAGAAAAAGGAGGAAGACCCAATGGAACATCAAGTAGAGCAGCCTGCGAAAGGTATCCAACAGCTTCAATAGAGAATCGCAAACCTCAAGCTACGAACAGTGCCAAGTACCCCGTAGGATGTGCGAGATCAAAGAGAAGCCACTACCCAGAGCGTAGTCAAGAGGATCAAAGCATACGCTTTAGAATGAAAACAGCTAAGTGCTCAGAATGCATAGAATTATGAGCGACTCACTGAAGATACTGAGCTAAAGGTACTGGATTCATAGCTCCAAAAGGCAAATCAGCAAGTAGCAACAGTACAGGTGCAGTTGAAGCTCCTATCAGCAGTTGAAAGGATGAAGTGATCCCAATAATAGCACACTTCTCAACAGTAGGTCCACACCATTTAGAGAAAAGTCATGGAAGTGACTCAAAGGCTCCAACCAATCCAAGATGAATCTTGCCAATTGTTTGAGGAGATTGAAGGCCGAGGCACAGAGTTGGAATAAGTAGTCACTATAGTCGAACAACATTTATAGGGACCTGTCAACGAAGCAGTCATCCAAGAGTTAGCTGATCAGGAGGCCCTGACACAGCAACAAGTCAAAGCAGTTTGAGCGAAGATTGAGGCTTTTGAAGCACAGCTACCCAGACCAGAGTGACTCGGGATGAGTCACAGGTGAGTGTTGGGGTCATATTGGCCCTTGACCAAGTTTTGAGGATCCTTGGTCATGTTTGACCTACTTTTGGGACTTCGACAGGCTGTCGAAGACGGAGTGCAAGTCGAAGCAGAGATCACGGGATCTCAGCCCCTTTTTAGGGATTTTTGGGTTTTGGGCTTATGTAACGGGAATGGGGATGTCGACCCATGGGTTTACCCATGTTTAGGCCCATTTTGTAATGTATAAATAGATAGCTAGGTGATGTAAGAAGAGGGAAAGTGTGAGAATGTGCTAAGTGCTAAGTGTTAATTGCTAAGTGCAAGTGGTAATTGTAATTTCTTTGTGCATACTCTGTGAGACTTGCAGAGCTAAGTGTAAGTGATTGTAAGAGAATGTGGAAGGCTTTGTGTTGTACTTCAGGGAAGGAGGATCTAGCGAGGTGCACAAATCTCCTGTCCTCTATGGAGTAAGATATCATGGCTCTGTGCATGTAGAAGATTGACAGAAAGAAATAAAGAAGAAGAGTTGGTGGACATATCCCTGGGGTGGGGGTGAAGCATGTATATCCTGTGTTGTGATTGCTATGTGTTTTACGGTTGTTCTCTTGTCTATGTGATTGAATTCTTAGTGCATTGATGTATGTTAGATGTATCTGATATGGTAGCTTAGTGCTGAATAATGTGAATGAATGTTAGATCTGACCTATGTTGTTGTGCTTGGTACTTGGATCTATTGGATCTGTGTGAATACTGTGTTGATCTGTTGTTAGGGTTTAGCTGTGTTGTAATTAAGGATGAATATTAACTAATTGTAACTGCTAAGTGCTTGTTAAGGTGTTGTAATCACAGATCTATGTCCCAGCTAAGGTTGTAGACACTGGAGTCCTGCAACCACCCCTGCCTCTACCTCGGGTTTCACAAAGCAAGCGATACCAAACAAATTGATCATTTTCTAAATACAAGGATGCAATAGGTACTTTTTGTAATCTTGCCACTTGGTGTAGATGAAAGAATCACTCCATTTGGAATATCTATGCTATAAGATCTTTACCATCAAACTTCCTCATATCAATCTTTGGAATGAGGTAGTTCCTCGGTGCTAACTTTAAGCCTTGATGATGTGTATCTTGAAGTAACGAATAATAATCATTTTGGGATTCAGTATTTGTGCTCTCCAATTGTGATAAAATACTCCCCATATGTGATTGAGTCTCAACACCAATCTTCTCCTTATTTTCATTATTTTCTTGGATCTTTGTATCCCTTTTAGGGATCCTCTATAAAAGCATGGATTCTATTGACTTCAAGATTTTTTCATTCCATTCATCTTATTTTCCATTTTATACATATTTTCATCCATCTTATTTTCCATATGTGCACTATTTCCATTCATCTTATTTTCCATATGTTCCTGGTTTTCATTTATCTTCTCTTCCATATTGTTTTCCATCTCTTTAATATTTTCATCCATCTTCTTTTTCATCTCTTTCCTATTTATCCATCTTATTTTACACCTCATCTGTATTATTTTCCACCTTTCCAATATTGTGAAAAAATTCTTCTCTTTATTCTTGAGGCATGGTTGATCTCTCTAGAGGTTTAGTTGGTGAAATAACTTTGGAAGGAACCTTTGAAGCCATGTGAGAAAATAAAAATTATCCTTGTTTTCCTCTTTATCAAAAATTTAAATCATCAAAAACAGATCTTCCAATCAAAATCTATGCCAATTGTAAGTTGCATACCTTTCAAACCCTGAGTATGTTTGGATGGCTGACCTTTGTCTTGATATATCTCTGAAATTTGAACCCTTCTAAGTCTGAAATTTGGACCTATAGTACTCTGATATGAATTCTTAAACTCCTTAAAATTTCATAGTTTGAACCTTCATTGATAAAAGGTTATATAACAAATACCAAAATAAATTGTTTAAGACTAATTTCAGGATTAGTAAAAATACCCCACTTCCATAAGATATATCTCACAAATTATAATGATTCAAATTATGAAAAAATTTCCACGTGTAATTTTCTATGTCTCCTCAGGATTGTGAAAATTTTGGAGTATGAAAGTTCACCGAAATTTGTTTATATTGAAAATCAAAATATGACTCGTTCGAGACTAATTTCAGGATTAGTCACAAACCTCAACTTCCATAGAATATATATCTGAAAATATAATGACCCAAAACCTAAAATTTGTACCAGATGTACTTCACTATGTTCTCTCAATCGCCACAAAATTTCGTTGTTTGAAACATCTCAAAAAATGTTTTATAGCAAAAATACCAAGATGAATCCTTTAAAATTGATTTAAGGATGAGTCAAAAACCCTATCTTCCATAGGCTATATCTATGAAAGTATAACGAACCAGAACGTGAAATTTTTACCACATGTACTTGGATATGTCTCTTAGGTAACCTATAAATTTTTATATCTAAGACATCCCAGAAACAAAAGTCATAGTGAAAATTCCAAGATGACTCATTTGAAGCAACAAAACCCTAGGATCGATGCTCTGAAACCAAATGTTATGAACCAATTTCTTGAGAATGATAAAAAAAATCAACGAATAAATGTCCATTGTGAGGGACAAACCTCCTTTTACAATATATTCAATGTATAAGATATGATATTATGATCCTAAGACTAGGTCTCCTTGGAATATATATAGGAGACAAAGGGTACAATTATATTGAAAAGGTTCCATGAAGAGTTCTAGCCTACATACAAATATAACACTAGAAATTCAATAATTCAATATCTAGGGATTAATAAGGAGTTTTATAGATAATACACGGATTTTTCTATGATTTAATATGGACTAGAAAATACTTAAGAAGAGATTATCCCTATCTAAAATAATGGTCCATGAGAGCCCAAAATGACATCCCAAACATGCTCTAAGAAGAGCTTAGAAGTGGCCTTTATTTTGATACTCTTCCTGGAGGGTGTCAAAATGGTCATCTCAAATAATTGATCAATAACGATAAATACACAATCATTTTCATTCTTAGTTGAAGGTAGGTTGGATATGTAGTCTATGGAGATGGACTCCTAGCATTTGTTCAAGGTAGGCAGAGGAGTGTACAACCCTAGCTTCTTGATGGAAGGTTTGGTGATGGCACGTGTAGTGCATGGTTTAATACACTTGCTAAAGTTATGTAAGGTATTTTCCCAGTAGTAGTACTTTTTCAACACTACCATTGTCTTCCACATCGAAGTTCCATTTGATTGTAATGTGCCTCTCATATCAACTTCTCATGCTTTTCTGAAGGAACATATAGATGGCCTAGATGGTATTAAATTTCAACTTGGAGATGAAAGTCTACGATCGGTTTACCCATGCCCAGTATTTGATAGGTAACGATGAAGTTAGAGTCATTGTCATACAATTGGGGCCACTCAGAGGTCTCATTTCCACTAGATTTGAGAACTATGGTCAGCACCACAATAATAGGTTAGTTGAGACAATATGTAATGTGATTTGTGATTCCCTTAGTGTACTATTTAATGTTCAGATGGAATTGTTACAATTATGTGGGTGACTTATGATAATGGTCATTTTATAAATTGTATTGTGTCTACATGAATTGTAGAGGCTTGTGATTAGTGGGGATAATTGTCTCATTCCTTGGAATGTAATACTTCCATTGGCAATGGGATTGCACAATGGAGTACATCTATTTTTCATAGGTGGGGTACCTACAAACTACATTAGAGAGTGTCCTATTGTGATAGGCCGCTAGATATACATTCTGAGTGAGGACTACACTCACAGCATAATTTGAAGCATCTATGTCAATATCAAAGGGATATTGTAAATCTGGTAGAGTGATTATTGGTGCTAAACGAAGGCAGTAGTTTAAATCCTCAAATTAGTTATGTTGTGACTCATCCCAAATGAACTTGGATTTGGCCCCACCCTTGGTCACCTAGCTAGGGGATAAGCAATATGAGAGAAACTCAACACAAGCCACAAGCCTACAATAGAAGTTGGTGAGGCCCAAGAAACTATGGAGCTCTATGAGAGTCACCAAGGTTGACCAATTGTGAATGAGTTGGATATTGGATGGATCCACACGCACAACATGTCCATCCATGGTGTATCCCAAATATTGAATTCTCTACATGCCAAATGAAAATTTCTTCATATTGACATATAACTTGTGTTGTTGCAATGCACTCATGATATGCTAAATGTGTTGCAAATATTCTATCCAATTTTTTTTGAAATTAGGATATCATCCAAATATATAACCATAAAATAATTTGTAGATGACTGCAAGATATCATCCATCATCTTTATAAACATTTCCAAAGCATTAGTCAAGCCAAAAGACATGGCTAACAATTCAAAAAGTCCTTCTTTAGACTTGAAGGAAATCTTCCATTCATTAGTTTGTTCAATTCATACCTAGTGGCAACCTAACTTCATATCAATCTTACTAAAAAACTTAGCACCCTTGAGCAAATCAAGAAGATTTCAAATCTAGGGGATTGGATATTGGTTCTTAAATGTGATTTTTTTATATCTTTGTAATCAATACAAAGTTGCCATGTCTCATCCTTCTTCTGCACCAACATAATTCATTTCCTGCAAGGTGAGAAGCACAATTGAAAATGACCCTTTTGAATGAGCTCTTGAATTTGACGTTTGATTTCTTCATTCTCCAGAAGAGAGCATTTATATATTGGGCCATTAGGTAAAGAAGCATCGGGGATGAAATCAAATGAATGATTTATCTTGCAATGGAGAGGCGCCCTTTTAGGACAAATAAATATATCTCTATATTCTTCCACTATATCTTTTACCTTCTTCTACTATGAAGAGGTCATGGAAGTTATAGTGATATTTTTTTCACCTTCTAACCAAATCATGAAGAGGACGAATCTCCTAGTCTAAGATATTACCTTCCTACATTGTTTCATTGAGATAAAGGAAATTGTGGTAGTTAGAACTACCTCTTGTAGAGTTTTGGATGAATTCTCAAAGTAACAATGACATTATAGGGCCTAAACTCATAAATAACATGATGTTTCCACATATAACATTGTCCTAAAATAACATCAAAAAATTCAAGTTGGGAAACATCACACAATACCTCATCTCTAAAGGGCTTAATGTCATAGGAAAGCCGATATTTCTCACTGACACATATGTCTCGTCCCTAGCTCAACCAACTGATGGTGTATGATTGAGGGTGAGGTTTTGTTACAAAATTGAATCTCTTGACAACCTCAACTGAGATTAATTTCTTTTGGTTATTGTTATCAATAGTGAAATGTAGCAGATTCCCATTCACCCACATCTGTGAATGGAAGAGGTTCTCATCTTCCTCGGGCTCCTTTGGCTCTATTGGTTGGATCTTTGTTGTTGCAATGGTAGAAATAGGTTCTACATTAATTATTTGATTTCCCTTATCTATCATTGAATCAAAGTCCAACTTTGAGGCTTTTAGCTCAACAAAAATGACTACTTTGAGTTACATTCATCAGTGTTGTGCTATGGGATTTTTTGGAACTCTAGAACTTTCCAGTGTCCTTCTTTGACTTCCCATTACCCTTCTTTTCTTATGGCTTGCACTGGTTGTCCTGAGGTTGGGTATCCTTGATCTATACTCTATTTTTTGAATTTAGGGTCACCTTTACCATGTTTATGTTGTGCCATATTTTTTGACCCAAACTCTCACTAGTTATTTTGCTTAATTTTTTCTTGATTTTGATAGCATATCAATAATTGATTCCTAGTGAGGAGATGTCTTGAAACTCCGACTCTATTTTGATGTACCTATGTAGGCCATTGTAGTACTTCAAAACCAAGTGCCACTTGGATTCTCCAATACTTAGCTTTGAGGACAAGGTATGGAATATATTTGTGTACTCTAACATTATCTAATCTCTCTCCTGGCACAAAGTTGCTCATCTTATGTATTGGTCATTATAGTTTCCAATAGGGTATAATTTATCTTTGAGAGTATCAATGAAACTTGCCTAAGTGGGATCTATCCTAAATGTTGCAAAATCATCTCTGAAATGTCTCTTCCAATAATTGACCCACCAATCTTTGACATGAGGAAGGGACTTAAGGAGTGTGAAGGTGATATTTTCACTATTGGAAAAAAATTTAACAGAGTAATGACCCTCTAACAGATTTAACCATTTCTCCAAAGCATCTATCTATATATAGACTTTAAATAAAGGAATATTAAAGTTATCTTATACCATAAATGGTGTTGCACCTCCAATATGGGTTCTTGTTGAAGGTGTGTTAATTGCCATTAGTAGTCATCGAAGGATCTGGGAAAATTTATCTGTTGTCTCATTCCTTTATTGTGAAAGGGATTCCTCAAGCAATGACTTAATAAAATATCTTTCTCTATCATCTCTTCTGCCATCAAAATCTACTTGGGCCAATGACAGTGATCTTCCCCAAGCTCAGTTAGTTTGAGACCCAACTCCCTATACCTTGATCTTGTTGGGGATGTTATTCCCAATTTTTAGGGATAACTAGGAGATCATGTCTTGAGGTCCGCAGATCCTAGACATGGAGTACCGAGAGCAAGATTGACCTAAGCATGGCCCTGGAGGGCCCATCTTTTTCTTCTTCCATCAGCTTTGTCTTGTCAGCAGAAGCAGCATCCATCATCATCGTCTTGTTCTTGTATCAAAAGAGGTTCTTTCTCCATGAGGTAATTGGTCCAGGTATCATGGTATGTGTCACTTTTGATCATTGAAACCTTTAAATATATGCATATAATTCATTTTATCTCTAACAACTACTTGGATCTTATATTATCCCACTTGACCATGCTTGGGGAAATTGACAGGGTGCCCTAGCAAGCCTGTGCCCATAGGTTTTGGTTTGCCACTGGGGAATTTCTGAAGAGCCATTGTCTGCTCCCATCATAGCACCACTGTTTCATCTTGTCTCCCGCTCATTTATCCCATTCTCCTTGTCTGGGCATTGGGTTGACCTATTTGTAGGATTGCACCTTATCTCATGGGAAGAAGGGGCTAAAGGCCCAGAAGGTAAAAGCAGATGGTAAAAAACAAAAGCCTAAAATGAAACCTCGAGATGCTTCGCCCAGGGATCCCCAAGAAGGCAATAAAAAGCCTCTCAGCAAGAAACAAGAGGGACCCGAAAAATAACAAACGAGATCTAGTCAGAGGATAGGGGGTCTCATCACGAGCCATCCCATTAGGTTCATGGGTACCTAGCAGTATGACATTGCCACCATCTGGTTACCACGCCAGGGCAGTGACCTTTGGTTGCATGGCAAGGGAAAGGGGGTCTCATCACGAGCCAGCCTTCTCATCTCTGTAAAAGTACTTCTGGGTAACACTATCAACTCTAGTCACCATGCCAAGGCAGTGTCCTCTGGTTAGCCCTTGAATAAAAAGAAAAAGCAAATAAAAGAATAAAGGGGAAAATGGGCTTGGAAAAAGTGCATCCATGACAGGTACAACTCGCCTTCCACAAAGGCACCCACAAATAACATTATGCATCCTTGACCCTCACTGTACCCACATGTTTGGACATCCCCTAGCCACATCACCTCACTTACATGGCTTGAATGAAATCTTAGTGGAAACTTTCCTTTTCTTGTGGATACTAGCCCAATAGGACGTCTTGTCTTTTTCTCCAATCTTGTATTGTAGGTTCTTGTAATGTCTTTGAGCTATTGACCGATGTATCATGGTTTTTATGCATATGTTTAATAATATTAATCATGAAATTTGATTGGCATTTCTATGATCCTTGTGACTAATGAGGCCATGGAGGGCATAGCTTTTGATGTGCAGGACCATGCCCGATGGACAGGTACCATTTGGACCAGTACACATGGGGATTTGATCAGTTCATACCTCCATGGGGCTGAAGAGCCCACCAGATGGATGTTGAGACCCCATCAGAGGGCAGAGACAGGACGGTGGTTGATTAGGGTTTTGCACGAGAGAAGAAGAGGACGTTTCATCAGAGGCACTTTGGTAGAGCTCGGCCTAGGGGGATTGACCCACTTCTAGTGAAATGTTTGCCCTGGATGGCCCAGGACGTCACCTATGGACTCATGACGTCATCTTGAGCATGTGGCAGTTTGACAGGGCAGTTGGCATGTGTGGCATGATGGAGAGGCCCAAAGAGGGCTAACATTTTGCTCTTTATTGTTCCATTTTCCCTAAAAGGGGCTAACGTCTCCCTTAGAAGGGGTGACGTCTCACCTTTTGCTCAATTAGGGTTTGGGTAAAATCATGAAGCTGGGTAACACTTTTGTGAGAATCGGGTCTCCAAAATTTCTCGCGACATTTTTTCGGCCGAATTCTTTTTTCTTTTGACCGAAATAAAGGATTTTTCGCCGAAACATTGTTCGACCAAAAGTTTTCACGTCAAATCGAACGGTGACCTAACAGTGCCCTCGATAGTCGTGTACAAGATTGTTTTGGATGATTGTTTTTCCTGCGGTAAGAATATTTCGGCCAAAAGACTTTTCGACCAAAAGGTTTATTTTTAACAGATTCCGTTAAAAATAAACCTTTCGGCCGAAATATTATTTCGGCCGAAAACTAAAAATTGGGACTGTATTCAGAAACCAGAGAATTCCCCCAACCTTACATGAACTTCGGAGGTTGCGGACTCCTGCAAATACTCAGAATTTGGTTTCTAAAATGACACCAACATTTTCAAAATTGAATCTACTTTCAATTCCTATAATTTGTTTTCATTTTGTTTATTTTTATATAGTTTTATTTAATATTTTAAAAAAATCACTCCATAATATTTTCAGCAGACATTATGATTCGGTGAAATGAAATATCGGTATCTCTAAAAATATACAGAGGAAAATTTAGAAAAAAATATATTCATAATCCTTAAACTATTCTTTTCAAAAGGGTATATTTAGATTTTAGTTTTAAGTAAAAATTAAGATAGATACAAGGTGTA
>ML778552.1:3106284-3116742 GCA_009831015.1 Picea engelmannii
TCTGCCCTCGAGGAATAACTGTCCGGACCATTCCCCACCCTGGGCCATTCCTTCGACACTAAAGTGTAACCTGGAGAGAATGTATAACCCTCGAGGAATGTTTGTCCTGCATCAACCTCCAAAACGGACGATTCTTCGAAACTTCTCACAAATGTGAACTTCGAAAGAATGACTGCCCGACGAGGTGGACCATTCTACTTGACCACTATTCAAAGTGACTGCCAAGAAGAATGATTTTCCTAGACCACTCCCCATAATGGGAAGTCGTTGTCTATGATACATCAGCAATCAGTCTGCCTCCCATGTTAACTACAATGGGAAGTCACTGTCCGTCAGAAATCTCAATCCACTTTCCGAACAGGAAAGCATATGTCCAATCTGGACTATTTTTCAATGACAAAGATAAATAATATTTTCAATGCTCCCTCCTAATTGGAGAGTTATTTAAATCACAAAAATAAATGTTTGCGTACCTTCTTCTAGTTTGGAGAGTCTTCCCTTTCGGCTAATAGAGTTATTTCCACGAGCTCTAGCTTGAGTATGCAAGTCCTTTCGTCTTGGATAGAGGCTTTACCAAAATGTATGCTTATCTGTTCATCTGTGGAGATATGTATTGGAGAAATCATTTTCTTCTTTCTGGAATTCATCATGGGTAGTTGATGCAACCCTCCTCAACCCTCGGGTCGGAAGGTTACGTACACAGGATCTTTTCCCTTACACTGGCCTGAAGAGCTCTCGGGAATGGCTCTTCTATTTCCCTTTCGGGAAATCTGCACCCACACTTAACTTTGGGAAATCCCCCCTTGTATTCAGAAGATCGGACTTCGCACTTTCACGAATCCAGCGGTCGAGTGTCTTGTCTCTCTATTCCTGAAACCCAATTTGCAGAAACTCCAATACGCTCACAAGCTTTGACTTTTCAACAGCCCCCTCTTTCCGTCGGGACTTCGGACTTCGCGATATCGCAAATCCTAATGCAAAGAATTTGGTTCTTTACCCCACGAAACCTCGAAATGGTCAAAGGAGTTTGACTCTGTGTCGATAGGGTGCCACCTATAACTCTGTCGATTCCTGTGGCCCACACGATCCGTTTGTCCCTTCGGGACTTTGCGTTTCATAATTTTGTGTTTCCCATTGCAAAGATTACGGGACTTCCACTCGCGAAAACCCGAAATAGAAGTTCACGGGTAAATCCAACGATTTATGTGGCTTGGATCTACGGTTCTACTCCTCCTTAGCTTAGAACCTTTAAGAATACTTGGGGTAACTCCCCTGCTCCCTGGTGAGATCTGACGGCTCATGGGACTTCGCGGATTTTCCACAGAGAATTTTGATCGTCTGTCTCTTTCCCTGGGAACTTGTCCTCTTGCGGTCCGACGTCGCTATGCCTTCCTTCAACTTTTCAAGGTACTTGGCCTCGTGCCTTCCTTCGACTCCTTCGAAGGTTCAAATCCTTCTGAACTTTCTCACGACTTCGAGTCTTTCAGAAAAACCCTTGCACGCACTCCTTGCGACAGACTTTCAAACACCTTCAAGTGTTTGACTCCCTTCGACTCTGCGCACACCCTGCAGCAGCAGTCTCTCCATACTTCACTCGGATTCGCAACTCTGAGACTTTACTCGGCCTGCGCACTCCTTGCATGGCTCCTGTGCCTAACTGCACTTCTGTGTGAAATGAGAACAAAAGCTACCCTATCTGAACTCTCAGAGACAAACCTCTGAATCCTCTGTCACGCACTCCTTGCGGACACTTTAACTGCACTCCTTGCAATAACTATTGCTCAAATGGAGAAACAATTGAAACTCATTTCCCTTACTCTCTCTCTCTCTCAGATTTCAGGCATTAAACAAGAAATCATTCATACATAGCATAAAGCAAATGTACAACAGAAAGAGTAAAGTAACCATTAGCATAACATTTAGCATACATACACGGAGAACCAACACAACGCCATGAATTTGAATCAAAGTTATTTTCTTATTAATTCAAATCTCTGTACATGGGTGTCTTCAAATTACAGTTCTCCATTCTCAGCTCTGTATGCTCTTTCTCATAATATTTATGCCTCTGTTACAATACACAATGAGGGTGTTTATATCTCGTTTGCCTCTTGCGCTCTCAAACTGTCTAATCTACACATTCAATTCTACCTACTTGCATTAACTACCATAAATGCCTCCTGTCTACTAAGGACGAGAGCGGATCTCTCAAGGTCCTTTTTACATTTTACAAGTGCGCTCCTTCTTAATTATCTTATTTAAGATTGGTGCATTAACTTCAAGAGAATTCCAAAATTTGCGTTGGGCGCTTGTCCAGCTGTCTTTTGGTCTCCAAGCTGGCTCGCTTGAGATGCTCCTGCATCATACTCCCTCGCTTGAAAATTTTCATGGGCTCCTGTCCATGATCTCATGCACTGTCTATCCATGCCTCTAGATTTTTGCTTCATTCTCCCAGCTGACATCTTCAACTGGATGGCCTTTCCACTTGACCAAATATTCAAAGTATTTCTTTCGCCTGGTCTTCTTGCTGACCCTTTTGTCCAGTATGCGCTCCATCTGCGGCTTTTCTGCCACTAGCATCTGTTTTTTCCACTGGATCACCGACTGTTCATTTTCTGTCCTTGCTTCCTCAACTTTATATGGGTAAAAATCTGAGATATTGAATATCGGAGAAATTTCGATCCCATCGGGTAATTCAATCTCATAAGCATTTGCCCCAAATTTATTTAAGACCTTACATGGTCTGATTTTCTTCATCTTTAGTTTATTGTATGTTCCTCTCGGGAACCTTTCCTTTCTCAAATGTGCCAGAATCAAGTCACCAACCTCAAACTGAAGTTGTCTTCTGTGCTGATCTGCTCTGCGCTTATACTCGTGGCTTGAATTCTGCAATCGCTCCTTCACTTGGCTGTGAAGTTCCTTCATCGCCTCTGCGAAATCTTCTACACTAGCGCTCCTAGTTGCATTATGTTCTAAATCTCTCAATTCAGAAATTCCTCTCAGCTACATGCCATAGATAATCTGAAATGGACTCTGCCCTGTGCTCGTGTTAACTGAGTCGTTATAAGAAAATTTCGTCTGTGGTAATATGTTGTCCCATTGGCTATGGTGTTCTGTCACCAAGCTTCTCAGTAAGTCTCCCAGACTTCTGTTTACCACTTCTGTTTGTCCATCCGTCTGAGGATGATAAGCCGAACTAAACGACAAGTTAGTTCCCAACTTCTTCCATAACGTCCTCTAAAAGTGTCCTATGAACTTAGTATCTCGATCCGAAACTATGCTCCTTGGTAAGCCGTGAAGTCGAATGATTTCTTTGAAAAACAGATTCACAATGTGAGTCGCATCACTGGTTTTATGACATGGAATGAAGTGTGCCATCTTGGAAAATCTATTCACCACCACAAAGATTTAGTCAAATCCTCTTTGTTTTCTTGGCAACCCCAATATGAAATCCATGCTAATTGCATCCCACAGCTTCTCAGGTATGGGAAATGGTTGATAAAACCATGCATTATGGCTCCTTCCCTTCGAATGCTGGCAAATTATGCATATGTCCACGAATCTCTTGACGTCTGCTCGCATCCCCGGCCAAAAATATGACTCATTCAGCTTTGTGAATGTCTTGTTGTGACCAAAGTGCCCGACCAATCCTCCACTGTGCTTCTCTTTCAACAAGTTCTCCCTCATGGAGCATTTCGGAATACATAGCTGATTACCTTTAAACAATAATCCTTCCTGGATCATGTATCCTTTCCATTGGCTTCTATCTCTGAGAATTGGATTCTCAGTTGCTTCATACACCTCCTTAAAATCTGGATCATTTTTGTACATGTCCCTGAGATCATCAAAAGCCAATGTTTTGAATCTGAACTCCTGCAATAGCAAACACTTCCTGCTCAAAGCATCAACAACTTTGTTAGCAGTACTAGAAATATGTTTAATCACAAAAGTGAAATTTTGCATATATTCAACCCATTTAACATGTCTCTGATTCAACTTCTCCTGTTGAGTCACAAACTGCAATGCATGATTGTCACTGTATAAGACAAACTCCTTTGGAATCAAGTAATGCCTCCATTTTTTCAATGCATGTATGATAGCATAGAACTCCTTATCATAAGTGGAGTATTTCACTTTCACTTCATTCAGATTCTCGCTGAAGTATGCTATTGGCATGTCTTCCTGACTCAAGACTACCCCTATTGCAAACCCACTTGCATCGCATTTCACTTGAAATGTCTTTTGGAAATCCGGCAACACCAAAACTGGTTGTTCCGTGATCTTCCTTTTCAACAGATTAAAAATATTTTCATCTTCTTCTGTCCAGTGAAAAGATTTATGTCTCTTCTTCACTATGTCCATCATCGGTTCACTAATCCCACTGAAATTTCTAATGAATTTTCAGTAGAAACGAGCCAATCCGTGAAAACTTCTCACCTCAAAAATATTCTTCGGGGATGGCCAATTCTTGATCACTTCCACCTTATCTGGATCCATCCTCAATTTATCTGCAGAAATAATGAACCCCAGATAAATGAGCTCCATCTTCATGAATGAGGACTTCTTCATATTTATCAACAGCTTCTCCTACTGTAGTCTCTGCATTACTGTAGCCAAATGTTTCAGATGCTCTGCCACTGTTTTACTGAAAATCAGTATGTCATCCAAATATACGATGACAAATTTTTCGATGAAATCCCTTAGGACTTCGTTCATCAACCTCATGAAGGTACTCGACGTGTTTGTTAATCCAAATGGCATAACAAGCCATTCATACAACCCTTCGTTGGTTTTGAAGGTTGTCTTCCACTCGTCACCTTCTCTCATGCGGATTTGATGATAACCGCTTTTCAAATCAATCTTTGAAAAGAATTTTGCTCCACTCAAGCAATCCATCAGATCATCCATCCTTGGCAATGGAAATCTGTACATGATGGTTATCTTGTTGATTGCCCTAGAGTCATTACACATCCTCCAGCCTTCGTCTTTCTTCGGACTGAGTACTGTTGGAACAACACACAGACTCAAACTTTCTCTGACCAAACCTTTGTCCAACAAATCTTGGACTTGTCTTTTGACCTCTTCATTCTCTTGCGACGCCAATCTGTATGCGGCTTTGTTTGGAAAATTGGGTCCTGGTATGAGATCAATATGATGACTCACACTTCTGATCGGTGGAAACGAACGAGGTAGTTCATCCACTACTATGTCAGCGAATTCTTCCAGCAGCTCCTGAATCTCTTCTGGTAAATCATCCACTCTTGTGTTGGTCAAAACAATCTTCGGTTTCCTGACCAAAATGAATTGTGGTTCTTCCTTCTTCTTAACCTATATAAGACGTTCCTTCCCACTCATGAGAAGTATAGTGTTGCTTACTTCAGGTTTCACCTCCTTATCTTTGATTGGAAGCAACATGTGAGCTCTCCCATTCTTCTCTAGGGTGTATGTGTTCATTCTCCCATCATGAATCACATTCCTTTCATATTGCCACGGTCTACCCAACAATAGATGACAAACATCCATAGGAATAACATCACATAATATCTTATCATTATATCCTCCTATCTTGAATTCAACTAAACATTGTTTAGTGACAGTTACCTGATGTTCTTTTTGTGGCCACGAAATTCTGTATGGGCTTGGATGATCAATCGTCTCCAGCTCCAGCTTCTCTACCATCTCTGTAGAAACGAGATTATCTATGCTACCACTATCCACGATGACCTTGCATACCCTGTCCTTGGTTTTGCAAGCAGTCTGGAAAAGTCTGTTTCTTTGGACTGAACTCTCCACTTCCTTCTCTGGTGTCAAAAGAGCTTTTCGCATCATCAACGATCTTCCGCCTTCAGCATCTTCTGCCTCAACATCCCGCCTATGTGCTTCAGTGATGTGAGCTTCTCCTCCTTCTCTCTTTTTGTCGGGACACTCATAAGACTTATGCCCATTCTTTCCGCATGTGAAGCATGTTATCACTCCACCTCTTCCTCTTCCTCTACCTATGGTACGAGGAAAAACATTATTATCAGCATAATCCCCTCTCTGTTCGGTATGCTGCCCTCATTGTTCATCATATTTCCCTCGTTGTGAGGTTCCACCTCTCTCAGTTAGAGTCTGAGGTTTCTTCCAGTCCTCTTTGGGCTTCTGGTTTTTATCCTGGGCAACTGATTTTCCTCTGGGCTGGCTTCTACCTCGGCCTCTTTGACCCTGATTTTGGCTCAGCTTCTCTTCAGCCTTTAGAGCCATCTGATAAGCATCTTCCACCGTTCGGATGGTTACCATGCTCATCTCATCCTGGATGTCTTATCTCGGGCCATTCATGTATCTGGAAACCTTCTCATCATTGCTTTCTCGATGACCTGCCCTGATGTTCAGCTTGTAGAATTCTTTAGTGTATTCTTTCACTGTCATCAGCTTCTGTCTCAGGTTCTGCATTCTTCTGAACAGAGTAATTTGATAATCTCTGGGGATGAATTTCGCCTTCATCTTCACGATCATTCTATCCCAGCTTTTGATCTTTTGCTTGCCCTTGCAGCGTCTGTCATCTTGTAGTTCATCCCACCATAATGTTGCATGTCCTTTTGATCTTGTGACATCATGCTTGACCTTCTTGTCCTCTTCGACATCTTCATAGTCAAAGTATGTGTCCAGAGCTCTAATCCATTCTAGAAGCTCCTCTGCATCCAGATTTCCCTCATAAACTAGAATGTCCATTTTCGCTCTTGCACCCATTCTTGCAATAACTCTAATCAAACGTTCATTTGCTGCATCTTCGACTGCAACTTCTTCCCCTTCATGTTCAGCCTCAATTTCACTTTCGAAATCACTAAGATCCCCAGCACTGACTATATGCTTCTGTGTTGTCTCCATGTCTTCGAGTCTAGCTCGTAAATCACGTATCTCTCTCTCCATGGTTGGATCAGGCATCTTCCTACCTCTTCTTCTCGGCATTTCCCTATCCTCTGGTGGATTGGGTGTTTTCCTGTCCCTTCTCCTTGGTGGCATGGCGAGTTCTCCTTTTCCTTGCTACAGAAAGCAAAGAAACCTTTATGGGCTCTGATACCAAACCTGACGTAGCCCTCCTCAAACCTCGGGTCGGAAGGTTACGTACACATGATCTTTTCCCTTACACTGGCCCGAAGAGCTCTCGGGAATGTCTCTTCTATTTCCCTTTCAGGAAATCTGCACCCACACTTAACTTTGGGAAATCCCCCCTTGTATTCGGAAGATCGGACTTCGCACTTTCACGAATCCGGCGGTCGAGTGTCTTGTCTCTCTATTTCCGAAACCCGATTTGCAGAAACTCTGATACACTCACAAGCTTTGAATTTTCAACAGCCCCTTCTTTCCGTCGAGACTTCGGACTTTGCGATATCGCGAATCCTAATGCAAATAATTCGGGTCTTTACCCCACGAAACCCTGAAATGGTCAAAGGAGTTTGACTCTGTGTCGATAGGTTGCCGCCTGTCACTCTGTCGATTTTTGTGGCCCACACGATCCTTTTGTCCCTTCGGGACTTCACGTTTCGTGATTTCGCGATTCCCGTTGCAAAGATTACGTGACTTCCACTCGCGAAAACCCGAAATAGAAGTTCACGAGTAAATCCAACGGTTCCTGTGGCTTGGATATACGGTTCTACTCCTCCTGAGCTTAGAACCTTTAAGAATACTTGGGGTAACTCCCCTGCTCCTTGGTGAGATCTGACGGCTCACGGGACTTCGCGGATTTTCCACAGAGAATTTCGACCGTCTATCTCTTGCCTTGGGAACTTGTCCTCCTGCGGTCCGACGTCGCTACACCTTCCTTCAAATTTTCAAGGTACTTGGCCTCATGCCTTCCTTCGACTCCTTCAAAGGTTCAAATCATTCTGAACTTTCTCACGACTTCGAGTCTTTCATAAAAACCCTTGCACGCACTCCTTGCGGCAGAATTTCAAACACCTTCAAGTGTTTGACTCCCTTCGACTCTACGCACACCCTGCAACAACAGTCTCTCCATACTTCGGTCAGATTCACAACTTTGAGACTTTACTCGGCCTGCGCACTCCTTTCACGACTCCTGTGCCTAACTGCACTTCTGTGTGAAATGAGAACAAAAGCTACCCTATCTGAGCTCTCAGAGACAAACCTTTGAATCCTCTGTCACACACTCCTTGCAGACACTTTAACTGCACTCCTTGCAGGAACTCTTGCTCAGATGGAGAAACAACTGAAACTCATTTCCCTTACTCTCTCTGTCTCAGATTTTAGACATTAAACAAGAAATCCTTCATACATAGCATAAAGCAAATGTACAACAGAAAGAGTAAAGTAACCATGAGCATAACATTTATCATACATACATGGAGAACCAACAAAACGCCATGAATTTGAATCAAAGTTCTTTTCTTATTAATTCAAATCTCTGTACATGGGTGTCTTCAAATTACAGTTCTCCCTTCTCAGCTCTGTATTCTCTTGCTCATAATCTTTATGCCTCTATTACAATACACAATGAGGGTTTCTATATCCCGTTTCCCTCTTGCGCTCTCAAACTGTCTAATCTACACATTCAATTCTACCTACTTGCATTAACTACCATAAATGCCTCCTATCTACTAAGGACGAGAGTGGATCGCTCAAGGTCCTTTTTACATTTTACAAGTGCGCTCCTTCTTAATTATCTTATTTAAGATTGGTGCATTAACTTCAAGAGAATTCCAAAATTTGTGTTGGGCGCTTGTCCAATTGTCTTTTGGTCTTCGCGCTGGCTCGCTTGAGATGCTCCTGCATCAGTAGTGTAATGCTTGTACTGTAGTCTGGAACATTGTGAAGGCTTCATGTAGATCTGAATAATAGAGTATATCATAGTTGGAGAACTGGAACATATCCATGTGGCACTTCTTCTGTCATCATGAGATCTGATCTTCTGAGTAGTCATCTTGATGTTATAGGAAATCTTCACCACGCTTCTGCTGTGCACTGGAGGTTCTCCACCAAGTTGTCTTCTTCTTATCTTCATACAGGAGTGTCTTTCTGGTATGCCTCAAAGTCTTGAGATTTCTCTTCATATGCTCTTTATTCAATTTCTCTGGAGAACATTCTTTGCATTTATCTGATGTAGAATTCCAACTCATGGATGTTGCGGATGATATAATGACTTATGTAGAGATAAGTCTGGTGTGCTGGAACAATCAATCATCATAGTCTTCTACCTCCATCTGAGAGAACCTCTGGTTCTGGATCTCTCAATGCTTTCATTCATAAGTCTTCCATACATTGTTCTTCATCACAACTTTCAGTTCTTCTTCTTGGTTGCTTTCATATCAGGCTTGGTAATCTTGTGATTCTTGATACAATGACTAGTTGTTCTAGTTCTTCTTTCTTGGAATCTTCATGTTCTTCTTCATGTTCTT
The DNA here is from genome assembly GCA_009831015.1 of Picea engelmannii. Taxonomy (NCBI): domain Eukaryota; kingdom Viridiplantae; phylum Streptophyta; class Pinopsida; order Pinales; family Pinaceae; genus Picea; species Picea engelmannii. The sequence goes on from ML778552.1 coordinate 3,115,677, forward strand.
CTTTAGCTCTTGGATCCATGGAATTTCTTATAGATTCCATGCCCTATATATTCCACTTCTTACCTTCATCATCGGTTCACGGATCTAGATGGACAATCAGAAATACTTTAAGGCTTCTCTTCGAAAAAGTCTTCTTTTGCGATTGAACTGAACATGTACTGTCTTTCATGGCTGCTACCATGGATATATATATTTCATCATCTTCAATGGATCATAGGATTGGCTCCCTCCTAACCCTTTCTTCATGTAAGAGTGCATATAATCTGCTCCCTTCGTCTGACTGAGTCCATGCTTCTGTCTCCATCCTTATTGTCTTCTACAATATATAATAGAGTCCACGCTTCCATCTGCAACCTTATTTTCTTCTGCAATATATAATTGGCTCTCTTGTATAACAGATTCCACGCTTCCGTCTTGGTGTCTTCTATAGGATGTCATGAGTCTTTTTCTAGTTTCCTTTCGATTGTTGACTTCTTTCTGTCTTTGCTTTTTCCAAGTCTTTTCAAGATTGATTTTGATTTCGGTCTTATCTTGTAATGTCTTCCACATGATTTGTATTTCATCCTTTCATATGTATTATCTAATGATATTCATCCTTGTCTTGTTGTTCTTTCATAGGTATAGTTCTTCTTGGAACACACTATCTTCCAAGAGATAGATATATAGGATATGTACAGAGACGATGCAAGCAAGATATGTACAGAAAATAAGAATAGTGTTGTTTACCTTTTAGTAGAAGAAGTCTCTTCCATCCTGCTTAGTCTTCTTTGTAGGTTCCTTTTCTTCAGCAACTGATGCTTCATGCTTCTCTTTCCTTTTCTTTAGCTCGGGACATTGATTCCTGTAGTGACCGTCCTTCTGACAGTTGAAGCATTGTATTTCTGAAATATCTTTTCTTTGTTTTGGCTTCCTTCTTGAATCACACTTTCTTTTGTCCCTGAAGTTCTTGAATCTTGTTGTGAAGGCTTGATCATCGTGCTTCTTTTGAGGTTTCTCTTTTGCATTGATCCTTGATTCTTCTTGAGCACAACAAGTCCAAAGTTCTTCAAATGTCGGGTACTCCTTC
>ML778552.1:3116792-3130458 GCA_009831015.1 Picea engelmannii
CATGGAATTGATGTCAACATCTTTGAACTTCTCCATAGCTGCAACGTTCTGCAGTTCCTTCTCTTCTCCTTCTTCAAACTCTGGCTTCACGATCTTTCCTTTCACAATATCCAGCACTTTATTCTTAGCGAGGATGAGGTCAATCCTTGTCTTCCATGCTCTGAAGTTAGAGGCTTCTTCTAGCTTGTTCTCAGACTTCGTAGAGTTCATCATGACTTGCTTGACTTGGTCAAACCCTAGATTTGACCAGAAATCCAAACTTCGCGTCTTGGCCTTCTGAGAGTACCAGGAGATGCACTGGGCTAGGGCGCACTGATCTATCTGAAGATTAGGTCAATCTCGTCACTTAAGGTGCCTTGAAAAGAGGTTTAGGGTTTCTGCAACTGCTTCTGCTGGTAACCCTAGCTACAATGCTTTTGGAAACTGCTCCTGCTAGTAACCCTAGCGGCAGTACCTCAATGAGCTCAATATCTAGCGGCTATGTTTCGTTCCAGTGTTTTTAGGCTGACTGAAGGGGTGTGGGCCCATAACTTGTTAGAATATAGAAGATGGTGTGCTCATTTTACCATTGACGATACCTTCGTCACCCAACCATAGGCCGAAGCCTCCCTTCGAGCACCTTAACCTTGACTGAGAATTCCTCCGAAAGAAAACCCTAGGCTAGATAGCCAAACAAAGAGTAGCACATCAATCCCCAAGGATAGTGCATCACAAAAAAATGATTAGATGTTCCAAACCCTAGCCAAGAGGTATTCAAGCCAATATTGAGATCTTGTTGTTGCTGCAGCTGCACCAACTCTTCCTCCAAACCTGCACACCAAAACTGCAACTGCAGTGTGCACCAAACTGCAAAACTACAATTATGAGATGTGACAAATGAGAACTGGCGCCTTGTATTTATAGTGGTTCTGTCAGTTTTGTTGGGGCCGACTTCTCCTTCTGGATAAGTGTTTGTTCAGTATATTATAATAATTTCTTGCCGACTTCTTCTCTTGGAGGCTAATAGCCTAATATAAATTATCTTCTTGAGCTGACAAGGCTTCTAGGGTTATTAGCCAATTCATTAGTGTTTCTCTTGCTTCCCAGAGTCTTCTATTCTCGTCAAGTTCACACGTGGGGGTAAATACCTCCCGCAACTAACATAATATTAACACAGACATGGGTAGACCTGTAATAAAATCCATTGAAACTTGTTCCTATTATTGACTTGGTGTTGCTAATGGTTGTAGGAGACCTAGGGTCTTGATTGTCTCTCTCTTATATTTTTGGCAAACCAAACATTCAACCAAAAAAATTTGAACGTCAATTTTAAGACCTTCCCAGAAAAATTCCTTGTTGATCTTGTGGTAAGTTTTAAAGAACCCTAAATGCCCTCCTACAAAAGAAGTGTGAAATTCCAAAAGGACCTTTTGTTTGAGTTAATAATTCTTAGAAAAACATAGGCAATCTTGATACCGCAGTAGATCATTCTTCTGCAAAAATTTATCTAATGTGTTATCACATAAGGTTGTCAAGGGCCATAGGTGTGTGTCGATATACCCAAGTCTATAAATTTTTTCATTGTCTCTCTCCTCTTTGAATCAACAAGTCTTAAGTTTGTCCCCTTTCAGCGTGTAAATTCATCTTATGTGTGCCCTTGTTCATTTGTGTGCGTTTCCCTTAATGTCCTACCCGAAAGGAGTCTCGGCCCCAAGCCCCTCTGTTTTCCCCAAAGGATGAACACACATCTCCTTTTTTAGTCACTAGTCTCCCTATTTTTCAGATTCCTGATCGTATAGGCCGCAACCATGGACATAAAGGGCGACATTCAAAGTAGCCCATTTTGGGCTTAAAAGCAACATGCAATTTTAATCTTTCAACGGAGGAGATTCCAGGAGCAGTTCGAATCAACGGCTTGCGGGCATTCAGAAGTTCAAAGTTGCACGAAGTATAATGCCAGAGTACAAGGTATAAAGACCAGAGGCCCGGAGTGAGCATGAGTCGTTGATCTCGAGGGGGACAAGTGGCATCCGATCCAGGTGTTTGGAGAAATGAGATTCGAAAGTTTCAAAGTGAGAAGTGCATAAAACTTCTGGAGAGTCGAATCTCGAACTCTCGAAGAAATCATGGACCATTGATCTCAAAATCAGCAGGGAGTCATTGATCTTAGCGACAGTGCCTCCCCAAGGCCCCAAAGTGTCGAAGTGGTCGAAGGCCCGAAGTGAATCTGAGTCGTTGATAAGAAATAGCCATGTGTCATTAGATCCATAGCTCTGGGTGAAAACACAGAAGGAAAAATAAGTTTGAGATTTGATTTTCCCGAAGTCCAGAGACCCGGAGTGGATCTCGGTCATCCAAATCCAGGAGCCACACATCGTCAGATCCCTAACTCCGATGGATTTGCTTGGGGCAAGTAAATTTTGACTATTAAGAAGTCTGAAGCCCAGAGCCACGAAGGGATCTCAATTGTCGATCTCAGGAGGGCCATGCATCATCAGATCTATGACTCTGAGTAAAATCCCTGGGAAAAGTGAAGTTTGAGTTTTGATTCTCCTGGAGCCTCGAGACCCGGAGTGGATCTCGACCGTCCATTCAAGAAGACACATGTCATCAGATCCATGGCTCTGAGTAAAATCACTTGGAAGCCCAGGTTTGATTTTTTATTCTCCCGGAGCCTGAAGACCCAGAGTGGATCTCGGCTGTCCAATTCAAAGAGCCACGTGTCGCCAGATACATAGCTCTGGGTAAAATCATAGCATGTAAATAAGAGCTATCCCCCGAGCCCTGGAGAGCCAAATGCATGTCGGCTATCAACACATACATGAGACACCCTTATGGTTTTGACACATGGCACTCTTTTCAAGTATTCTCAGACATGCTTCCAAACCATTTTCAAGTGACACATATTACCTCTTCGTCTGTGACACATCATCATGGTGACATCTGACCTCCACGTCAGATCATCCTCTGGGAGGTGTTATTGTTCAGCGCCAAAAGTAGCACCCCACCCCAAAGAACACTTTTGGAAGATCCTAAAGTTGGTGGGTGAGTAAGCTTGGCGGTGGCACCAAATCTAGTCGGTCTACCCAGATCTCAGATCGTGACCAGATCAGTAACCACAGTCTATTGTGGGGACACAACATGCTCGGGCGATGTTTTTCTTGAGTGATCCCGCAATGGAAACCATGGTATGGAGAAAATACCACGTGGCGAAATGTGATGGATTGCGGGCCCAAAAGTAGTCTGAACCCAAACCATCTCTGAGTGAACCCGCAATTACATGTTTATATGGCATCCTATCCAAGAGCAGCAAGTGATCACTCCCCTGAGCATTAAGTCTCGTTCAATCTTCAAGGAAAAGGATTTAATGGAAGGTAGGTTTGGTGGTTGAAACCTCAGCTCACCCCATAAATGGAAGGCATGGAAGGCCCGACCGTGGGGACTGAACCATCAGCCCATGGTACCCATGGGAGAAGATTTCCCTACAGACTCATGTTGATCTAATCTCGCCTCTGACAGAGGGACACACATTCATTTTGAAATAAGAATTCATCGCTGCAAATCTTTGATTGTAGTGATCAGATCACACTCCTGATAGTCGGGGACTGTTCTGAGTATAAATAGATAGTTTTTATATTTTGTTATGGTTGTCAACTGGTTGAGCAGAGCTCCCTATTTTGTAATATTTTTTATGCCAGAACTGTTCTCTGGTTATGTATAAGATTTGAGACTTTTAAATTAATAGAAGTCAACCTCTTTTCATCTCTTTGTAAAAATTGTGCTAAAACACTCGGGCATGGAGGATCCAGTTGAGGGTTTTTATGTTGTTGTAATGTAGGTTTGATTGTAGTGGTATCATGACCAGTTTTAGTCAGCTTCCTTATGTTCTTTTTCCCTCTTACACTGAATAGCTCGGGCATGGAGGATCCAGTCGAGTTTTTGTAGCTGCATGGTGATGTAGGTTTGATCATTGTGTTATTATAACTGTGTTGTTTGGACATATTTCAGTGTCTGAAACTTGAGCTTAAGAGTGATATTGAGTTTGAGTTTTTCTTCTCCAAGTTGCTTGAAGGCCTGATTCCCATAACAGTCTTGTCCACCTTTCTCACTAAGTCTTCCCTCTGCTCACACTTAAACTCAGTTCACTGACTGAAGTTAGTTGTGGCCCTCACTTCCCTGTACATTTCTTGTCCATTTTTGTGTTGAACATCATTCATATATTGAGTTTTTTCCATTGACCTCCACTCATATAAACCAAACATCCACCCAAAACTCTGATGGGTAATGGGCTTATCCTCCCGCAATATGAGGGTGACTCGCAATGCTAATATTCATGGCGCCATTGTCGAGGAACGAATTGAAGACTTTTCCCTGGGTAGAACAACAATGAGCTTTTGATTCTGAAGGTGCATCAGATATCAGAACCATTGAAGATTGCATTTGCACCTGGCGACTCCACTGTCTAAACTCCATTATTTCAGTGTGACTGCCTCTGGCTACACCTGGAGCCCCCTGGGACACAACAATCAGATCTAGTCTTCGATGGTGAACAAAGACCAGATATACTCATTCTGCATATCATTCACCTGGTGAATCCATTATTAAAGGATCGATTGGCGACTCCACTGGTTCGAAATGGAAAGAATCCTAGCTCCAAGGTTTTCTCGTTTTAATTTTTCTATTGTTCCCGATTTTCCTAATGTTGTCCCTACTCCAAATGAATGGGGCGATTATTTGCCCATATTTAGAGAGCGTAAAGAGGACAACCTTGCTGAGCATCTCCATGAGTTTCATGAACTCATGCATCAATGGGAGATACATCATGAAGATGTATTAATGAAGACGTTCATGTTCTCGTTAGAAGGAGATGCTCGTCAGTGGTATCACTCCATACCCCCTGCCAGCATCTCCTCCCTGGGAGAATTTCATGCAGCTTTAAATAGACATTGTCAAAAGTTTTATTCCTCTTCGTTAATTCGTCATAGCTATTGTGAGGAACAGAGAGATGGTTTTCAAGACATAGTTTGTTCTTGCGAAAGCTATGAGAATGAAGGATATACCTCGGAGGAATTGATGGAGCTGGTAAAATCTTTTTCTGCAAGAATAGAGGGATTGGAGGAAGATTTTTCTTGCTGCTCTTATGAAGAAAATGCAGAGGATATCCTGGTCCTTGAAACAGATGTTCTTGGCAGTCCTACTTATGATGAAGAAGTGATGTCAGATACTGACCAAGAACAAACAACTTTTGACGGATATCCCAATGAAGACGATGAAGAGCAGAGCTTTTCCATGGTTCCTGTTTATAGTGATTGTGAAACTGATCCTGGGGAGAGCCATGAAGGAGAAAAGGAGGAGCCACATATCTCATCTATATTGGCTCTGATTTTTTCCCCTTTTGGGCTTAAAAGCAGTAAGCAATTTTAATCTTTCAGTGGGGCAGATTCCAAGATCAATTCGAATCAGCGGCTCGCGGGCTTTCAAAAGTTCAAAGTCGTGCGAAGTATAGAGCCAAAGAAGAAGGCCCAAAGACTAGAGGCCTAGAGCGAGCATGAGATGTTGATCTCGAGGGGGGCAAGTGGCATTTGATCTAGGTTTTCAGAGAAATGAGCTTCGGGAGTTTCAAAGTGAGAAGTGCATAAAACTTCCAGAGAGCCGAAGTCGGAACTCCCAAAGCAATCGTGGACCATTGATCTCAAAATCAGTAGGGAACCATTGATCTTAGCGGAAGTGCCTCCCCAAGGTCCCGAAGGCCCAAAATGCCGAAGTGGTTGAAGGCTCGAAGTGAATCTGAGTCGTTGATCAGCAATAGCCACGTGTCATCAGATCCATAGCTCCAGGTGAAAACACAGAAGGAAAAATAAGTTTGAGATTTGATTTTCCTGGAGTCTCGAGACCTGGAGTGGATCTCGACCGTCCAAATCCAGGAGCCACGCGTCGTCAAATCCCTAACTCCGATGGATTTTCTTGGGGAAAGTAAATTTTCACTTTTGAGAAGTCTGAAGCCCGGAGCCACGAAGGGATCTTAGCCATCAATCTCAGGAGGGCCACGCGTCATCAGATCTATGACTCTGGGTAAAATCCCTGGGAAAAGCGAAGTTTGAGTTTTGATTCTCCCAGAGCCTGGAGACCCGGAGTGGATCTCGGTCGTCCATTCAAGAAGACACACATCATCATATCCATGGCTCCGGGTAAAATCATTTGGAAGCCTAGGTTTGAGTTTTGATTCTCCCGGAGCTCGAAGACCCGGAGTGGATATCGGTCGTCCAATTCAAAGATCTACGTGTCACCAGATCCATATCTTCGAGGCACAGCAGGTAAACAGGAGCTAGCCCCCGATCCCTCGAGAGCCAAATGCATGTCGGCTATCAGCACAGATAGGTGGCACCCTTATGGTTTTGACATGTGGCACTCTTTTCAAGTATTCTCAGACATGCCTCCAGCCTGTTTTCAAGTGACACATGTTACCTCTATGTCCGCAACACATCAGCATGGTGACATCTGGCCTCCACATCAGATCATCCTCCGAGAGGTGTTATTGTTTCACTCCAAAAGTAGCACCCCACCCCAAAGCACACTTTTGGCAGGTTCTAAAGTTGGTGGGCGAGTAAGCTTGGCGGTGGCACCAAATTTAGCCGATGTGCCCAGATCTCAGATCGTGATCAGATCAGTGGCCACAGTCTATTGTTGGGATGCAACATGCTCGGGCAATATTTTTCTTGAGCGGTCCCGCAATGGAAACCATGGTATGGAGAAAATACTACGTGGTGAAATGTGATGGATTGCGGGCCCAAAAGCAATCTGAACCCAAACCACCTCTTAGCGACCCCACAATTACATGTTTATATGGCATCCTATGTGAGAGCAGAAAGTGGGTGTGCCCCTAAGCATTAAGTCTCGTTCAATCTCTGAGGAAAAGCAGTTAATGGAAGGTAGGTTTGGTGGTTGAAACCTCGTCTCACCCCATAAATGGAAGGCATGGAAGGCCCAATCGTGGGGACTGAACCATCAGCCTGTGGTACCCCTGCGAGTAGATTTCCCTGCATACCCATGTTGATCTGAGTTCATGTTTGACAGAGGGATGCATGTTCAGTATGACAGAAGAAGTCGTCGATGCAAAGCTTTGATTGTAGTGATCAGATCACACTCCTGATAGTCGGGGACTATTCTAAATATAAATAGATAGTTTTTATATTTTTTATGGTTGTCAACTGGTTGAGCAAAGCTCCCTATTTTGTAATTCTTTTTTATGCCAGAACTGTTCTCTGGTTATGTATCATATTTGAGACTTTCAGATTAATAGAAGTCAACCTCTTTTCATCTCTTTGTAAAAAATTGTGCTAAAACACTCGGGCATGGAGGATCCAGTCGAGGGTTGTTATGTTGTTGTAATGCAGGTTTGATTGTAGTGGTATCGTGACCAGTTTTAGCCAGCTTCCTTATGATCTTTTTCCCTCTTACACAGAATGGCTCGGGCATGGAGGATCCAATTTATTTGTTGTAGTTGCATGGTGATGTAGGTTTGATCATTGTGTTGTTATGACTATGTTGTTTGGACATATTTCATTGTCTGAAACTTGAGCTTAAGAGTGATCTTGAGTCTAAGTTTTTATTCTCCAAGATGCTTGAAGGCATGATGCCCATAGCAGTCTTGTCCACCTTTCTCACTAAGTCTTCCCTCTGCTCACATTTAAACTCAATTCACTGACTGAAGTTAGTTGTGGCCCTCACTTCCCTGTACATTTCTTGTCCAGTTCTATGTTTAACATCATTCATATATTGAGTTTTTCCCATTGACCTCCACTCATATAAACCAAACATCCACCAAAAACTTTGATGGGTACTGGGCTTATCCTCCCGCAATCTGAGGGTGACTCTCAGTGCTAACATAATGCACTTGGGTCCTCTTGTAGTTGTTGAAAAAAATTGCTTAACTTTTGATCTTGCTTCCATTCTATCCTTATTTATTCCACCCAATCATATTGTGGAATGGAAATAACACATAGTAAGCCCTCTATGTATTCTTCTTTCCTTAAAAGTGCATTTTCCAACACATTTCATTTTCCTTTTTTGTAGATAGTTTGAAATGCATAACCTAACATATTTATAACCCATTTATGTTGTTCTTTTGAAGATAATGTTGTTCCAATAATTAATTTGAACTATCATGATTTGTTTTTACCTTGAAGTGACTTCCTATTAGGTAAGGGTGTCATTTATTAACTGCATGTACTATGGCCAATATTTCCTTTTCATAAATGGGTTTGTGTAAGTTCATTTCTTTAATATGGATGCTTTCAGAGCTAGGGGGACTTCCTTCTTGCACTAAAATTATATCAATTCCATGCCCTGAGGAATCACACTCCACATTAAAGGTTTGGATGAGAGTTGTACACATAGCCTCCTTAAGTTTTTCAAAATATTTGGTTGCTTCTTGAGTCCAAAAAAAATCCTCTTCTTTTAATAATGTTATTAGAGGTCATGTTATTTGACCATAATTCATGAAAAACTTGCAGTAATATCTTGTCAATCCTAAGAATAATATAAGATTATTCAAGGTATTGGGAATTGTCCATTCCATCGTAGGTTTAATTTTGTTAGGGTTCACTTTGGCATCTCTATGAGTGTTATTTGTAAATTCCCCCTTATGGATAGGGGATCACTCCCTCAAATATTCCCTTGATCCAAGACAGATTGTAAGATAGAAAACAATATAAATATCATATGGATATAGTGTGATTGTTCCTAAGACATGCAATGAGAAGGAAGAGAATATAGCCCTTATCTTTTACTCGATGACCGTTCTTGCATGATCCCAGCCATTGTAGCTCCAGAAATCCAGTTCTAGCTCCTAACACTTTCTTCCTAAAGAAGACAACAATACCAATCTCAAACCCTTCCAACAACAAAAATATAAAACACTACTAGATATAACCTTAACTACTCAAGGAAGAACATATCTACCATTGATATGCACATAAAGTTGAATACAAATGATAATGGAGGGGAAATCCATATAGATCTATATTCATAAATGGAGAAATATTACACCCATCGGGCATATACCTTGAGTACTTGATTGAAGGTTCCTCCTAGATCCTTCCTCCAAATCCTCCTTAGCCCTCATACAAGCAAGGAAAACTCTGATATGAAGGTTTCATGTAGAAGAGTCTCTCTAAGAATGAGTAGAAAAAAATTTCTATCAAATCTTCCTCCCTTCCTCCCTTAGAATGCCTCCCTTATGTACATTGATGGAGGAGGATAGGGGATGTATATATACCTATATACCTTAGTTAACTATGAGTCTAATATGAGTTCCCAAGCTCATCATGCAAGATAGACAATTAACCTAGCGATGATCTCCTCGAAACTCATCAAATATAGAAGGCTCTAGGGGTGGCTGCACCCTGTTAGTGGTGCAACAAGCGACCATAAAGTTGCAGTCACACCCAATGGTGCAAGGAGTGACCAATTTCACCTTTCTAGGCATGAAAGGAGTGATTTCCCTAAGAAATCAAGTATCCAAGGGAGAAAATGTATGTCTCAGCATGAAAACACCAGTAGGTTCTCATTAAGTCTTTGGGTGGAAAATAGAGCTATATTAGATGTCCCCTAATGTGTGAGGTTAGAAGAGGATTTAATGGATGAAACACATTATAATAACCATAATCGTGAGGCAGCATAAATAAGACATTGGGATATCAATGAACTAGTGAGTACCTACAACCATTCCTCAACTAAACATATATAGATCATCCCCGAGGTAGGCATACCCATGCTAGGTAGAGACACAAAGCATGGCCGCCAACCCAATACATTGTGGAGCCATGAAATGAAATGCAATACCATGGCCACAAAAAATTACATGGTGGATCCATGTCATCAAAGATATCATAGACATGAGAATATACAATGTGGATCTATGTCACAATATACATCATGAAGACAACTAACACCATTGAGAGTGCCCATGTAGTCTTCATAGTACTCATAAAGTAGTGATATTCTCCATTGCAACTTGGGAGGGGTAGCATGAATCAATGATGTGCCCCCAAGCCCAAGGTGTTCACCCCAACCTCAATGGTACGATTCTATGTCATGCAAATAAATGAGCTAATGTCAAGCATGGTAGAAACAATATGATTACTAGTCAATGATGAATATCATTAACAGACATTAGGGGACCCACCAATGATGAGAAAGGAACCTAAGGTACCTAGTACAATATTGTGAGTGTGAATATAGGATCTAATGTCGAACACTCATAGAATCAACTGATTAGGAGTCAATGAGGTAAAACCACTGTCAATTGCAAGGAAACCTACCACTAAGGACTGCAAGCTCCAAGGTACTAGTTGGTTTCTAGATCCACTTCCTAGATGAGTAGTTGGAATCGATAGGAAAAGATCCATCAAAGGAGGGCCTTAATGTATCGCCCATCAATCAACATGAAACAATCATTGAGCGATGTTGTGAAGAGATAGAAACAACAAGTATAATTGATACAGGGATGGTCGACACGGATGGTCAACAAGACTGCAAATAGCTAACTCAAGCTTACTTCCCTTGAACATATACCATGATACATTGATGACCTCACAACATTGACTCAAGAGCATCATTGATATAGTGTGACAACGCATGAGGCAATGGATCACTCTCCATAGTGACGGGAAGAGTAACTAGTCGAAGGAGTATATAACTCATACTAATGGTATGACTCCTAGGAAATCTATAGTTACTCAACTATAAGACAATGACGTAAATAGGTGCCATGTTCAAGGGTTACATTATTTATGGCTACCACTATTTAGAGGTCATATCAAAGGTAGAACCCCCCCCTTCACTCTTTTTATTTTTTATTGTCTCCTTCATAGTCTTATGAGCACGAAAGAGAGATAAAAGTATGCTTGATATTGTCTATTTTGTAGAGTTTTATGAGCTTGAAGAAGAGGTAAAAGTGTACTAGATAGGGTTTATTTTTCATGGTTTAATGAGCACGAGAAAGAGATAAAGTAAGATCATCTAGAGAGAATGAGTGGCACAATGGCATGCATCTATATTCCATGTGTGTGGAACCATCCTATGCAAATTGAAAGAAAAATGGCATTGGAAAGTGATGTCCACTCATTGCAGTGGTTCTCTCCATGGGTAAAAGGTCACAAAACAAAGGCAAGCTAATGCAAATGGAAAGACGTCCATTGTGACTAAAATGGTGGTAAGAAGGATCAAATAAAATAATAGCATAGTAGTAGGCACCATGACATAACTAGCAATATGCATGTGCAACCGTAAAGTAACATAAAAATGATGAGAACCCCCTCGGGGTATGGCCAAAACAAGGATGAAGAGAGAAGAGTGAGGCTCAACTTCGAGTCATGGTAGGTCTAAAGGAGGGTTCCCCTTCCTACCAAAAAATGCAGCATGGGCACCATATGGAAAAGGAAATGATAACCAGGGCACCCATGAAGGATATGAACTACCACATAAGTTATGACATGCAAACAAGAAAGGATAAGGTTGCAACCTAGTGGGATTGAACCTAAGGCATTGTCATGGAAAAAGTGACGGTTAATAATGCAACAATGGGATGCAGGGAAAAACATATCCATATATACCAGTTAGAACACATACCTCATAGTTTAGTGGATGTCACCATATAAAATTCCAAACAAAATGTTACTGAGTCATGTAAAACACATTCAAAAATACTAGACTTAAAGTTAAAGTGCGTAGTGAAATCTCATAAAAACAAATGTTTTTGGATTTTTTGGACATGATGTACTAACTATGTATTCTATATATACATATGGTTTGACTCTTACTTATCATTTCAAATGATGTGATTGGAAATACATGTGTTTATGTACACACATGTTTGTGTTAATGCTTAATTATTGTGACAAATGCCAACATAGCTAGCTAGTGAATAAACCAATGTATGTAACCTTTTGGTCTCACCATCAGTGTGCCTATGATGAGAGCCAAGTGGATCCTACTAAAATATGAAAATCAACCACCAAACATGATAAGAATCAAACTAGATCAACCCACAGGGAAAAAATAAAAAGAACTCACATCACACACTGATGTACAAGGCAGTACGCATCTTGATGGTTTATGTATAGTAGATCCCATTGTTAGGCTATGGTCAAGGATCCTTATCGTTGTCAATTAAATCATGGGTTTTTTTCGACATCATGTGGCACACCATGCTGGGGCCACACCACTTAAGATCAATTTCCATGTTCCTAAACGGTTAGGAACAACACAAGTGTAACAACCCCTCCGTTACGTCTAGGAAAGCGAAGCATAAAAGGTAAAAACATTTTTTTCCATTAAGAAATTAACATCAACACATGATCACAACATCGCCTAATCAACAACATCATAAGTAAAAGCAGTACCAGCTACCCATCATGGAAATCACTAAAGACGCATTCAACACGTCAACGAAGGATAGGGACACATAAACATAAACAACAAAACAAATTAGCACATCATAATCATCTTGAAACATTTAACAACAACATTCAATCAGATAATGAATATAAAATGACTACCCACCCAACGTACCCTGCAAGGTTAGGACCTCCAAGACACATAAGCAACGCTCAATCCCAGGTTCCAATTGATTTTAACCATTTAAGGTCTCAGGGCTGGCGACTGTTTTGAGGAACAAGGAGGTGTGTACATTCCACTAGCACAATCATATCTAAGCAACTAGCTAAATCAAAAACATCAACGATCATCCATTTCATCAATCCATCAATCCTAAAACATCAATTAACCATGGCGCGAGGGTAATCAATATTGTTATCAATCATTCATCAGCAATTAAATATATTGCTATGCGTGAGAGTAAACAATTCTAGAACAATCTCATGTCAACTTAACTAAAGGCGCAAGAGAAAGCTAGTCACTAAATCAGTCATATATCTAATAAATTTATGACGCCAGATTAGTTAACATTAAATTCACGGTGCAAAAGAATAACGACGAAGTAATCACACGCCCACTTAAATTAAGGCGCGCAAGTAAATTTTATTACTAAACTAAACGTGTATCACCATTAATGAAATGTGCACGAGTAATCAAGTTAAATCATTGTACATCCATCATTATTCCAATGCACAAGCAATCCAATTATCAAATCACATCACAATCAATGGCGCAAGGTAAATATTCATTAAATTTTTATGGCGCCCAAGTAACTACACACATTTCCATCCACATAGCTATATATATCATGGCGTAAGTATTTATCAATAAATTAAGGTGCAGATAAAAATCAATCAATTCATTTGGTATCAACATTAATTCAATGGCGCCAAAGAACCCATTACTTAATCATTACACATCAACAAATTTTCATAGCGCAAGAATTCCAAGGTCTAAACAATCATTCTTTTCACATGTTTTCATTGTGCGCTAGAAGTCTAATATCTAACAACCACACATTACAATATAATTCTCATTCGCGCAAGCAGTCTAACCACTTAACTAGTCATACATTAAGTTAATTTCATGACGCAAGTAAACTAATGAATAAAATAATTCATCCATCCACATTATTCTTAAGGCGCATAGAGACAAAAGTTTACATCACCAATTGTACATCATATAAAAATTCATGGCGCAAAGCACCTTTGAAGCACCCACAAAAGTCTTACTACATTAACACAATCAA
>ML778552.1:3150238-3199349 GCA_009831015.1 Picea engelmannii
CCTCTTTACCTCATTCCATATTTTTTGTGTACATGGGTACCTAACATGGCTTCAAATTGTTGGGACCCATCTATTGTACACACCTCGATTATGCTTCAAGGAGAGTGTTGGTGTACATGCACATTTTCCATATTTTCCTACTGTTAAGGGGGACTGCTATTTTTAGCATGTTTATTTTTAGTAGATGGAAGTGACATGGTAGTGAATAGGAACTGACAAGGATCAAAGTGCACTTCACCTTGAATATTATTTCTTCCATGGGAATATTCCCCTCCTAGACAAGTGCACACTTCCACTAGAGTTTCACTTAGTATCTGTTCTATTTTTAGTCACTTCAATTTTGGAGTTTATTTCAACATGCATGAGTTTTAACTTGTGAATGTTTAAATCTATTATTAGCTACTAACTCCACTTACTGCTAGTCTTATTTTTGGAAGTCCTAATTCCAAAAATAGCCAACTCCATTTTTGGCTAGTTAGCTACACTTATTGGTAGTTTAACTTTGGAGTCACATGTGCATGCACAAGGAAGCCCCAATCTAGTGCGCACTTCATCTCTCATGGAGAGTTCTATATATATGCATCACTTTCTCATTGTAAAACCAATTCATTCATATCAATTCAATAGTTCATTCTCTCTTCTTTCTTTTTGGTCTCATGCTTGCAAGTGTTCCTTCTTCTTAGCAACTAGATTATTGTGCTTAGCAATTTAGTTTCTTCTTTGCAACTAGATGCTTTTGTGAGAATTTTTGCATGACACACTCATATTTCGTATGGTTTAGAGTAGAGAATTCAATGGCAAGTTCCGAAAAAGAAATCCAAGTCTCAAACTATTCAAGAGCTAGAATTTCACCGATTGACCCAAAAAATGCCCCCTATCTTGAATAAGAAATCTTCATATCAACCCTCATCTTCTCTTTTCTTATCAACTAAATCCATGACTCCCATGATGACTTTATCTTAAGGTAGGTCAAAATCTAGGATGTTAATCAAACTTGGAGAGTTAACAGCCCAGGTGGGCGAAGTGTGTTAATCATATTCCATATTGAGATATAGTTTCTAACCAATGTTAGATGACATTGACTAGATCTCTGAGGAGGTAATATCAATCACTATGAGCGACATTTGGGCCCCATAAGACTCTACTTTTGAAGGATTTGGTACCACCCAAGGAATAGAAAATTTGAGGGATCCACTAGTAATATAAGAGATCATGCATATAGGAACCTCATTTTGAGAAGGAGGTGGTGGGTAAAGGGTAAATGTACCCATCAATGAAGGATCCTTAAACATCCAATTTTCAACACTCAGATAGGAACTCACATAATCACCAAAAAATGAAAATTGGTGTCGGTGTTGGTCCCAAGGTTGGGCATGCAGTATGCAAGTTGATTGATAGTCATCATTCTCCCATGATGAGGAAATCGAAGAAATCTAAATATCAACGATATTACAACCGTCATTGCATAGAACCAACTAAGCCCAAGTAGAAGATTATATTCAAGACAGGCATCAACCACCTTGAATTCTACCAAAATGGTCTTACCACTTAACTCTATGGGATATGTGATAAGGATCCCATGAGGCTGAAACATATGTCCATCAAATGCCTTAAGCATGGTGTTAGAGGGAATGAGCTTTGCAAAGCCAATAACTTTTCAACATGACATGCACATTATGCAAGTGGAGGATCCTTCATCAACAAAAGTTTGGAAGATATTTTTCCCACATACAACCACTTGAATCTAAAAAGTGATCTAGTGGGAGATCCTATGTTGACTCTGGTCCATGTCAAATATAATCATGTTTGAATTTGAGGGGTCAAACCCACCTACATTTGACAACAATGCCTTGCACTATGTGGGACAACTTTGTAGAAATTCAAGGGTGGACATGGAAGATGGTGCATGGGCCAAATCCTCCATAATACTATAATTATGGGCAATTTGTGCATTGGGATTATGCTTCAATATGCGAAGAACATCCTTTAGTGGGAGAAGAATTGTATCAAGTGGTGGAATCTCTATCTGGTAAGGGCCATTAGGCTAGAAAGAGGGCGATGTATCTTTATTTGAAGTACCATTCTCGGGATTCTCATAATTACAAGATTGTGTTTGTAAAAGCATTGTTTGGTCACACATGAACACATTAGCACTTGAAGATTAACCCCCTTGCATAGGGGTACCTAACATGCCCCCTTGTAGAGGGGAAAGATTTGATGGAACCATTTGTTGTTGTTGTGGATGGAATGAATTAGTCAACACAATAGGATGCTAGGAATATTTTTGTTGAGAAAAGTAGCAATGAATCTCATCCATTCTTAGGCAGTGATGAGTAAGATCTATTTAGTTCCTCCACTAGCATTGTTTTGGGCTTACTGAATCCCATGTTCATTATTAGAATCTTTGTTTTTTTTCTTCTTATTCCCTGTAGGTTGTTGAGGATTCTTCAATTGCATGGACTGCACCAAATTCACATCGGAGGATTGAGTGGGATCCATAACAGTTTGAGTGGTGGACACAACAACTAGTGGGTTTGATGAGACACTCAATTGGCCCAAATTTTTAGTCAATTGACGCAAAGATACATGAGAAATGGAACCAAACATGCCATCAGCATGTGATCTTGGGTTTGGCTTGTGAGGATCATTCAATAGCCTCATAGCATGGGGAATGATAGCGTACAAGGTGCCAAACTGAGGGTATATTAGATCTAAATGTTGGGAGTATAGCTTGATCCTTCATCATTTCCCTTGTCATAGCAACATCCTTGGCTATGGTAGGTAACAAAGACTTGGTAATCCAATCCATAAGGAGTTGGTCGAGAATATTGGCCCTTATAAGCCTATGTTGCTGCCTCCACTCATGGATATGATCATAAATATGGGTGTTAGTGTTCTAACATAAGGATTTCAAGAGATCTATCCATGTCTCATACTCGACTGGAAACTGAAAGTATGTTAAGAATTCCATGTAAAAGGCTGTAAAGTTACTATAGGAAGCTCCCTTTAACTCGATGTACCATTTTTTGGTACTTATGGTCAAGGTTATTTGGAAAAGTCGCAATCAAATACTATCACCCATTAATGAGTTGGATGAGCACCAAAGATGATATGCCCTGATGTGCATCAATGGGTCTTCTCTAGGTTTTCTTTCGAATTTTAGTATATTGGATGGTATTTTTATGGTAATGGTCGGCAATGAAGGGTTATGCAAGATGGGGTCATTCATCAATCATAAAAAATCTAGAAAATATAGTGTCAACAATAAAGGAAACTACGCATTGACAAATATATTCTAGTAGAAAGACATAGTCACTTATGAACCAGATGGACCCTAAGTTCCCCTCATATTGTAGTTATGATGGCATCGATATTCCCAAAATAATTATTTCTCCCAAATGGAATTCCCCTGGGGACAAAAGCACTCCCAAAAGCATTGCTTGCTCCAAGACCATGAATACCCCTAGGAGGATTTCCCCCAATGACATAGGTACTCCCAAAAGGATTGCTACCACCGAGGACATAGGTACTCCCAAAAGGATTACTAACCACAGGATTGTGTGTGCTTCCAAAAGTATGGCTACCCCAAGGGGCATTAGATCCCCTAAAAACATTACTACCCCGAAGATTACTAGGACTAGCCCCAGACCCACTATGGACATTCCAACCAAAAGGAAATACAACGTTTGACATTGTCAAGATGCCTATAGGGATGCCAGAAGTAGATGTAATCCATATCCAACATTAAAACCAAGGATTCCCCCCTGCACCAAACACGAATTTGGATATGGGCATCAACATTGATGCAATGGGCATGTTCACACTAGGTACACCCAAGGAAGGAAATGAAGTTACCGATGACATTCCCCAAATAGACAAACTTGATGTACTAGGAACAGATTGAGTAGGACTTATGGCACTAATAGATGGTAAGGAGGACATCACAGAGACTCCTCTAGTAACACTCAATGATGAGCTCATGGGCTCTTCCATACTCGATGAAGAATTCATGCCTGACATCGTGTCAGAATTACTAAATAATGAAAAATATTCACTAAATGGTCTATTACCTCAAGGAGTATGAGGTTGAAAGGACCAGACAACTCCTGGTAAACTCCTCTCTGACTCCTTTGGACCAATATTGTCCATAGTGGACAACAACCTTCACCTAACTAGTGGTGGTTCTTCCTCCTTAGGAGAAAGGTCGCGTTGTCTATGTGAATAGTGAAGCATTTGGTTATCCATGGTGAATAAATGTGTTTTAACAAAGGAAAACAATCAGCCTATGGCTGACTAGACATGAAACTAAAGATCACACCTCTAGCAAATCTAAGCTATCAACAAGTAAACCAATGGATAAAGGGAGCCTTCTGAAAACCAACCCTTAGGGAATGTCAAGTCCCCAAGACCTGGCTAGCAAAGGTGTGAGAGATAGTTATAGTAACCCACATGTAACAGTCCTTTCTAGACCAAGTACCCTCATGGAGACAGGTACCCCCTAAGGGAGCTAAAACATGGATTTGACGTCTACCTCAGGTACCACAAGCACTTTCCACTTGCAATCACCTCTGTAGATGCCACAGAAATAGCCACTAAGGATGCCATTTCACAATCAACAACTGGGAAGAACAATTGTGGGTCAGGACCACACATATGGGTAGGGAAACTAATCCCTAAGCTCCAAGAAGTGATTCCACCCAGATGGCCTTGCACTTTCAAAACCCCCGTACATGTAGTAGTATAGAAACACCAAAACAAATGGAGAGGGGATATCACCCCACTTTCTCCAGTGTGACCTCTCTGTTAAAGGAGATTTCTCGACAAGCGCTCTTTGCTACTAATGGATTTAGCTGGCACTAGTGATTACTCAAAGAAGTATGAAATGAGACTGTAGTGATGTTTGAAGAGACTTTCCAATCCAAAAGAAACAGAAGAGTGAATGCAAAAGAATGCAAATCTCTCTTTCAATGAAATCTATCTAGAGGAAGGGAAAGGTATTTTTCTCTTTCATATTTGTATAAAAAATTAAGTAACCCCACACACTCTCATTAACCATAAAAATGTTACCAAAACAATCTCGTGTAATTCATAAAAACAAGCTTAACATACCAATGAAATCTTCCAATAAGACACTCAAATTATTTATCCCTATCATGCTTATGAAATGCAAAATTTCTCTTAATCTAATAAAGGAAACAAAATGAAAATCATGCCAGGAAATAAAGAAAGTTTAGGGTTGTATGATATTGGTAGAGATATTGACAATAACATGCCAATGTATATAATTAAGGCAAACACCTAAAAATTCAAAAGAAACTTAGTAGTGGCATGCAATATTTTTTATCTCAAGTATGAACCAAATGAAAAGGGAATTACAACACACAACCATATCTAAAAAGACTTTTCAAACGTGTTGCCTAGGTCATTGTTCACCAAGCAACAAGCTCAAAAAAGAACAAAGCATACAAATGAACTCAAAGAAGAAAAACCTCAAATTCACTTAAAACACACAAGAAGCAAATCAGAGGCCTATACAGGGGTCAAATCAATGACTACAGATTATATGCAGTCTCCCTAACCCAGTCCAATAATAGATATGAAAACGAAAATGGAAAAAAATTCCAAAAAACCCATCTACAAAAGGTTGTTGTACCCTACTAGTGGTGCAACAGGCAACTAGACTGATGTAGTCACATATTGTCAATTATGTAGGGAACAAATGGATGCTTTGTCTGTCAAATAGAGGGAGAGACTAGGTAGAAAATTGAGGAAAATTCCCATATATGACCTAGATCTAAGAGATATAAGGGATCTAACCACCCAGACAATAAAAAGGAAGACAAACAAGCTACAAAACACTTCCAAAAACATAAAAGAACGAGGTTTTTCCAAATCTAAGGAAGAATCACTAGATCCTTCCCTAGTGGAGTCGTTTATTCTATTATGGACAAATCCCCCCTGTAGACAAGTGAGCACTCCCTATAATATGCCCTTGATTTAAGACATAATGTAGGATAGACAACAATATGATTTTAGTCTAGATCTAGTGTATTTGATCCTAATACATGCAATGAGAAGGAAGTGAGTATGGCCCTTACATTTTACTCAATGGTTGTCTTTGTACGAT
This sequence comes from Picea engelmannii, assembly GCA_009831015.1. Classification (NCBI taxonomy): domain Eukaryota; kingdom Viridiplantae; phylum Streptophyta; class Pinopsida; order Pinales; family Pinaceae; genus Picea; species Picea engelmannii. The sequence continues at coordinate 3,156,366 of ML778552.1, forward strand.
CTTGGATGGTGTAGCTCTAGAAATATAGTTCTAGCTCCTAGCACCTAATTCCTACACACAAGAAGACAATAACACTAATCTCGTACCCTTTCCAGAAAAAGGAATGTCACACACTACTAGATCTAGCTTGATCTACTCAAGGATGAACAAATCTACCATTGATATGCACATAAAACTGAATAGAAATGACAATGGAGGGAAAAACCATATAGATATATATTCATAAATGGAGAAAAAATACATCCATCATGTATATGCCTTGAGTTCTCGATTGAAGGTTCCTCCTAAATCCTTTCTGCAACTCCTCCTTATCCCTTATAAAAGTAAGACAAACTCTAATCTGAAGGCTACATGTAGAAGAGCCTCTATGATAATGAGTAACATACGTTTTCTATCAAATATTCCTCCCTTTCTCCCTTGGAATTCCTCCCTTATATATATTGATGGAGGAGGCTAGGATATGTACCTATACCTTTAGAACTTAGTGAACTATGAGTCTAATACGAGTTCCCAAGCTCATCATGTGAGATAGAAAAATCACCTAGCTTTGATTGCCTCAAAACTCATCAAATATAGAAGGCTCTAGGCTCATCACACCCCATTATTGATGCAACAAGCGACCAAAAATTTGTGGTCTCACCTTGATAGTGGTGTAAGTAGTTCTCGGTTGCACCTTGCTAAGCATGCAAGGAGAGATTTCCCTAAAAAATCAAGAATCCAATGCAGAAAAAATATGTCTTGACATGAAAACATCAGTAGGTCCTTGCTAAGTTTCTAGGATGGCAAATAAAGCCATAACAATGAGATACAATATGACCCAAATATTCCACTTCCTGAACCCAAAAATCACAGTTGGAAGGATTTGTATATAGTTGTTGCTCTTGAAATAGTTTTAATACCATGTCAACATGTTGTACATTCTCTTCCCAAGATTTGTTGTAGATTAGTATATCATCAAAAAAAGCTAACACAAATTTTCTAAGGAAGGGTTTGAAAATAGAATTCATCAAGATTTGAAATGTGGAAGGTGCATTAGTAAGGCCAAATGACATCACCAAAAAATAATAATGACCTTCATGTGTTCTAGGTTGTTATGGGGATGTCTTTTTGCCTCATTCTGATTTTATGATATCTAGAATGAAGATCCAACTTGGTAAAGAAAATTTATCCTTGCAATTCATCTAATAATTCCTCAATGACAATAATATGAAACTTATCTTTAATAGTCATTTTCTTGATCTCTCCATAATTTTGGTACATAACTTTTGTAAACCATCATCACTAGTGAAGAGAAGGCACTTTGGTTAGGTTGAATGATGTCATCCTCTAACATTTCTTGAACCATACACTAAATATCACTATTTTGTGCTTATGGGTACCCATAAGGCCTAATGTTAGGTGGTACACTTCCTGGTTGCAAATGAACAACATGGTCATGATCTTGAATAGGTGGAAGACCCCTAGGAATATCTATGAATACATTCCCTAAATAATTTACAGTGCCACCATCTGCAATCATTACTTGAAACTATGGTGCTTGATATATAAAACAATTTTGAAGTTTTTCTAATTTGTCACTATTGAAGTTATGAATACTACCAAAACCATTCAACATTGTTACCTTCTTTTTTTCATATATCCTTCTATCTTGAGAGTTTGAGGAGTGTTGATGTCAACCATTTCATTATAAGATATTGTTGTAGTCTCTTCCAATTCTAGATCTTGTGATGGTTAGAGTTCTTGATGTTCTTCCTCTTCACAATCTATGTATAATAATTTCTTCTTGCCACATTTATGCCCCTTACTATACTTGTTGTCACAATTGAAACATAGTTTCTTTTCTCTCCTTTCATACATTCACCGAGGTGTAGACCTTGTAGGTTGAGTGAGGTTAGGAGAGGGAACATGGTGCTCTCTATAGTTGTTAGTGGCCACCCTTCTAGTATCCATATTTTCACTTTCCACTTTCCTTTCCACATTGAAATCTTTCTCTAGGGATTTAGGTTCAAAGAGACACACCTCATGTTGAATGCTCTCCTTTAAAGTGCTCATAAAGAGATCTAACAAATTATCCTCTGGAATGTTCTTTACCTTGAGACTCGTATTTTGGAATTGTTGAATGTTCTTTGTATTTGGACCTCATTTCCATATATTTATCAATTGACTAAAGAATGTGTTGCTCTTAATATCCCCATAATGTGCTACCAAGTCACCTATAAAAATGGAACAAGAGATAATATAACCTTTTTTTCGTTTACAAAGTCGTTGACACCAAACAAATTGATTAGGTTCTAAATATAAGGATGCAAGAGTTACCTTTTGAAAAGTTGGCACTTATTGTAGATCAAAGAATTGCTCCATTTGGAATATCCATGTTGTAATATATTTACCATCAAATTTCCTCATATAAATCTTGGGAATTAAGTAGTTCCTTGGTGCCGAATTGAACCCCCGATGATGTGAATCTTGGAGTGATGAATAATCATGATTTTGGGACTCAACCTTTGTGTTCTCCACATTTGTTAAAATTTTCCCCATATGTGATTGGAGTTCAACAATTTTGTTCTCCCTACTTTCATGTTTTCCTTGCGTCACAATATCACCTTTAGGGAACCTCTCCTCAAGGGTATGTAAGAGCATGGATTCCATGGAATTTTTTAATTGTTCTGTATTTTGATCCATTTCGATTTTAAGTTCTTGCAAATGTGCCAAATCAACTCTTTTCAATGCAATATCACCCATTTCATTCAATTGGTTTGGAAAATAGAGATACCTAGTACACTAAGTCTTCACTTTCAAACATCAAGTATGAGTTCTTTGGAGGTTTATAATGAGTAGAAATCTTTTCATAATCCTATTCCATGTGAGAAAATAATAATTCTATTTTTTTTTCTCTTTATCGCAATTTTTTAATCACAAAAAGTAGATCTTTCAATAAAAAGTTATGCTAATTTCAAGTTAACATACCTTTAAAAACCCTAGTTTTTAGACCGTCTTGTTGGCCAAACTTTCTCCTAAATTATCTCTGAAATTTTGGCCCCTTTGAGTTTGAAATTTTCATTTTTAGTATCCTAATATGTCTTCTTTGCAATGTCACAAGTTTGACCAAATTCCAAAATACCAAGAGAAAGTTATGGTAACCTTCCCAAAACTTGTTTTTTTTGTCCCTTTCAAGAGAGTGAACTTGTACGACCTTCCACGTGTCTAATTAATTAATATATAATTCTAAAATTTGGTCTTGAAATACTAAGACCCGTCTTCTTTCCAATGGAACTAGCGGCATTCAATTTGGATTTTTCTAGATTTAGATATGACAATTTTACCAAGAACATCTATTTGAAACTAGTTTCAGGACTAGTAAAAACCCCAATTTCCATAGCTCGTATTTCCTAAAGTATAGCTAATACGAATATGAAATTTTTTCAATATGTTCTTAGCTATGTCACCCTAGTCTCCAAAATATTTCACAATTTGAAACATCCCGTTTTTTATTCTTTTATAGAGAAAATACCAATATGCCTCATTTGAGACTAATTTTAGGACTAGTCAAAATCCCTAATTTCCATAGCCTATATGTCCGAAAGCATAGAAAATCAAAACCTAAAATTTTGACCATAGGTACTTCACTATGTCTCCTCAGGGTCTCAAAAATTTCATTGTTTAAAACTATCCACAAAACAATTATAGTGAAAATACCAAGATGACTCATTTGAAGGAGCCAAACCCAAAGATTGTATGCTTTGATAACAAATGTTAGGAAACAAACACCAAAATAGCATAAAAATAGAAAGGCAAGTAACTCCACATATTTAGAATTAGATAGAAGAATGAATGAGAAGCATCTTTGAGGGGCAACCTCCTTTTACAATATAACAAATGCACAAGATGAGATGTTCACTAAAAATAGGTCTCCTTGGCATATATAGGAGAGAAAGGGTACAATTATAATTAAAGGGTCTAACTGGAAAATGAGGAAAAATCTAATATAATAATACATAAAATAAATCAATATCTAGGGCTTAATATAAAGATAACAAAATAGGGTTGTGGGATTTTAATATCTATCACATAGTCTAGGACATTTAGGCTACAAGACATCTAGTTGAATTATAGTGTTTCCAAGAGCTAGACCACCTAATAAAAGAGACAATACAAAAAACTCCAATTTTGCTTCTATAAGCAACTTCCACACACTCCATATTTGAAAGATCTACGATTTCTATTTAGAATTTAATCTCCATAACTTACTTAGACAAAAACCAAGGATGGGTTTATAACATGACAAATATAGCCATCAACAAACTTGTATTTCTTGAAATCCTTAGTTTTCTTCGTTTTCCAATCCTTCCACCAAGATTAGTGGGGTTGCAGGTCGATCATTATAAACAAAGCATCATGATTGATATTTCTAATTCAACCAATCTAGATTTTATATCATGATCATGTTATCACAAAATCTTGCACCTCAGTGCAAAGCCTTCATAAGGTATAAACACTAGTGGAACATTAGAAATGTTATGACTGTCACCTAGGAAACAACATCCCTTGTTTTAGTGAAGGACAGATCCAACACAAGGGAGGCTTCCCTAGTAGCCTCTAGGGTTTCTAAAGCAATATGAGATCAAGTCTAAGGTCACATATATGGCTACTCAATTTACCACTAATACAATATAATAGACAAGTATGTACTAGATAGTTACTCAAGGTGAATTCTAGATTTGAATTTAATATGATCTTAGGGTTGATTAGAGGGTTTATCAAGTTACTATCCAATGTAAAATTATGCCTAAAAAATGAAAGTCTGAAAATTACCAATGACTATGGTAAAAAATGCAATAAGGATGAAAATTTACAATAGTAAACAAGTTACAACAACAATAGTTTTTAGCCTTGTGAATAGGTTATAAACAAGTATAAATTAGGGTTGAAACAATGAATAGATCTAGGGTTCATACAAGTAGCTAATTCTGAAAATTAAAAGGGATATAACAACCAAATAAAGCAAGATGTCTAGCCCTAATTATTCAACAACAAAAATCAACAAGACTATTTATGGTTGTAAAATGATTTTTTAGATCAAGAATATGCACAAAAACCAAGATGCGTAGGGTTTATTATGGCTGAAAATGCATACAAACCGTTATGAAACCCCAAATTTACCTTAAAACAGAAATAAAAAGTAATATTTTGGATTTTGGATTGACTAGATGGGAGAAGATTGGTGCCTGATATCTTTTTTAGGCATATGGGGTCAACTAAGTACTCCCTTGAGAAGGTGTAAGTAGAATTAGGGTGGTAGTTAGGGTTGTCCTCTACAAACCCTAACAAATCCACCTAGTGCCTTACAAGTTCCAAGATAGCTCAAGGGAATATACTCCACTAATAATATTCCAAGAGTTATGAAGAAGGGATTTGTTCAAGAAAGACACAAAGAGAGTGCACCACCACCACCACTAGAGAAGTACAACTACACTTAAAATCATTCATAAATAACATCCATAAGATCAAGTGAGACTGCTTACTCAAGAAATTGATTAATCTTCAAAATCCCAGCCAAGAGAATCCATGGAATTTGTAAAACAATCCACAATACATCACCCTCAAGAAGTCACTCTTGTTATCTACCCATGACAAATATAGAAGATAAGTAGATAGCTAATGTTCTCCACATGTTCTAGCAACGATTCACAAATGAGAAGTGTCTCTCTATTTATATGAGAGATCTAGCACCCTTCTCATTACAATAATAATATCTTACTAGCTTTTGTCCCAAGAAAATATAAAAATACCTTTATCTATTTACAAGCTTTAGAGATAAGGTAAAAATTACATAAAATATCCATGATACATGAGTGAATAGGTCAAAAGACCCTCAAAGATGCTCCCAAGATGAATTAAACCTTCTTAAATTCCAAGTCATCCTCCTCATATGCATGAAAATCTCCCACGTTTGGCATGTGTGGGCTCCCAAAAGTGGATGGCTCACTAAAACATCATGTGAAAGGGTGTGCAGTATCCTCAAAAGTGAAATGTTCCCTCCAAAGGGTGCAATGTTTCATCAAGGAGGTGCAACGTTCTCTCCCAAAGGGTGTAAAAAACTCAAAATATAGCTCAACATTCTTTAAAAGAAGTGGAACAACCTCAATAAGAAGTGGGATGGTCTCCATAACACCCTCCAAAGGGACAAGGCTCAATCCAAGTCACATCCATGCCATGTACATCATCCAAAGTGGGTGCAAGTGACCCAAAGTATTCATCAATCCAGAGGCATGCACACAAGTCCAATGCAACATAACAAGTGAGTCATGTCAAATGTAAATTCCATTAGGTGGATCACATTAAGCACCATCTTCAAAATTAACAACAACTCATAGAATTCATACAATTTGCCAAGTTTAGTGATGGGAGGGTCATCATTTGCCCCTATTACATGTGCCTATACTCGAGAAGAGAAGTATTTCCAAAGAAACCTATCAAGGAGTATGTGTAGTTATAGATGGTATGGTTTGGCAGGTAACCTCATGAGTTGTAGTGCATAGTTATAGGTGGTATGGTTTGGGGGGTAACTTCATGAGGTGAGGGACATGGTGAATTGCAAGGTTTACATTTGATTTTCTTTAAGATGTCAAATATATCCTTATCATGAGAAGATTTTTATGGGGATTAATATATCCATATCATGAGAATATTTTTATGGGAGTTAACACAAATTGAGGCTTGACTTTGTCAAACTTTCCTTGGAAATCCATCTATTCTTTTTGTAAGGAGATCATGACTATATTGCTCTGTGATTTGGGACAACTTTCCACAATTATAGGTATACATGTATATCCATGTGAAGGAACTATGAGAAATATGGAACTTAGTTAGAACTTTTGTGACTCTTAATAGAAATCATGTTAAGGCAAGATGGACAAAGCCAACATTATACAAATTCTTTTGTTATATTCCAAAGATTGTTACATATGCAATTCGAAATGTAGGTCACTTGAAATCACTAATGACTCAGACATATGGTTCTTTGGATGGTTCCACAAAAGAATTATTTGATAGGGCCATTCATTTGTTTGCCACAAATGATGATGTCCATAATCATAATAATCGATGTCTGATATCCCTACGTCACATTATTACATGTATTGTTTTTGCAAGAGTGAGGAGCAACTCTTCCACCAAAGTAGATGAGGAATTATTGGAAGTTACGCTTATTTAAGTTGGAGCTAAGGTGATGCATACTTCAAACTTATGAACTCTTGCAAGGTTTGTGAATGGTGATCTTGGAGTTGTTGAACAAATTGTGTATAATCACATAAGTTTACCCTAAGAACATCTTCAAACTTATGAACTCATGCAAGGTTTGCCAATGGTGCTCTTGGAGTTGTTGAACAAATTGTGTATAATCACATAAGTTTACCCTAAGAACCTCCCATGTATGCTTTAGTAAGAATTGGTAACTATCTAGGGATTCCATGAGATTAAGTTATCTCTCGCAATGCTCCTATTACACCTATTAATAAAAGTAAAACAAAATGTCTTCAATTAAGACTTTCTTAGTAGTAAAAACCATAAATAATAAGATTGAAACTGAAAAAAAAAATATCTTAAATTTAAAATTTGAATAGCCTTCAATTTCAACCTCTTTTCTCATATTACTCAGAATATATTTTTTTATGCATTTACTATGATAACACAAAAACATCAAACAAAACCTCCCAAACTTACACCATATATGCAACATCATGAAACTTACAACATATATGTATATCCTACAACATTCTCTTGTTGGCAGTGGGGTAGTAGGTAAACCAAACAGCGCTATCATTTGCCCAGCGAGAATGGATAGATTGAACCACGACTGCGTATCTGGTGGTATCATAGTACCTTTCCACGGTACTGAACCAGGTCCGATTCCCCGGATGCTCACTGGAACTAATTCCCAAGCAAACTTATACAAACTTTTCTACCATGCATTTATTTATATCTAATGCACAGAATAGTCTCAAAATAGTTTAATTTATTTTACAGCGGTCTGGGTGGTGTAGTTGGTCATCACGTTAGTCTCACACACTAAAGGTCCCCAGTTCGAACCTGGGCTCAGACATCAAGTACAGTTTTTCGTATCTTCCATATGAAGGAAAATTACATTTTCAAACTTGATACATCATGTTTGTTTTGTAATGAATATGTCTTTTTTAAATTTTTTTATTTTATTGCCAAAATTTGTTGTATGTTATTTTTGAAGAAACATTTTGTTATCCAAAAGGTATGTATACTTCCGTAGAATAAATTATTAAATTACATTTTTAAACTTGATACATCATGTTTGTTTTGTAATGAATATGTTTTTTTTTCTTTATATTCAATAAATTTCTTTATTTTATTGCCAAAATTTATTGTATGTTATTTTTGAAGAAACATTTCGTTATCCAAAAAGTATATATACCTCCGTAAAATAAATTATTATTTTTCTTTATATTCAGTAAATTTCTTTATTCTGTTGTCAAAATTTATTGTATGTTATTTTTTAAAAAACCCAAAAAGTATATATACCTCCCTAGAATAAATTATTATTACTTTGAAGGAACATTCCTTCACCCAAAAAGTATGTATACATTATTATTATTATTATTAATGTAGAATAAATTAATATTATTATTAGAATAAATTATTATTATTATTATTAATACATTCAGTGAATTATAGAATAAATTATTATTACTTTGAAGGAACATTCCTTCACCCAAAAAGTATGTATACATTATTATTATTATTATTAATGTAGAATAAATTAATATTATTATTAGAATAAATTATTATTATTATTATTAATACATTCAGTGAATTATTTTTAGAATAAATTATTATTATTAGAATAAATTATTATTATTAATACATTCAGTGAATTATTCCGTAACACAAATTTCCTGTGTATTGTATTTCTTTTTAAGGAACCCAAAAAGTATATATACCTCCTTAGAATAAATTATTATTACTTTGAAGGAACATTCCTTCACCCAAAAAGTATGTATACTTCAGTATTATTATTAATACATTCGGTGAATTATTCCGTAACACAAATTTCCTGTGTATTTCTTTTTAAGGAACATTGTCGATTCAAACCTAGCCTCATAAATCATGTTTTGCAATGCATTTAGTGAATTTCCTTCTTTCACTACGTTACCAAAACGTCAGATAGCACGCCCGGTGGGACTCGAACCCACAATCGCCTGATTAGAAGTCAGACGCCTTATCCATTAGGCCACGGGCGCAAGACAATTTTCTTTAATTGGCATATTACTTTTTATTGGTGGTATTGTTGAATCCGAATTGTTCACAAAGAAAATTATTGTACAGTTGTGGATTTATTCCACTTCTTCTAACTGTTCTTAGATTCCATTCGCTTACAGATAAAAACAGGCAGTGACCTGTCTTTGAAATGAAAGAGAAAGTGCGTGAGCGTGACCTCGGGGTAAGGTAACTTTCTTTTGGATCTATTTTGATCGTATATTGATTTTTTTGTGGTGATTTGATTGTATATAGGTCCAGAAAGTAGAAAGCGAGACTATTCTGTTTAAAAAGGAAAATAGTAAAAATCTATTATCCATTTTAAGAGAAATTTGGTCACAAAGAGAAAGTGGTTTAAAATTATGAAGAACTTCAATGTGGTTGAACATGATTAAACTAGAAGCTCTATATAGTCCTATCATACTCCTAATCAATATAACACCACACTTTGTGGTCACAATGCATGCATTTTCATAGGGTTACTTTTAGAAGTTTGGTAAATATTATGTGAGTTTATATAAGTGTATTTAAATATTTTAAAATACATTTTGGTGTAACATAAAATAATTTGGGTATATGTCTTTAAAGTTATAAGTGATCATTAAATATTTAAGATTGATTTAAAGTTTTTTAACAAAATGGGAAAATCTTCATAAAGGATTATTAATGATCATAAATGATTTTATTAGGAGATTAGATAAATAAGTGGATCTCATAAATTTTAAAAATTGATGTAATTTTTGTATGTTAACAAACGCACATGTTTTGAACATTTTTTACTAAGTTTGAACATGTTTGGCTAAGTGACCTCATGTATGTGTTGTCTACTCTATTAGCTTCTCATGAGAGATGTGTCAATGACAATAATTGGTTCTTATGATTGTTCATGTGTCATTACGTGATCCGGATTATTTTTGTGAACGAAATGAAAGTGGAGATACCACAATGAAATACACATAAATATTGCTAGAAACAGAGAAATACAGTAATACACGATTTCTATTAATGAAAGAAATGTATAGAGACGACAAAAATACAGAGTGAAAGACTCGCTAGAATGGTAGCATCTTATTTCTGAGAAGAGATGTGACGACTACTCGCATTCGCAAGAAGATGATTGTTACAATGAAGCTCCAAAGACCTTTTTAACAGAAGTAAAATCCAAAACCCTAACCCAGGAAGATGAAAAGCCAAAAGGTTTGTGGGCCTCGATGGGGGTAGTTGATACGTCAACTTCCTGGGGGCGTAACTTTTGCATATGATCTCCGTTTGGGGCGCTCGATACACCGTTGGAAAGGTCTAACTGAGAAGAATGATTTTCGATTGGCCCAAGTTAGTGTCTTTGATAAACACTTAGGCCCCAAATCCCCAAAAAAACGTCATTTAGGGCCTCAAAACGACCCCGGAAGTTTGAAACTCAAAAAACTGCGAAGATGGAAAACTATTTTTCGAGCCCGTGGAATAAATAGGTGAGTGACCACTGATATCCACTTGGATCATTACGACTAAGTGAATAACATCAATCTTGTAATAATGATTTGAGCTGCTAAACCTTTTTTTAAGTGCTTCATTTCAACTCATAGGTGCAATCAACAATAATTTCTAATGCTATTTAAATTAAACTAGGTGCATTTGCTAATAAAAGAAGAAATAAAGTGAGAAGACACAAGTCCGAGGGGAATTATTGATCTTGAAAGAAAACAAATATTAAGCTTCACATAGGAGATTGCAGTTGTCATTAACAATGAGATAGAGGCCCTACCCTATATCAAGGTCTAAACCTATCCAAAAAGAGAGAGATAAACAATCTCATAGTGGTAGGGAAGTTTTCAATAATTATATGACTCATGCACTACCACTCTGTTCCAAAAGAAATTAGATTGAATAGGATTATTTAAGGTAGAGGCCCTACCCTATATCGAGGTCTAAACCTATCCAAAAAGAGAGGGATTAGAAAATCTCATAGTGATAGGGAAGTTTTCAATAATTATATGACTCATGCACTACCACTTGTTCCAAAAGAAATTAGGTTGACTAGGATTATTTAAAGGGTATAAGTGATGATAGAAACATATGATAGTATTAAATTTTACTAGGTCTTGAGAGCTCATAAGACCTTAGCATATTCCAAGACTAATGAAGTAGTGGCAATTGTATTGAGAGTTCATAAGACCTTAGCATATTCCAAGACTAATGAAGTAGTGGCAATTGTAATGGGAAAGACTAGAATAAATGGGGAGGACTTCGAACAACCCATCTCCCAAGACATTTGTTTGAGAAGCACCTTGGTAATGGACATGAATTAGAGTGACATGTGGTGCAGTGTGAAGTGGGTGGAGAACATTTGTTTGAAACGCACCTTGGTAATGGACATGAATTAGAGTGACATGTGGTGCAGTGTGAAGTGGGTGGAGAGATGGGAATTAATACCCGTCACTTCCCATTTCACCTATCTCTAATTCTATTAACGTAGTGAGCATGGGCTCCTATTCTTTTGATTTTGTTTTATGTGTCCAGTTGGATGAGGGAAGTCAAGGTTGGAGTTCTTGTGCCTAGCCTAGTTGATGGTCCTCCCTCCTAGGTTCACATTGTATGTGTTATCATTAAAGTTTGATGGTCCTCCCTCCCAGGTTCACATTGTATGTGTTATTCCTAAAGTTGTCCATGACTGCTAAGAGGTAAGTTAGGGCATTTTAGAAAGGAGAGAGGGTAAGGTGCTGGATTAAAATACATAGAGATATGATCAGTGATCATTTCCCAAAAACCATTGGACATGGAGTCTCTGTTACTAACATTCTTTGAATTAGAGGTAATCAAGCTAAATATCACACAAAAAAATTATCATTATGGAAAGTAAAAGAATAAGTAAACAAACATGAATCTCATTAAGATCTAATCTAGATCATCTTGCACATTCATCATATTGAATATCCATAGACATAAATTCTTCCTGAAAATGAATAAAAAATGCTAGAAAAAGACACATAAAATCACATGTAGATACAATAAACTCTTCACTGCATTAAGAATCTCTAATTCATGGTCAAGAGTTGATTCTCAACTATCACAACTTTTTCAAGCAATGAGAAGGAAGGAAATGGGAAAAAAAAGGTAACAAACTGATAATTTAACAAATGTTGTAAAGACAAAAAATACTCACAGGATTACAATAGTAGGCACACAACCTATGCCTCCCAAGTCCCTTTCTCTCCCCTCAAAAAAACCATACAAAATCATAGATTTTATAACAATAGATGAGCTGTTGCGGGATTTTGGGAAATACAATCTATCTATAGACTAAAAACAAAGAATATCTAGCTTGTTGACAGAAAATCCAGAGTGGTTGGATTTAATTTGCCAAAATTGGATCGGAAAACAGTTTGGATGCTGATCTTTCTTCTCGAAATTCAGGTTATAGATTTGTTGTTGATCGATCTTCTGCCTTTAAATCTGGAAGTGGTCGATCCATTTGACTCAAAAATCTCTGCTTGAAATATGATCTGCCACGTGTTCCTCTTCTTTCATCCTCTAGTTGTTGCTTGGCTACCTTCATGCCTTTAAATCGAATATGAAAAGTTGGCTGCAACAAAGTGAAGCAAGCTAGATATGCTTTGAATCTTGTCACTCGATCTGACATTCTTCAATGTGGAGGATCGAATACCACCAGCAGCCACTTCTTTTGGTTTACAAAGGTTCAGATCTTCCAAGTGATTATTATGGACCCGTGTCCAACTTAGGTTGCAGGGTTTGCCATCCACAAATATTACGTCCTGCTCAGACTTTCCAGTGGAGTAGTCTTTCTTAACGAAATATCCCAAAAGATGCTCCAAGTAATGGAGGAGATGAAATTAGGGTCTCTGCTAACATAGATGTCATTGAATCTTATGGTACACACTTATTTCAACAATTTCACCTGGGCCAATGACACCAGAAGCCGGATGTACCTGCAACCATCGTGGAAGTCCAAAGCAACCTCTCACATAATAACTTCTTCTAATAGAAATATCTTAGCGTTGGGCACTGTTGACAAAGACCTCACATCCACAAACAACTTCAAATATTGCCTTAATCTTCTTGCATGTATTCGTTATTCTCAGAACAAAAGAATCATAATCTTACAATATTATATTGTTTTTGCTGACAATTGTATCTGGGATGCTATTATATTCTTCATGAAGAGTTTTTATTTCCTTATTAAAACACAATAGACCTTTTATTTGGTCTACGCATGCAATATCAACACTGAACATGCATCTCACAGGTTTGTGATCACTATCTTTGACATCCATGCAGACATCATATCGTGTAACAGAAGCAACAAGAGGACATGTTGATTTTCACTGAGTTGATGTCCCATTACTACTGTCATGAAATATTACTCTGTCACACCAGGAGGATAATCTCTTTCACTAGAGTCATATCCTTGCAAACCAACTTGTCCTCTGTCAAATTTATAAGTTGGAGGGAAGTTTATATTTACTTCCTCGAATTCCCTGCAACACATGCCCATTGACGCTTGATGGGTTTAAGCCAAAGCTCCTGGATCCAATTTACTGTCTTGACTCAAGAGACCAATAACTAATTGTAAAGCTCCTAGATACTGAAAGATCAAACTGAAAACTGAAAAGCTATTCACCGGTGCCTTCATTGGGCTATGGAGTCTTATTCCTCCTACTGCACACCAGCTCAAACTGATAACCACAACTTCTGAAACTGCAAACTGAAAATGATCTAAAAACCAAATGCTCGATCCAGGAGCTTATCCAAGCACACTTTCTACTTTAACCAACAGAAACCAACTTGATCATGTATAAGCACATTTCCAGTGTAGCCAAGAACACATTCGAAAAACAAAAAGATCTTTTTGTTTGCAGCAAAATGAAAGAGTGCAAATATAATGAAATCCTTGCAACAAAAATTTAATTGGCAGCTTATACTTATTGCTACAAATTGTTTGCATACCAAATGTTGCAACAGTGGAAACCTCTGAAAAAACTGACTCCATGTAGATTGCCATCGGGTCTTGAAACTCAATAACAGTTTCCCACTGATTTAAAAGATAAGGGTGCTGCTCTGTAATTTCTGCTTCATGGTTGAAGATGATGTCAATTTTTTTCTTTTGAGATTTTGAAAATGGAACAGAAAAACACTGCAAATTGTCTGCATTACCTTTCAAAACTTGAATTGGAATTTGCTGCTGACAAAAAATTTCAATGACTTCCTCATATTCTGATTCATGATATACTGGTTCAACGCTCTGATCTTCAATGCATGCTGATGTAGAAATATGCTCTTCAAAACCAGGCTCTAACTCTGAATCAAAATTGTCATATACAAAACCATTGTTTAAAAATTTCATGTGTCGTTGTAAAAATCAGTGAATCATCCAGGTACTCATCAAAATAGGTTGATCTTCATTAATAACATGCAGAAAATCATTTCCTAACAGTTTTCTAACAGCATGTCATCTTGAAGACGACTAGAATCGTCTTGAATGTCGTGAGGAACAAATGCTTCTGCAACAACCTCTTCATTACAAGCATGATCTTCTTCACAAGGAGAACCGTCTTCGTCAAAAAACATTTTCTCGTCTTCATATGTGGTAGATTTAACAAATTCATAATGCTCACAACAATCATTCAAGAGGAGCTTAGCAAGGTAAATTTTCTTACATTCATAGTATGAAATTTTTTTAGTGAAGAAATGTTAGAGATAGGAAAAGATCGGTACCATTGTCTCCCATCTCCTCCTTCCAAGGAGTACATAAACATTTTCAACAATACATCTTCATGATGAATATCTAGCTCATGATGAATATCTAGCTGGTTCCATGTATTGATGAAAATCGATCAAGGGTTGTGCAGGATTATCGTGATAATCTCCTTTAAATCTTGGAAGATAGTTTCCCCATTCATGCACAATAGGCACATCATTTGGAAAACCAAGAACGACTGATAAATCAAAAGGTGCAAACTGCCAAGCTAAGATAGCATCCATGGCTTTTGATATTCTGAATCAGTGGAGTTGCCAACGGATTCTTTCTTCATGGAATCACCAAGTGAATGATCGCAGTCCCTTTTGTCACCAGCTCTTGTTCACCATGAACTCGTACTTCTCAATGTCGTTCTTCCCAGGAAAATATATCTTTGTTCTTTCGTCCCAGCAACAACGCCAAAAATTGTTATCCCTAAAGTTTTCCTTGACTACACCTCAGTTATTGCAATGGTCTCAGATTGAAATTGGAAAAAAAAAATATCACAAATTTAAAGTTTGAATGGCCTTCAATTTCAATTTCTTTTCTCATATTACCTAGAGTATATTTTTTATGCATTTATTACACCATATATGCAACATCCTGAAACTTACAACATACACGTATAACCTACAACATTCTCTTGTTGTCCGTGGGCTAGAATGTAACCAAAACACCATTATCATTTGCCCAGTGAGAATAGATAGATTGAACTACGAGTGCGTATCTGGTGGTATCATAGTACCTTCCCACGGTACTGACAGAGATTCCCAAGCAAACTTACACAATCTCTTTTACCCTGCAATAGTTTCAAAATAGTTTACATGATATTATAGCGGTTTGGGTGGTGTAGTTGGTTATCATGTTAGTCTCACACACTAAAGGTCCCCAGTTCAAACCTGGGCTCAGACATCAAGAGATTTTCTGTGTATTCTCCTTTTCCTTTTGAATAAAAATTACATCTTTAAACCTTTCCAAAGTTTACTTGATGTCAACCAAAACTTACGACAGCACGCCCGGTGGGACTCGAACCCACAATCGCCTGATTAGAAGTCAGACAACTTATCCATTAGGCCACGGGCGCCACGCGTTTTACTGTTATTGCTATATCTTTTAACTGTTTTTAGATTCCGTTCGCTTACAGATAAAACAGAACCATGTAGTGGTATTATATAGGTCAAGAAAATAGAAATTGAGACTCTTCCGTTTAAAAAGGAAAATAGTAAAAATCTATATATCTATTTACACGGTAAATTACTCGATCTCGATTTACCATTGTTGGTGGCTTTTCTCCGCTTCTCCAACTGCATATGAATTTGGAACTAGATTTGAGTCGAGAAAAGTTTGGTCACAAAGAGAAAGTGGCTTAAAATTATGAAGAACTTCAATGTGGTTGAACATGATTAAAGTAGAAGCTTTATATAGTCGTATCATACACCTAATCAATATAACGTCATACTTTGTGGTCACAATGCATGCATTCTCACAGGGTTATTTTTAGAAGTTGTGGTAAATATTATGTGAGTTTATACATGTGTATTTAAATATCTCAAATATATATTTTGATGTTACATAAAATAATTTGGGCGTGTGTCTTTAAAATTATAAGTGATTACTAAATATTTAAGATTGATTTAAAGTTTTTTAACAAAGGATTATTTATGATCATAAATAGGAGACTAGATAAATAAGTGGATTTAATAAATTTTAAAAATTGATGTATTTTTTGTATGTTAACAAACACACATGTTTTGAATATTTTTCACTAAGGGACCTCCCATATGTGTTTTCTATTCTATTAGCTTCTTATGAGAGATGTGTTAATGATGATAATTGGTTCTCATGGTTGTTCATGTGTTATTGACTAGGTGAATAACATCAAGCTTGTAATAATGACTTGAGTTGCTAAACCTTTTTTAATGCTTCCTTTCAACTCATAGGTGCAATCAACGATCATTTTTAATGTTATCTAAATTAAACTAGGTGCATTTGCTAATAGAAGTAGAAATAATGCGAGGAGGCATAAGTAGGGGGGAGGGGGAGGAGGGGGAGGGGGGGGACATCATTGATCTTGAGGGGAAATATTTATTAAGCTTCACATGGGAGATTGGAATTGCCACTGACAATGAGGTAGAGGCCTAGCCCTATATCGAGATCTAAACCTGTCCAAAAAAAAAGGGATAAACAATCTCATAGTGGTAGGAGATTTTTCAATAATTATACGATACATACACTACCACTCTGTTCCAAAAGACATTAGGTTGAGCATGATTATTTAAAAGGAATAAGTGATGATGGAAAAATATGATAGTATTGAGTTCTACTAGGTCTTGAGATTTCATAATCCCCTAGCATATTCCAAGGCTAATGAAGTAGTGGTAATTGAAATGGGTAATATTAAGATAAACGGGAAGGAATTCAAACAACCCATCTTCCATGACATTTGTTTGAAAGACACATTGTTGATGAACACAAATTAGAGTGACATGTGGTGCATTGTGAGGTGGGTGTAGAGATAGGCATTAATACCCCTACGGACAGGAGTACCATCACTTCCCATTTCACCTATCTTGAAATCTATTAAGGCAGTGAGGATGGGATGGAGAGGTAAATATAAGTTTAATAATATAGAATGTGGGATCCTATTCTTGTCATTTTCTTATGTGTCCAGTTGGATGAGGGAAGGCAAGTTCTATAATTCTTCTGCCTAGCCTGGTTTACGATCCTCCCTCCTTAGGTTCACATTGTATTTCTCATTAAGAAGCAGGAAAAGGTTCTTAAGGAATTTGGTGGAGAGGAATTGGTTCAATCCAAAGTTGGGAATTGTTCTAGTCTTTTGAAGAGAGGAATCAGTTCAATCTCTTCTAGCACTGTGGCTAGTTACCACCATGACTCATACCATTATGTTCTTTGTGAAACAAGAGACCTGGGGAGGGGTTTGAGGCAATGCGAACACCAAGTGCCTAATACTCAGGAGGCTTTGTCTTTATATATATGGAGGTGCAAAGGTTGGAAAGAAGATTAGTGTCACATCCTCACAATGTGCTTAGTTGAATCTTGTGATCGTGCACTTCTTGAGGGCATGTGGTACCATGACGTTTCTCACTTGGTTGCTTGGAAACACCAAGGATACTTTGTTCGTACTATGCCTCTTCACCTAAATCATACCCATACTTTGTTCTAGGCTACTGGCGAGTCACACTCCTACTCTAGTGCAACTCTTGTATACTTAGACATTTGTTAATAGCTTAACACTTAGCCATATATAAGCATACATCCATAAAACAAAGAGAACAGTTATGAAAAAAAAACACATATATAGTGTGGGCGACATGAACCATGCCTAGCACCCGACTTCTTATTATTGCAAAACTATTACAATATGAGCACTACCAGCTTAGTTTACAATTTGGAAGAGTCACACGACTCGCCTCACCTCACCAAGACACTCATACACATATCCGTCACATCAAGAGTCGTCCGTTGTAACATATTCTACAACTTTTGTGGAGAACCACAAATGTGCATCCACCACAAACTCACCCATCTTAAGATAAACGAGAAGGAATTCAAACAACCCATCTTCCATGACATTTGTTTGAAAGACACATTGTTGATGAACACAAATTAGAGTGACATGTGGTGCATTGTGAGGTGGGTGGAGAGATAGGCATTAACACCCCTTCAAACACGAGTACCATCACTTCCCATTTCACCTATGTTGAAATCTATTAAGGCAGTGAGGATGGGATAGCGAGGTAAATACAAGTTTAATAGTATAGAATGTGGGATCCTATTCTTCTCATTTTTTTATGTGTCTAGTTGGATGAGGGAAGGCAAGGTCTATATTTCTTCTGCCTAGCCTGGTTGACAATCCTCCCTCCTTAGGTTCACATTGTATGACTCATTAAGAAGCAAGCAAAGGTTCTTAAGGCATTTGGTGGAGAGGAATTGGTCCAGTCCAAAGTTGGGAATTGTTCTAGTCTTTTGAAGAGAGGAATTGGTTCAGTCTCTTCTAGCACTATGGCTAGTTGCCACCATGACTCAGACCATTATGTTCTTTGTGAAACAAGAGACCTGAGGAGGGGTTTGAGGCAATGTTAACACCAAGTGCCTAATACTCAGGAGGCTTTGTCTTTATCTATATGGAGGTGCGAAGGTTGGAAAGAAGATTAGTGTCACATCCTCACAGTGTGATTAGTTGAATCTTGCGATCGTGCACTTCTTGAGGGCATGTGGTACCATGACGTTTGTCACTTGGTTGCTTGGAAACACCAAGGATAGTTTGTTCATACTATGCCTCTTCACTTAAATGATACCCATACTCGGTTCTAGGCTACTATCGAGTCACACTCCTACTCTAGTGCAACTCTTGTATACTTAGACATTTGTTAATAGCTTAACACTTAGCCATATATAAGCATACATCCATAAAACAAAGAGAACACTTGTGAAAAAAACAAGAGAAACACAGATATAGTGTGGGTGACATGAACCATGCCTAACACCTGGCTTCTTATTATTGAAAAATTGTTACAATATGAGCACTACCAACTCGGTTTATAGTTTGTAAGAGTCACACGACTCGCCTCACCTCACCAAGACACTCATACACAGATTTGTCACATCAAAACTCATCCATCGTAACATATTTCACAATTTTTGCGTAGCACCCCAAACGTGCATCCACCATAGACTCACTGTCTCTTATTTGTTGCAAGACTTCGCACAGACCTGTGGCTCTGTCTCCTAGCATGCCTCCTCATACCTGCAACAAGAATTCCCCCAAACTCATCTAAAAATAAGGTCGCCCAATCTCTACCCACATAATCACCTCAAGGCAACATAAGTCCTCTGAAGTGGAGCAACTTGGCTCCTTGAGGGAGCTCACCCCTCTTCGTCTAAGTCTGCCTCAAATTCGTAGAGATGATCTTTCTCTCCTTGTTCTTCTAATCTCCTTCCTTGGTTGTGTGCCCTTGTTCTCCTATATGGACTCCAAAGGTCACCATTGCAAACCATCATGTCCTTTGGGTGTGTCACACCCATTTGCAAACTCGATTGCCCAAACGAACCCATGTGCTCATCAATTGTCATGCCCCTTGGGACCGATACACCCAACCTTGGTGTGCCCCTCATGTTGGCACACCCTAATATCTTGGTTGCTTCATACTTGGGAAAGCCCCTTTACACGTTTGCAAGCCCAAGTCATCCACTTGCCCAACTAGTTCCACCTTCTTGAGGACTTTGGCAAGGGCCTCTGCACCCTTCTAGACGAAGACCTTACATACTCTCCCACCTCAATTCGTTTTCATACCCAACAACATCCACAAAATTTGTGATCTCCAAGTCTCTTCACGAACTCGTTCCCCCCATTGCAACTAAGCCTGCCTGAAACCCCAAGTTTCATGCCAACTGGAAACCCCAAAATCTGACAAAGTGGAAACCCCAAGTTTCCTTGTGAAGTGGAAACCCCAAATTTCCACAAACCAACCAAACTATACTGCACCTAACTCCACAAAATCTATTGCAATGTTGTATCCTTGTTGTTTTTCAGTTCTGTTGTTGTTGTTGTTTCCTAATACAACTTAATGATTCCCACTTCACTTCAAAATTTTGCCTATGTGTTGAACTCCTCGTGACTCACTGGTGTGATCATACCACAACTCAATTCCATTTCTCCGCACATTATCGACCCCCACGTCTCGAACTAGTTGGGTAGCTAATCTAACCATCGTGCCCAATCCATGAGTGTGCATGCCCAAACTTAATCTTTTATGTCCACAACTTACATCACTCTATCCAACCTCAAAGACTAAGACAAGTTTCCACCCTTGCCTCGCTATTGCTCTCATCGTCTGATCTTCGTCAAGGAGATCCTCCATAATGTCTAAGGGTTGCACTTCGAAATTTCTGGTGCGTCCTTTTATTACACAAATTGTAGCTTGGAAAAATCCCAACCCAAGCCACAAAAGTGTGACAATTATGGGAGTATTTACCCATTGTCACCTTAGATAAACACTACCCTCACTTTAGTGATGATAAAAAAACACAAGGGGGGAATCTCGAGTGACCCCAGGGGGATTGTGATGGAAAGTGAAAAAGGATGAAGGATTCCCCTATAGATCAAGGTCAAAGGTGGAAAAAGAGGCTTAAGAATTAGTCTCGTGTGATGGCGAATGGTTTCCAAAGTAGTGCACCTGCAAAACAATGTCAAACCTGCCTGAAACAAGACAATAGATGATAATAGAAGCCTCAAGATCAATGGGGATAAAACAAGTAAACTCTCTRTCCCAAATGGWAGCGATATGGAAATATATATATCAACAATAAATTATAATAAGAGCTRCAAATTATACCATCAAAATCAAGTGCAAGATGTTGGAAACAAAGCTAACAATAAGGAGATAAATTCCAAATAATTAGAGCAAGACTATGATAGAAATTCAAGGGCTATTAGTTAGTGTAATCAACAAGATTTGTAACAGCCTTATGGCTGTAGCAAACTATTGCTACATCAACAACTTCTAGCCACTAAAATCAACAAAGAATCCACCCAAGCAATAGCACTTAACTAGTAGATTAATTATGACAGCTTGCAAGTGAATTTTAGTGGTAGAAAAGTGAGCACGGAGTAAGATAAAGATGAGTTTGTTGCAGCCCTATTGGCTGTAGAATTAAATTTATAACAACAATGAGATCACTTGGCTAATCAATACACCCTTAGGGCACAAAGTAGCTTAAAGCATTTAAATTTAGATTTCAAACTTAAACAATTCAAACTCCTTGATATCACATTTACCAATGCATAATATTCAATCTCCAATGCAAGTAGATTAGTGCCTTATCTATTGGGTTATGGGGTCTTTGTTTATGAGCTAGGGTTTATTACTTCTATATGGGTGTAATATTTTTTACTCCCTAGAACAAACAAACCTTAGCAAGGTAAATCTACAAGGGTGTAAGCCCGTTTACTCCTTGTAGCAACCTTTGCAAAATAACCTCTTCAATGAAAACAAGATAGATCTCGATGGAGGGTGTATGACCTTATACTCCTCCAAGGGTTTAACAATATTAACCTTTAAACCAAGAAGAAACAACACAATTGCATAAATTCATTACCTAGTTCAAGAGATAGCATGCAAAAACCCTTACTTATCAAGAATATTCCACCACATTTCCAAGAAAATAAGCATCAAGAGATAGCGCTAGCCTTCCTTCCAATAGACAAGTAAAAGCATCCCCAATACATCAAGAGAGAGATAGAGCGAATTTTCCTAGGGAAAATATTTCAGCCAAGAGAGTATGGAATTCTCAAAACCATGATGATAAAATGAGACTGGAATGACCTTTATTTATATAAGGTCATCTACCCCTAGTCCACTTTACAAGTCAACAAAAAAATAGAAAGAGGGTTGACCCTCTAATTTGTCTTTACAATTTAAAAAAATGAAATAACATTAAATTAAAATCCCCTAAAGGGTGATGTCATTCCCTAAAGGGTGACGTTAGGCCTTCAAAAGAGACATTGAGCCTCTAGGTGTAAGTCATTGGGCCTCTAAAGGTCATGTGTCACCTCATCATATGCTAGGGTGACAAGTAATGCATCTCTCTCCATCAAATCACATCATGTCACCACCACGACCATCATAACCCATCATAACCCCATCAATAAAAGTGACATCAAGGGCTAGGATATGGCGTCCTAGGAATCCCAAGGCCAATGTTTAGGTACAAGGGGCCTCAATGTGATCATCTCATGATGTCCAAGTGCCTCCAAAGGAAACATTTATCTTCCCAAGTGTGAAATGAGTGAGGGTGCATCATCCATCCATGGAAAAGATTTCACCTGGAAAGGTTCTGCAAAGATAAACAAGCACACCCTCCAAGGGTCCACAATTCATATGTATCATTCCAAGTACGCCATATTTAATAAAATAACCTCCCAAACATGTGAATCAAATCACCCCTTTTCAAAATAAACAAATTCTCAAAGACCTTGTACAACTTGCCAAATTTAAGTATGGGAGGGTTGTCATGGTGCCTTATCGGGTAAGTCAATCCCCAAGTCAAGGAGTGTTTCCCAAGAGGAACCTCTCTAAGTCATGTAAAAGAGTATGAGGTGGATGGGGGTGTGATTTTTTGGCATGGGGTTTCTTGACATACAAGGGCTCACATTGTCTCATTTATGGGTGCCTTTGTAGAGGGTGTGCTACATTCTCACTTGCAATGCAACATTTTTCCAAGCCCTTTATTTGCCATTAATTGATTAGGGTCCAAAGCATTGAATGCTATGTGTAATGGAAAGTAAAGAGAACCGCAATGACACTTGAATATAGGAACACACAAAGTGTCATGTGCAAGGAAAGTAAAAGGCATCACAAAATGCATTCCATCAACAAGCAAGACATTTATTAATTATGTGTTTTATTTTACAGGTCCTTGATTTTTATGGAGAAGAATTTCATTGCTCTTGGGACATTAGGGAGAGCATCTAAAGGATAATGTATGGATTTTATCTTTTTCCAGCTACAAACCTATGGGCCTTTAGCCCCTTCTTCCCATGAAATGAGGTACAAGCCCTTTTTGGGTCAATAAGCCTGAAAACCAAAAAGGTGAGGAAACGAAAGGGAAGAAGTGTGGAAAATGATAAGTATGTGTGGGATTGGTACGATAACCCTTTAAAGGAGACATCCTAGTAGCAACGCCTTTCCTGAGGGTGACCCACTTACTAGGAAAACATGTCAAGCACCAAGGTGAAATGAGGCATAAGGCATAATTTCCAAGCAAACATTTCCAAAATCAAGAAATGACCCTTTGCAACATGTTCAAATGATTCAATTATTGAAATGACATTAACCACGAGACCAAACTTGTTACCTCGTGAAGAAATACATGATGTCCATTGTGGGCCAAGTTGGTGGGGTGGACATTGCTTCTGCCAATAAATGGTGATGTGTGGTAAGTGGAGGGGGATTTTCCGCTCAAATGGCTCTTGACACTCCATGTCTTCAACCTACGGGCCTCAAGACATCATCTCCTTAGTTACCCCTAGAAATGGGGAGTAAAATATGGCTCCTACTTGGGGACATGTGCTCGTTGTAGAGTACATGAGAACCTCAACATATCCTGGTAAGAACTGTGCCTACACACACTCAACCAATCATGTTAGGATATCGAAGGTGGCACACTCATTGTTTTATTCATATGATCAAATATTTCAAAAATCCAACTATGCATCAAAAATAAAATTTTGCATTTTTTCAAAAATTTCTAACTAACATGTAATATGATTCAAGAAAATGTAGTAAACAACTACGTAGAAATGAAAATAAAGAAACATGTAAAGAAAAATACGAAAGTAAATGCAACTACACTAAGATGAACACCAAAAATGCAAATGCAAGAAAGCAAAATGAACTTCCTACTTACTTGGGCCCCAAGGCCCGTAGAGATCAAAACCCTAAATATGTCAGGTTAAGTTGTACAACGAGTGCAAACACATGCTCACCATTTCATCAAAGTATCTCCCCATGTTCTTAATCATTTAGTACAACAAAGATAATTCAAGCATAAAATAATCATGAGCATAAATAAGCATGTAATAAAACATAGAAAGAAACTCATGGAGGTGGGTGGGAGGGAGCCAATCTTGCTGGAAAGAATGGCCACAAGCTTGATCCACCCATCTTTGAATAGGGATACCATATATACATGATGGCTCATCTTCTTCCTCACTCACATGATCATTGGTTCCTGAAGATTGAGAGGAGATGAGAGATCGAAAGAAAACTACATGGTTTCCCAAAGAAGAAAATAAGAGGTAAGAGACAACCTCGTATCTAGAGAAACTACATGGTTGCCCACTAACCAACTAGCTCTTTGTTGTACTTTCTGGCTAGCCTAACTAGATAGTTAAGGTACCTCCTTTTTCTCACCCTTGTGCCAAAATGAACCCAACGTATTGGTGACCCCCAGATCATCAAACCGACATCGCCTCCTGGGATGCCCCTCCTCTACCTGCTCGTCAACCAACCCCCAAACAACATCAGCCTCACGACCATCGAGTCCCACATTTGCATGACCAAACCAACAAAGGTGTATCGGTACCAATAATATACCCATATATAAACTCAATGACAGAGAATAAATACATAAATATCATACATGCGCCTTGGTTGTCCCAGTCCTCCCTGTTAGCACTGAGAGTCACCCTCAAATTGCGGGAGGATAAGCCCAGTACCCATCATAGTTTAGGTGGATGTTGGTTTTATATCGATGGAGGTCAATGGCCAAAACTCAAAACATGAATGACGTTCAACACATAACTGGACAGGAAATGCATAGGGACATGAGGGCCACATTAACTTCAGTTAGTAAATTGAGTTAAAGAGAGAGCAGAGGGAAGACTTAGAGAGAAGGTGAAGGAGACTTTTATGGGCATCAGGCCTTCCAGCAGCTCTGGGAGGAAAACTCAAACTCATGAGCCTTCTTGAGCTAAAGTTCGGACACTGAAATATGTCTGCAAGAGACACAGTAACAACAACAGTATGATCAAACCTCCATCATCTTGCGACTGCAACAACTCAACTGGATCTTCCATGCCCGAGCCATTCAATGTGAGAGGGGAAAGAGAACACAGGGGAATGAATAAAACTGACCATGATACTGCTATAATCAAACCTCCATTACAACAACATAATGATCCTCGACTGGATCATCCATGCCCAAGTGTTTTAAACAACTTTTATAGACAAAATGGAAAATAGGGAAGCTGACTTCTATTAACATGAAAGTCTCAAGTCGATTACATAACCAGAGAACATCTCTGGCATAACAAAATTACAGATTGGGAGCTCTACTCAACCAAATACCCCCTGCATCAAAATAACAGAACCCCATACATATACTCAAAAATTTTGTAAACAACAACAGAGGCGTGCTCGAGCTTCTCATCCAATGTCATACGTCTGTCTTCTCAATCAAATTGCATATGCAGTTTTGTCGTCAGACGCAAGCTCAGACTGCCTGAGCTGTCCGACCGTTCTGATCTTTCATTCATGGGGGAGACGATGTTTCAATCACCACCCCTGCTTTCACTAACTGCTTCATCGAGATCAGGATGGGCACGAGTCAACTTGGCACCTGGAAAACATGACAACGGTCTGATTATGCAACTACCACGAGGGTCTTTTGCCTTCGGTGCAACTCATGTGAAATTTGCACCCTCCTTCGCGCTTCCAAAGTTTTGGGCGCCAGCTTCTTCCCCACCGCACTCTTCTTGTATGCGACCTCAGGCCATGACCCTTCGCTTATCTCCACAGGCGCTTCGGGACTTCGCTTCTCGGGGAGTAAGGGCACTGCTTCCTATAAAACTTATGATTCACGAAATCACGAATCTGTCGATTCCGGTGCCATGTGCCCCTCTGGTTTGGACGGCCCATATCTACTTCTCATTTCTGGACTTAGGGAGTTTTGCGCCTTCCTCACTTCAAAATTCCCAAAGTGGCATTCTCCGTTGTCCCGATATGTGTGTGCCTTAGCACAACACACCAAGAAGTCACATCATCGCACCGACTTTGGATAAAACACATTTGTGGGTTTTTTAAGCCCCTTTTTTTGCATTTGGTCACCCAAGGGCCAACTCCTAAGTGAAAACATCCCCTTACAAATATATGTGCTAACATTAGGCTCCACGGGGGATAGAGTCCTCCCTGCGAGGCTCTAAGATCTTCGGTAGTTCTAGTCGCCTTCTGCATTGGGCTATGGAGTCATGCTCAAAAAAACATCATGCTGAGGATTATAGGCCAACAAATACCCTACTCTAAACGGAAGAAAAAACATGGGCTCCAAAGGATCTTATTTATGTACATCCTAGACTAATTAATTTTTACACAGTGTTAGGTGAAAGAAAACTTCCACCATAGCCACTCAAGCAACTTCCTAGCTGCGAATTTGTTTACTCTGTCAATGATTGATAACACAGAATGCAACCGTGATAGAAGAATGGTTACATTCTTCATCTTTCCTCCTAATGATGAAGTCGGGATAAAGATGGGTGGCTTCAAAACATGAAGGAAATACAACTCCATGTATTCCTTCACAGGCTCATAGGACAAGCGACAAACTCTAGAAAATTTATAACATGCAACCTTCTTTGCTACATAGTTGCTCACATATTGTTGGATTTCTATGGAAAGCTCAGGTGGGTGAGAGGCTAATGTAGGTTGAATGACCTTAGACAATGGCTGCTCACTTACAGGTTATGGACAAGAGATAAATTGCCCCTTCTATTGCTCCTTTTCTTCTTCATAGCTCTCCCAATGATCATATTCATAATCATCATAAACGAGAACCGTGGGAAAGATCTTCTCTTCATCATGCTGCTCAGGATGGTTGATTTCCTCATAATATTTTTATTTAATGAATTGAGGATAAGGCTCTGCTATATTTTCTTGGAAATCCTGCATATCCAGCTCAGAAATTGATTCATAGTTGTCATACATAGGCTCGTTTCTCCCCAGGTCAACAAACTGTGATGAGGGGCTCTGTTGCTCTTCATCTGAATACACAACTATTTCTTCATTTAAATCTGAGACAACAGATGCATCATGGACATAATATGCCACCTCTATGGCTATGCAATCCTCAACCTCACCATCATGAGTAGGGCTTCCAAGAATATCTGTTTCCAGGACCGGAATATCCTCTGCATTTTCTTCATAAGAGCGGCGAGAAAAATATGCCTTCAATTCCTCTATTCTTGCAGAAAGTGATCGTATCAACTCCATCATCTCCGCCAAAGAATCATCTTCCTCCTCACAGCCCTCATCCTCACAGCGTTCATTATAAACAACCATATCTTGATCACCATCTCCACATTCCTCACAACAATTATGACAGATAAACTCAGAGGAATAGAACTTTTAACAACGCTTATTGAAAGTTGCATGAAATTCCTTTAGGGAGGAGATACTAGCAGGAGGTAAGGAATGATACCATTCACGAGCATCCCCTGATAATGAGAACATGAACATCTTCATTAATACATCCTCATGATGTATCTCCCACTGATGCATGAGTTCATGAAACTCACTGAGATGCTGAGCAGGGTTTTCCTCTCTACGCTCTCTAAATATGGGCAAATAATCACCCCATTCATCCATAGTAGGGACAACATTAGGAAAACCATGAACAACAAAAAAATTAAAAGGAGAAAACCTCCGAGCCAAGATTTTGTCCATTTTGAACCAGTGAAGTCACCAATCGATTCTTCAACCATGGAGTTTCCAGGTGAATGATGTGTAGAATGAGTGTGTCTGGTCTTTGTTCACCATCAAAGACCAAATATGATCGTTGTGTTCTCTCAAGGGGATGTAGCTGTAGCCAGAGGCAGCCACACTGAAACAGTGGAGTCATCAGGTGCAAGTTGCAATCTTCGATGGTTCTGATATCTGATGTACCTTCAGAATTAGAAGCTCTTTATCGTTCTATCCCAGGGAAAAGTATTCAATTCATTCCCCGACAACGGTGCCAGAAATGTTAGCACTGAGAGTCACCCTCAGATTTCGGGAGGATAAGCCTAGTACCCATTAGAGTTTAGGTGGATGTTTCTTTTATATGGATGGAGGTCAATGGCCAAAAATCAAAACATGAATGACGTTCAACACAAAACTGGACAGAAAATGCACAGGGACGTGAGGGCCACATTAACTTCAGTCAGTAAATTGAGTTAAAGAGAAAGCAGAGGGAAGACTTAGAGAGAAGGTGAAGGAGACTGTTATGGGCATCAGGCCTTCCAACCACTCTGGGAGGAAAATTCAAACTCAGGAACCTTCTTGAGCTCAAGTTCGGACACTAAAATATGTCTACAAGAGACACAGTAACAAAAATAGTATGATCAAACCTCCATCACCCTGTGACTGCAACAATTCGACTGGATCTTCCATGCCCGAGCCATTCAATGTGAGAGGGGAAAGAGAACATAGGGGAATGAATAAAACTGACCACAATACTGCTATAATCAAACCTCCATTACAACAGCATAACGATCCTCGACTGGATCATCTATGCCCGAGTGTTTTAAACAACTTTTACAGAAAAAAATGGAAAATAGGGAAGTTGACTTCTATTAACATGGAAGTCTCAAGTCGATTACATAACCAGAGAACAACTCTGGCAGAACAAAATTACATATTGGGAGCTCTACTCAACTAAAGACCCCCCGCATCAAAATAACAGAACCCCATACATATACTCAAAAATTTCGTAAACAACAACAGAGGCGTGCTCGAGCTTCTCATTGAATGCCATACATCTGTGTCTTCTTGGTCAGACTATGCAATTTTGTTGTCAGACACAAGCTCAAACAGCCTGAGTTGATAGACTTCTTGAGCTGTCCAATCATTCTAATCTTTCATTCATGGGGGAGACAATGTTTCAACCACCACCCCTACTTTCAATAACTACTTCATCGAGATCAGGACGGGCATGAGTCAATTTGGCAACTGGAAAATGTGACGGCGGTCTCATTCTGCAACTACCACAGGGGTCTTTGGCCTTTGACACAGCTCATGAAAAATTTTCACCCTCCTTCGCGCTTCCCAAGTTTTGGGAACCAACTTCTTCCCCACCGCACTCTTCTTGTATGCGACCTTGGGACATTACCCATTGCTTATCTCCACATGCGCTTCGGGACTTCGCTTCTCGAGGAGTCGGGGAACTGCTTCCTGTAAAACTTCTGATTCGCAAANGGGGGGGGGGGGTTGCGCCTTTCTCACTTCAAAATTCCCGAAGTGGCATTCTCCATTGTCCCGATATGTGCGCGCCTTAGCACAACATGCCAAGAAGTCACATCATCTCTCCGACTTTGGATAAAACACATTTGTGGGTTTTTTAATCCCCTTTTTTTGCATTTGGTCACCCAAGGGCCAAATCCTAAGGGAGAACATCCCCTTACAAATATATGTGCTAACACTCCCCAAGCGGCAGGCGCATACTTGGATGACGTCGAAAATCCATCCCATGATACGAGAAGTTATAGAACACCCGAGGGCTCTTCCACCAGACCCACTTGAATGTAGGGGTAAAATATTGACCTACGACCCTTCCCCTTTGTTAGGGCAGAAGCTCTGCCCATCTCATCATTCGTGGATCCTGCGCTACCGACGACTCCAAAATAACCCGAGGGTGTAGTAAAACCACCCTCTCGAACACAAAGGCACAAAAAAATGAGCCAAAGGTGAACTCGACACCTCTAGCCACCACACATCGGTCCAACTGTGACACCATACATGAACACATCAAGCAGGCCCATGAAAACATTCGACCATTCATGGTCTGCTCTAGCAATCACCATATGTGCACCAGAAATGTGTTGCATCCCTAGTGACCCATAGATCTGGACCACCATCGCACAAAAAACCTGTACCTCGAGCGAGTCAAGCGAGATGATGCCGATCAAAAATCCACTCATAACTTCTCCCCCTCAGCAACACCATCTCACCAGTGCCCCCACATTCAACACAGTCGACAGTCACAATTTCTCCACCAAAGCTGCCCCTCAGAATGAGAGCCCACTAATGAAATAAATGTCAATATCTGCGGTAATCCTCAGATCTCTCCCACATACCAAAAAGAACTATCAACCGAGCTTCCAAATCCATACTATGAAGTCTAACAATGGTGCTTGGGTACATATTAGTGCATAGTAAAAAAGAACAGTAACCCAACCTGGGCCAAATGTCGTCGGATCTGTGCATCAACTCCCACCTCTCTCCTAAGAGATTCCCAGTCTCTCTCCCTCCACTGCACTGACATCCTCACTATGAGACTGGAAACCTGCATCCACGGAAACATAAGTTATGTTAGCTCACCATCATGCCAAAAATCCCATCAAATCCATATAAACACATTGTTTCCCTTGCGTGATTGTTCCCACAATAGTCGCGCACATATGTGCAATTGTTCCAATAACATTCCCACACTACTAAGTGACAGTTTCACTTACAGCCGTGCACTCATGCACAAATGTTCACCAAACAATCGCACAATTCTTCCCTCACCTTGGGCGCAGTTGTCATTCTAACAGTCGTGCATGTGCGCATTTGCTATTTGAACAACCACACACATTTGTGCGGCTATTTCTCGAACAACTACACACATGCCGAACCCCCCCTCCACGTGGCGGAAACCCCGAGCACTGCGCACATATGCATAGGTGTCATTGATATAGATATGCACTATGTGCAAACTTATTATTTAAACCATCGCATATGTGTGTGGGGATCCCAGGATATCCCTCGTGGACCCACCCCCACACTCAAACAAATGGTTGTACGCCCCCCTACCTTCCCAAAATCATGCCTACACTATGCAGTAGGTTTTGAAAGCTTACCTGGCTCTCTCACCACTCGAATATGACCTCTCCTTCTCTCCCACGGCTAAAAAATTCCATGTATGAAGCTCTCAAACCTCCACAACAAGAAGTACAAATGAGGTGGTTATGTGGCCCCCATGCCCTTATATACGCACTTTGGCCCAACTTCCTCACATTCGTTAGGGAGCATTTGAGATTTGTTTCTCACATCGTTCGCACCCACAAGATCCAGATCCCCTCACCTTCACAACGACACTCTCGGATTCTCAATTCAGTCTGGAGCCCCGAGGACCCCTTTTTCCCACCCCAGGCACATGTATGCATCCCCTGTCCACATTTCATTATCACGCAACTGTTATAAACATGTTTTATTTTCAAATATATGGTTCACATCATGTATTTGGTTTGAATGTACAGGTCTTCACCCACGGCCCCTTTCACGTCGTCAGTCATGGGATCCCTTGGCCCCTCCACGTATATATTCCAAACTGGCATACCATTCAAGCCTCTGCTCCTAGTTGCATTTCCCAATCATACCCCCTGACAATTATCCTTAGGTTCCCCACACCCGACTATGTAGTACCATCACCTCCATTGCATTCAGGTATCATCATCCAGTAGCTCTCTCACCTCCATGAGTTGTCCCACATATATTTATCCCTGGGCATACTAGCACTCATGTTGTTTTATCCATTAGGATTGGGAGTCCTGGTAGTCTTACACCCTCGAGTAAGAACCTCATACTTCTTCCTCCTCATCATGCTAACCACCCCATTACAGAATCACACCTTATGTTTTTTTGGTTACATTAAGTGCACCTCCGCATTATCATTAACCTTCCATATCATCCACCATCAATTTCCCATCCGCAACAACATCCTCCACTCATCTACCTAGTACACAAACTAACCAATGGGGACCCAACCCTCCACTAGTCTCTACTTGCACCCTCTATGGGCCAAGCCATACTCCACTGGGGCACCCATTTCTGTACATGTACTTTCAACCCCATTATTTATTTATTTGGTAATTGTAAAAAGAACATTTTACATTCAGCAAGTACCATAGGTTTTGGCCATCGAACTCGATGGAGGTTTTTCCTTGGCACATCGCAACCCCTGTTACCCTTGATTGGGACATCTCACTACCCTCACACCCTCTACAATCCATTTGTATCCAAGCCAAAATATTGATCACCACTAGACCTTTAAGTCCCATATCACTCTATATTTTGACCTACGCTACATCCCCTTGCTGTCTCACCCATTTAGCACAATTTTCCCATATTTTTCCGTCCCCCTAACAATAGATAATATATTACGGTTTTTGTCATCCATCAATACCCCCCAACCAAGTGCAGTTATGAAATCCTGTATATTTGATCTAGAATGGATCCATGAGCCAAAATGGGTCCAAGAAGGCCTAAAAATCAGAGTGCTTAGAATGGCTTCAAAATGGACGTGTGTGTATACCTCGTTGATACGAACCCAACACAACTTGAACAGACTCAAACAGACACTGTATGCGAAAGATATCGTGGTATGTTCATTTTTTCAAACATGCAAAATTGATGACTGTGAAATTTGTATAGTGTTGACGTGGCAACTGACTGTACATGCTATGCAACCATACAGTGATGTGGCAGGTATAGTGGCATTGATTGTGTAGGTGCAGGTGGATAAATCTAAGTTTGACACTTGTCATTTATTTGGGCGAATAATGTGGTGCCACGTGGCCCAATCATGGGCTGTCAGGTGGCACCCCTCTATTGGTCGTTGTGGAAAAATTTGGTTGGACCCCCAGGGAGTCGAACCCATGACCTCTAGTCCAGGCAGGGCTGGGCTACCATCTTGCCCTCGATATTCCTTGTTTACTATAGTTCAAACTTACATTTGAATTGAATGTTAATGTTTGTTGGGCGAAGTTAAGGGTTGGGGCCTAGCCCTAGCCTTGACACGCATACCATGGAAACTTCACCCTTTAACCTTCTCTCTATCATTTGATGTGGACTTTGGAATGGATCCAACCCCCGATGAGCTACTACATGACCACACCATATGTCCATCGGGTTTAACGTTTCGCGTGGATTGTTGGGGATATCGCTCGGTCGATCGGGTTAGCCCACCGATTAGGGCGTGTGACTAGGAGCTAGAAACTGAGGGCCAACAACAGATTTGGCACGTGGAGGGTAAGGTGTGGGCACATGGCCATACATGTGACCGAGGGCCGGATTTTGGGGGCTAAAGACCAGGGGCCAGCGCGCCAACCTTAGAGCTTGGCCACATGGTAGCGCGACATGACCAGGAGCCTAAGAAATCAGGGGTTGCCCCCTTATTATTTGCCAAACTGGGTGTTAAACATTATTATATGATTTTTAATGGATTTTTAACGAGTTTTGGGAGATTTAATCCATTTTTGGAGGATCTTGGGCCCTTTTTGAGGCCAGATCTTGGGGGGAAGTTGGGAGTTTGTTACCAACTTCAAGCCTATATAAACTAGAGGTTTTTGACAGTCATGGGGGGTTCAACAGAAGAGAAATGTTGAATAATTGTAAAGGCAAAGCCATTTTTATGCAGGGAATCCATTGAGGAGAGCATCTTTGCAAGCCATTTTTGGGAGCTTCGTTCATCCTTTTTCAGTGTCGTCAGTTGAAATGGATTCTTGAGATCTGTGATCCATTCTGAATTTTTATGATGAACTTTTGAAGCTTTGAACATAAATAAGAAAGCCTCACCCACTGAGACAAAGGCCTGAAGATGTAGGCGATATTTCCGAACTCCGTTATCAACTTTGTTGTTTATGGTTTTTTGTTTCTTCATGCTTATTTCTAGATCTATATATTGATTTATGGTTGCCATGTTTCATCATTAGTTCTTCCTCTTTCATCAGTTTCCTAAATGGTTAATTAACTCATGCTTTAAGAACTCAACCATTGTCTTTAAAATATCTTTTCGGATCAATATTCCAGACATCGTTCATGATTATCACCCCCTTTACTGGTACCAATACTATTTCTGACACCGTGATGATCAAACTGGATATCCATAAGCCCTTTGCTTCTTATCATTGTGTTACTTTTCACATCGACATCAACAAAATTCCAGAAGAGTGACAATATATTGGCTCTCATTCCATTGACAATGAGTAGCCTCAGATGGCACAGAGAGAGTCCTAATTTCTCTTTGATGTTGTTGATCCCCATGACATTTGACTCCAACACAATCTCATGTTGCGGTGGATCTTACTTTGCGACCATTGCATTTTTTAGTAGCAGCCAAAGACTTATGAATTTGATTAGGCCGTCAATGTCTCTGAGTCCTTCACCACTTGATTTAGAGCCAATTTCGTCATCAAAATTGTCACATGTTGTTTCTAACGCCCATGAGGGCGCTGCAGATATATACTTTGTCAGCAAGTTCAGATACTAGTATCTCTTTATGGTCTCATGATACGAGCATGAGGCATACCCGCCTCGTTTGTACAAACACTTTTTGTTTTTCTAGTATACTTTGTACCGATCTTCTGTCCTTTCTCCCTCTGAGAGACGACTCTCAGAGCTCCTCACGTTCAGGTTTTCTCACTTTCTACATAATGTCATCATCACCAAAAGAAACTATGATGTATTTCAGCTATATGTATGCTCCTAACCTCACACATCATAAGTCATTTGTTATCACCGAAAAATGGCTCACAACAAATACAGACAATGGATGAATAAACAATTAACACAAACACAACATACTACCAATATTCATGGAAGGATTACACTTAGTTTGGCAAGACAATCATAAAACTATGTAAAAGTGGTTCTAGAAATCCGTGCACATTCATCCAAAGCAGCGTGCGCACATCTGCACGAGCTAACAAGGTGTACGACGCACAAAGTGCATAGAGTGCACGACTGACAGTCGAAAGACTCGTACAGAAACATAAATGACGCATTGATGACTTTGGTCAGGCCTCAGCTACTTTTGGGATGAAGGGGATCTCCTCCATACCCAAAATCGCCCCCAACTTTTTCCTTGGGATCACTGAAAAGGATGGGAGGTACCTCCAAGGGCCTCCCATTCACATTTGGAACCAGTTAACAAAAAACTTTCCATCCTCCTATAAATAAAGGGCCATTGTATGAAAAAAAAAGAAAAGCTTTTGAGTATCGTTATGCTGCTCATTTTTAGCTTTGGGAAACCATCTTCCTCTTAGAAAGCTTTGGGCATCCATAGAAAGTGTTAGGACTCTCTCCTCTTGAGTAGTCCCTCACTCTTTTCTTCACCATTTTTATTTGTTAGCCATTGATAGTAGAAATAAGACTTTGTACTTGGGGACTCGAGAGCTTTCCCAAGGAGGAAGAGGGAACTCATAAGTTCCCATATTTCTCCAAGGAGTATCAATTCGAAGATCAATTTACTCGGTATATCTCTCTCGTGTTTTCTTTGTGCATTCATTTCAAGTTATTGTTTGCTTAGTTTAGATTTATTTCATTGTTGTTTATTTCTTGTTTCTTTATGTTATTTGAGCCACTAACCAACTAACTCTCTGTTGTTCTTTCTAGATAGCCTAACTAGATAGTTAAGGGACCTCATTATGCTCACCTTTGTGCCAAAAGGAACCCAACAGTCTCAATGTAATAGGATGCCACATGTCTCAATGTAATAGGATGTCACATGTCTTAATGTAATAGGCTACCATTGAAGAGGAATAAAACTTGGGAAATAAACTAAGGGAGAATAGGACGAGAGGGGATATGGGGATTAGGAGTGGAGTGTGGTGGGGTATGAGTGAGAAGGTGTGGAAGGGTAGGAGTGATAAAGTGTGGTGGGGTAGGAGGGAGTGGAGTGGAGTGAAGAAGGGGCCCACATGTATGGTAAAATATGTAATAGGATGCCACATGTCTCAATGTAATAGGATTCCACATGTCTTAATGTAATAGGTTGTCATTGAAGAAGAATAAAACTTGGGAAATAAACTAAGTAAGGGAGAGTATGGGAGAATAGTACAAGAGGGGAGATGGGGATTAGGAGTAGAGTGTGGTGGGGTAGGAGTGAGAAGGTATGGTGGGGTAGGAGGGAGTGGAGTGGAGTGAGGAAGGGGCCCATGGGTATGGGAAAATGAGACTAAGTGGATTATAGTGGATGAGAGACTTAGTATAAGAAGAGATAATGAGATAATGAGATAAGAGAGAATGATACTAAGTACAAGAGTATGAGAGAATACTATAATGAGACTAAGTATAAGAGATACTAAGTATGAGATAAGAATAAAAGTGAAGGGATAAGAATAGCTAAGTATGGAGAATGAGTTGCGTCGCACATGGAAGAAGTGCCCCTTATGGAAGATTGGATGGTTGGACAAAACCATGAGTATCTTGGGCATACATACTTGGATTTTGATTTTGTAAAATGCATGAAGAAGATGAGACTAAGGGATACACCATGAACTAATGAGCATACACAAATTCCTCCTTCTGATATCAATTTTTTTATTATTCCAAAGAGAAAAGTAAAGATGATCAAAAATTTTGATCAACAATAATGTAACCTGATTGTCTTTAACAAAAATTTACAAATTTTATTTATTTGTTTTTTCAAAGGAAAAAAAACATATTATCAAAATTATGGAAATGTGAATATGAATAATATAATTTCCATTATAATTATGAAATTTTAATATAAAAAGTTAAGATTGTGGAATTTCTTCAATTGGCACAAGATATAATGCAAATATATTAATTGGTGGAGATTTGCATAAAAAGGATATAAGGTGAATTCACAATACTCTTCACTCCCGATCCTTCCTACTTTGACTTTTATTTTCAAGTACTATTGCCACTCATTTTTATATATCTAGTTTAGGATTTGTTTTCAAATTAGTGGAGATTTACATAAAAAGGATATAAGGTGAATTCACAATACTTTTCACTCCCAATCCTTCCTACTTTAAATTTTATTTTCAAGTACCATTTCCACTCATTTTATATATCCATTTTAGGATTTTTTTTCAAATTCAAAGAATATATATAAATTATAAATTCTACATGCAAAAATAAATATAGAATTTTGTTCACACCCAACAATTGAAACTTCCAAATTCTTCACTCCCAATCCTTCCTACTTTAAATTTTTTATTTTCAAGTACCATTTCCACTCATTTTATATATCCATTTTAGGATTTTTTTTCAAATTTAAAGAATATATATAAATTATAAATTCTACATACAAAAATAAATATAGAATTTTGTTCACACCCAACAATTGAAACTTCCAAATTTAATTATTTTTGTATTCTATATAGATTATAAACTTTTCATTGATTGAAATGATGAAAATAGATTAAATATTATGATTTAAGCATATGTGTATGTCTCTTATTAGGTGCATTAGTTCAGAATCAGTTTAATGCGATCCTTCTTATAATGTATCAATTTAACCATCAATTTCTTAAGTTCCATCTTTAGGTGCATTGATTTTAATGTAGATTTATTATGTTTCTCCTTATATTGCATTGAATTCAATATTACCATCAATTTCTTAGGTTCCTTCTTTAGGTACATTGATTTTAGTGTAGATTTATTATGTTTCTTCTTATTGAATTCAATATTAAGTTCTATCTTACACTACATTCATTTCCACAAGAAGTGATAATATTCCTTCTTATGGTGCCCTGAATTCAATTGTCCTTTAAGTACATTGATTTTAGTGTAGATTTATTATGTTCCTCCTTATATTGAATTGAATTCAATATTAGGTTTTATCTTACACTACATTCATTTCCACAAGAAGTGATAATATTCCTCTTATGGCGCCCTGAATTCAATTGTTATTCTTATAGTAAAGGGTATACATAAAGTTAATTTGTTTTGTAAGATCAATACATGAGCGTGCTTCAGCGACGAATTCACCTCCCTATCTATATATTCTTTATTAAGGAAGGAACCCAACCTTGATATACTTTACCCCTTATGAACCAAAGCACGGGACACTCCCTACCTACTGGGTGGGTCACCTAAGCGCACCCCAACACATAGCTCCATGGACTACTGACTGGACACTTATCTTTATTTATATTTATTCCCCCACCCGTCACAATTGTTTCTTAGTTAAAATGTGAGTGGAATTGTATTATTTAATTCTTATATTTAATATCATTTACAATATGCAAGAAAGATAGTGTTGATTTTCGCTCATATCTAAGTGAGAGGGATGATGACTAGGGTTTTGCATCCTTGGTAGTAAAGTTTATAGACTAGAAAATATGGAGGAAAATAGGGATGGAAGAGGAGATTTTATATTACATGGAGGACTCATTAGCAGGGGTTGAAATATTCTCTAAGGGACCAAACTTATATCTTTCCCTTATACATCATGAGGTGTTAAGTGACCATGGGGTTAAAAACTTGGTGACAAAACTATGAATTATAATCTATCCCTAGACCTAACACGTGCAAATTTGTTAGATCATTGATTCGTGGGTATGACCAAACGAAAAGGGTAAAATCACATTGAAGTCTTGGGTTAGTGTTCCTAGTGACAAGACCCCATCCAAGAGTTGTAGTAACTCATCCTAAGATCCATCAATTTCATTTATATTCGTTGGAAAATCTAGGGGGTTATATACTTGTGCACAATTATGGATTAGAAATAGAAGTAAATATGTTAGTCTCCTTCAATGTTCTTGGAGAAAGAGAAGAGAATATTGTGAAGGATGATGTAGTTTGGTTGAGTGAAGTAAAATGTGCCATGAAGGAAAAGGAGGAGCCCACGACGACAAAAAATCATAATTGTGGGTATTTGGGTAGTAAGAAAAGATGTGGGGTGAAAAAATCACCTAGGAACCAAGGCAAAAGATGCGTTAAGGAAAAAATAAACTAGACCAAGGTGTTGTTAGGAGAGAACATAAATATGCATCAAGTCATGGAGATGTTTGACCAAGCTCTATTAGGAAGGTTCTATGGACATTATTTATATTTGAATTCTTAGTTAGAAATTGAGTGGAAGCCTATATTAGGATATGCACCTATCTTTCACAAACGATTCAGGGGTTGGCTAGCCTTTATTCTTAGGCATGATGTGGATGCACCAAATATTATGCAATTCAATTGACTTTGGGGCAATTCACCCTTAACCCTAAAGTAGTTCATCCCTTTCTTCAATCCAAGGTTGGAGAGATCAACGTTGCAACCGATTTGAGTCAAATTGCTAGGATTTCCACTTGATTTTTGGTTGATGGAAGTGTTTAAATATATAAGAAATAGTTTTGGATCTTTTTTAGAAGAAAACAAAAGCTTCCAAGCCTTCAATTATTGTTCCATAGCTTGTATCTTAGTGGAAGTGGGTATGAGAGATGGGATATCAATGTAGAAAATACAGAAAAAGGAAACCTACAACACTGTTAAACATTTGACTATGTTGGTGTTCCTTTTAGGTGCACAAGATGTCATAAGTATGGCCATGTATAAATGGAATTTGTGCTCAAATTATCAAAGAAAATGTGGGTTAAATAATTTTGGGTGAGAGGTCAATAGGAGATAGGAAATTAGGGAGATCATCCAAATGGTGAAGGAAAACGTGATGTGGGGGGGAATGGGGAGAACCTTAAGGGTTCAAAGGAGCTAGAGTAGAAGATATATTCCAAAAAAAGTCAAGGTTTGGGGAGACTAAGTTTGGAGAAGAATGTGGATGGAAAAAAGATAACAGATGGGTTATTTGAAGCGTTTTCCAAGGAAGATGAAGGGAAAGATGTGCAACCAAAAGAGAAACAAACCTATCTAGAATGGGTTAGCCTAATACAAATTCTACTGTTTTGATATCTAATAATATGGATTCTTAGTTAAGGTAATGGAAATGGGATATATTTGGGGTATGTAGGAACATGTTGAATAAGGGGAACAAAAGAGGGAAACTTGGATTAGGGATATTGAAATACAAAACTCTAAGTCTAGATGATTTAGGAGGAGGGATTGATTTTAGGGTGTTATCACATAGAATTGCTTGGGTCAAAAATATCTTTAGGTATTTGATTTTGAGTCATAAATGTTGTTTAAATTTTAGGTTTTGTCTTTTCCTATAGTCAATTTTCATTTTTGACACAAATAAACTAAAGATTAGTATTGGTTTGGGTCTATAGTCCTTGGGTTATATCTTAATCATCATGATAAATTGGACAAACCTTCATTTGTCGCATCTTTAATTTCTCCACCATCACCCTGACATGTCACCTCCTCCATGATGTACTCAGACCCCTCCATTGTGTCACCTTACCTGTTAGGATGTCAAATCAAGTTTGATTTGTACGCTGCCAACTCACTAGAGAGTTCGCAGTGCATCCAAAAGTACATCATGCATTCATTACCATCATTGTGCTCATGA
The DNA here is from genome assembly GCA_009831015.1 of Picea engelmannii. Classification (NCBI taxonomy): domain Eukaryota; kingdom Viridiplantae; phylum Streptophyta; class Pinopsida; order Pinales; family Pinaceae; genus Picea; species Picea engelmannii. The sequence continues at coordinate 3,197,143 of ML778552.1, forward strand.
GTCTTGTCAATGAAGATTTCATTGTTTTCAACACTAATATTTTAAACTATAGCCAGGGATTTCGTCATAAATATTTCTAATTGTTTTCTCCAAGTATTCAAATCATTTCTAGCTTGGTGTTGCAAACTAGTTTATGCAGTCAGGCGTTGCAAACTATCTAATATAGATGGTGCTACAGAATATGCTGTGAACTTTTGTTCTAGAGGTTTCGAGAGGATCAACGACTGCCAGATGGCTAGAGAAGCATGATACAACTTCTTGGATGCTAGTTTAAAGCTGGAGGGACACCTGACAAGAAGAAGACGTGCTCAAGGGACACATCATCAAGCCTATTAAATATGTTAGGGTAGTTACTAGCATTAAGCCTAGTTTTTAGCATTCAGTTATTTTTGTTGAACAACTGTAGTTACTCTAGCTTCATGAAGTGGGAATCCTATGCTAGAGGACGGGGTTCGAATTATACAACTTTCATTCATAGCCTAGGATATAAGAGGGGCATTAGAAGTCATTGTAGAGGTTTGGATGGTTAATGTAAGACTCTTTTTGTGATGTATTGATATAACATAGCCTACTTTGGTTTTTTATGTATCAGACTTGAGAATTTTTGTCTAATAGAAGTCAGTTTCATTCCTGCCATCTTGTTTCTCTCTTACTTTGAAATTTATTGTCATTGAATGCTTCAATTGGTATTTCATAGTTGTATTGCAATGGAGGTTTGATTGCGATGTTGTTATAATTGTTCTCAGAGTTTAAGCTTTGATTAAAGAAGTTCTTGTGTCTAAAGATTTTTCTTCATTAGTCTGCTAGTAATGCCTAATGCTAATAGTAGAATTACTTCATCTTTCTCACTAAAGTCTTCCTTCTATCCACATTACTCTTTAAAACCCTGATCTAAGTTAGACAAGACCTCTTTTGTTGATACATCTTATCTAGAACTTTCTGTGATTTACATTGTTGGGTTGAGTTTTATCCATTTGACACATTATCTTAAAACTTACCTTACAAACCTATTGATGGGTACTGAGATTTCACTTTAGCAGTCAAAGTGTAACTTTTAGTGCTAACATAGGGCATCCTCAAGAAAACAAGGAAAATTGGCAGGACTTTAAGGTGCCATGCTCCTTCAATTCAATGGGAAATCCTAATTCTAGAGGGTATCCTAGGCATCCATTGAGGTCTAGAAAAGTTTCTATAGATTTTCCAAACCTGGAATTGAGGGGAATTAATCATAGAATGTTATAAGGAAGGTTCAAGAATACGGATAAAGTCTCATATATCCATAGCTTAATCTAGAGCCAAAAGAGAAATCCCATAAGGAAAATGAAAGACACTTCCATGGGCACATAGAGCATGCCAAGCCCCAAAGGAGGATCACCCATTATTTTGATGTCCCTCGATGTCCAAGGGTTGGGTATCCCTTAAAAAAAATTCCCTAAAAATGATAGTGAAGATACACTAGCCTAATGTAATCTTGATTCAAGAATGTATGGGAGAGGGGGATATGATTTCGAGCAAATTGTCTACACTACACTATTAGGGGATTGGGATTTTATTTATGTGGATTCAGTGAATAGATAAAGGGTTAATTATGACTAACTATGGGATCATAGATTTAGGTATTGGAGTTGAACTTGTTTCCTAGGAATTAGGGGAAGTGCTTCAATTATAAATGTATATGACCCATATGAAAATAGAGTGGGATTTTGGGAAGGACTATTTGCTCAGGATTCATTGAGACAAGGGAATGTAGTCTTAGGAGGGGATTTGAATTTAAATCCAAGATATGGGGTAATGAATCTCATATAGACCCCCAAGATGATTTGTTTTTTAATCAACAAGATGGAAGAAGTAGGTTTGATTGATGTTGAGCGTGTTAAAATCACTCCAACATAGAGGAATATGAGGGTGGGGGATGACATAGTGGAAAAATGATTAGACAGGATCCTAATTTATAATATTTAATTGGTGATCAAATTTATATTAGGAAATGGGTTGGGGTGCATGGGGAATCTGACCACCTGCCAATATTTGATAAATTTGCAAAGGAGTGATTCAAAATACCCAACCCATTCAAGTCTAACCTAAATTGGCTAGAGGAAGATGAATTTTTCAATTTAGTCAAGATGAAGTGGATACCCTATGATGGTTCTCTGATAGAATTGGTAAGTGTTCAATTTAAATATAATCTAAAGTTATTAAAAAGTTTG
>ML778552.1:3199449-3220967 GCA_009831015.1 Picea engelmannii
TTTTTTGGTTACATTAAGTGCACCTCCGCATTATCATTAACCTTCCATATCATCCACCATCAATTTCCCATCCGCAACAACATCCTCCACTCATCTACCTAGTACACAAACTAACCAATGGGGACCCAACCCTCCACTAGTCTCTACTTGCACCCTCTATGGGCCAAGCCATACTCCACTGGGGCACCCATTTCTGTACATGTACTTTCAACCCCATTATTTATTTATTTGGTAATTGTAAAAAGAACATTTTACATTCAGCAAGTACCATAGGTTTTGGCCATCGAACTCGATGGAGGTTTTTCCTTGGCACATCGCAACCCCTGTTACCCTTGATTGGGACATCTCACTACCCTCACACCCTCTACAATCCATTTGTATCCAAGCCAAAATATTGATCACCACTAGACCTTTAAGTCCCATATCACTCTATATTTTGACCTACGCTACATCCCCTTGCTGTCTCACCCATTTAGCACAATTTTCCCATATTTTTCCGTCCCCCTAACAATAGATAATATATTACGGTTTTTGTCATCCATCAATACCCCCCAACCAAGTGCAGTTATGAAATCCTGTATATTTGATCTAGAATGGATCCATGAGCCAAAATGGGTCCAAGAAGGCCTAAAAATCAGAGTGCTTAGAATGGCTTCAAAATGGACGTGTGTGTATACCTCGTTGATACGAACCCAACACAACTTGAACAGACTCAAACAGACACTGTATGCGAAAGATATCGTGGTATGTTCATTTTTTCAAACATGCAAAATTGATGACTGTGAAATTTGTATAGTGTTGACGTGGCAACTGACTGTACATGCTATGCAACCATACAGTGATGTGGCAGGTATAGTGGCATTGATTGTGTAGGTGCAGGTGGATAAATCTAAGTTTGACACTTGTCATTTATTTGGGCGAATAATGTGGTGCCACGTGGCCCAATCATGGGCTGTCAGGTGGCACCCCTCTATTGGTCGTTGTGGAAAAATTTGGTTGGACCCCCAGGGAGTCGAACCCATGACCTCTAGTCCAGGCAGGGCTGGGCTACCATCTTGCCCTCGATATTCCTTGTTTACTATAGTTCAAACTTACATTTGAATTGAATGTTAATGTTTGTTGGGCGAAGTTAAGGGTTGGGGCCTAGCCCTAGCCTTGACACGCATACCATGGAAACTTCACCCTTTAACCTTCTCTCTATCATTTGATGTGGACTTTGGAATGGATCCAACCCCCGATGAGCTACTACATGACCACACCATATGTCCATCGGGTTTAACGTTTCGCGTGGATTGTTGGGGATATCGCTCGGTCGATCGGGTTAGCCCACCGATTAGGGCGTGTGACTAGGAGCTAGAAACTGAGGGCCAACAACAGATTTGGCACGTGGAGGGTAAGGTGTGGGCACATGGCCATACATGTGACCGAGGGCCGGATTTTGGGGGCTAAAGACCAGGGGCCAGCGCGCCAACCTTAGAGCTTGGCCACATGGTAGCGCGACATGACCAGGAGCCTAAGAAATCAGGGGTTGCCCCCTTATTATTTGCCAAACTGGGTGTTAAACATTATTATATGATTTTTAATGGATTTTTAACGAGTTTTGGGAGATTTAATCCATTTTTGGAGGATCTTGGGCCCTTTTTGAGGCCAGATCTTGGGGGGAAGTTGGGAGTTTGTTACCAACTTCAAGCCTATATAAACTAGAGGTTTTTGACAGTCATGGGGGGTTCAACAGAAGAGAAATGTTGAATAATTGTAAAGGCAAAGCCATTTTTATGCAGGGAATCCATTGAGGAGAGCATCTTTGCAAGCCATTTTTGGGAGCTTCGTTCATCCTTTTTCAGTGTCGTCAGTTGAAATGGATTCTTGAGATCTGTGATCCATTCTGAATTTTTATGATGAACTTTTGAAGCTTTGAACATAAATAAGAAAGCCTCACCCACTGAGACAAAGGCCTGAAGATGTAGGCGATATTTCCGAACTCCGTTATCAACTTTGTTGTTTATGGTTTTTTGTTTCTTCATGCTTATTTCTAGATCTATATATTGATTTATGGTTGCCATGTTTCATCATTAGTTCTTCCTCTTTCATCAGTTTCCTAAATGGTTAATTAACTCATGCTTTAAGAACTCAACCATTGTCTTTAAAATATCTTTTCGGATCAATATTCCAGACATCGTTCATGATTATCACCCCCTTTACTGGTACCAATACTATTTCTGACACCGTGATGATCAAACTGGATATCCATAAGCCCTTTGCTTCTTATCATTGTGTTACTTTTCACATCGACATCAACAAAATTCCAGAAGAGTGACAATATATTGGCTCTCATTCCATTGACAATGAGTAGCCTCAGATGGCACAGAGAGAGTCCTAATTTCTCTTTGATGTTGTTGATCCCCATGACATTTGACTCCAACACAATCTCATGTTGCGGTGGATCTTACTTTGCGACCATTGCATTTTTTAGTAGCAGCCAAAGACTTATGAATTTGATTAGGCCGTCAATGTCTCTGAGTCCTTCACCACTTGATTTAGAGCCAATTTCGTCATCAAAATTGTCACATGTTGTTTCTAACGCCCATGAGGGCGCTGCAGATATATACTTTGTCAGCAAGTTCAGATACTAGTATCTCTTTATGGTCTCATGATACGAGCATGAGGCATACCCGCCTCGTTTGTACAAACACTTTTTGTTTTTCTAGTATACTTTGTACCGATCTTCTGTCCTTTCTCCCTCTGAGAGACGACTCTCAGAGCTCCTCACGTTCAGGTTTTCTCACTTTCTACATAATGTCATCATCACCAAAAGAAACTATGATGTATTTCAGCTATATGTATGCTCCTAACCTCACACATCATAAGTCATTTGTTATCACCGAAAAATGGCTCACAACAAATACAGACAATGGATGAATAAACAATTAACACAAACACAACATACTACCAATATTCATGGAAGGATTACACTTAGTTTGGCAAGACAATCATAAAACTATGTAAAAGTGGTTCTAGAAATCCGTGCACATTCATCCAAAGCAGCGTGCGCACATCTGCACGAGCTAACAAGGTGTACGACGCACAAAGTGCATAGAGTGCACGACTGACAGTCGAAAGACTCGTACAGAAACATAAATGACGCATTGATGACTTTGGTCAGGCCTCAGCTACTTTTGGGATGAAGGGGATCTCCTCCATACCCAAAATCGCCCCCAACTTTTTCCTTGGGATCACTGAAAAGGATGGGAGGTACCTCCAAGGGCCTCCCATTCACATTTGGAACCAGTTAACAAAAAACTTTCCATCCTCCTATAAATAAAGGGCCATTGTATGAAAAAAAAAGAAAAGCTTTTGAGTATCGTTATGCTGCTCATTTTTAGCTTTGGGAAACCATCTTCCTCTTAGAAAGCTTTGGGCATCCATAGAAAGTGTTAGGACTCTCTCCTCTTGAGTAGTCCCTCACTCTTTTCTTCACCATTTTTATTTGTTAGCCATTGATAGTAGAAATAAGACTTTGTACTTGGGGACTCGAGAGCTTTCCCAAGGAGGAAGAGGGAACTCATAAGTTCCCATATTTCTCCAAGGAGTATCAATTCGAAGATCAATTTACTCGGTATATCTCTCTCGTGTTTTCTTTGTGCATTCATTTCAAGTTATTGTTTGCTTAGTTTAGATTTATTTCATTGTTGTTTATTTCTTGTTTCTTTATGTTATTTGAGCCACTAACCAACTAACTCTCTGTTGTTCTTTCTAGATAGCCTAACTAGATAGTTAAGGGACCTCATTATGCTCACCTTTGTGCCAAAAGGAACCCAACAGTCTCAATGTAATAGGATGCCACATGTCTCAATGTAATAGGATGTCACATGTCTTAATGTAATAGGCTACCATTGAAGAGGAATAAAACTTGGGAAATAAACTAAGGGAGAATAGGACGAGAGGGGATATGGGGATTAGGAGTGGAGTGTGGTGGGGTATGAGTGAGAAGGTGTGGAAGGGTAGGAGTGATAAAGTGTGGTGGGGTAGGAGGGAGTGGAGTGGAGTGAAGAAGGGGCCCACATGTATGGTAAAATATGTAATAGGATGCCACATGTCTCAATGTAATAGGATTCCACATGTCTTAATGTAATAGGTTGTCATTGAAGAAGAATAAAACTTGGGAAATAAACTAAGTAAGGGAGAGTATGGGAGAATAGTACAAGAGGGGAGATGGGGATTAGGAGTAGAGTGTGGTGGGGTAGGAGTGAGAAGGTATGGTGGGGTAGGAGGGAGTGGAGTGGAGTGAGGAAGGGGCCCATGGGTATGGGAAAATGAGACTAAGTGGATTATAGTGGATGAGAGACTTAGTATAAGAAGAGATAATGAGATAATGAGATAAGAGAGAATGATACTAAGTACAAGAGTATGAGAGAATACTATAATGAGACTAAGTATAAGAGATACTAAGTATGAGATAAGAATAAAAGTGAAGGGATAAGAATAGCTAAGTATGGAGAATGAGTTGCGTCGCACATGGAAGAAGTGCCCCTTATGGAAGATTGGATGGTTGGACAAAACCATGAGTATCTTGGGCATACATACTTGGATTTTGATTTTGTAAAATGCATGAAGAAGATGAGACTAAGGGATACACCATGAACTAATGAGCATACACAAATTCCTCCTTCTGATATCAATTTTTTTATTATTCCAAAGAGAAAAGTAAAGATGATCAAAAATTTTGATCAACAATAATGTAACCTGATTGTCTTTAACAAAAATTTACAAATTTTATTTATTTGTTTTTTCAAAGGAAAAAAAACATATTATCAAAATTATGGAAATGTGAATATGAATAATATAATTTCCATTATAATTATGAAATTTTAATATAAAAAGTTAAGATTGTGGAATTTCTTCAATTGGCACAAGATATAATGCAAATATATTAATTGGTGGAGATTTGCATAAAAAGGATATAAGGTGAATTCACAATACTCTTCACTCCCGATCCTTCCTACTTTGACTTTTATTTTCAAGTACTATTGCCACTCATTTTTATATATCTAGTTTAGGATTTGTTTTCAAATTAGTGGAGATTTACATAAAAAGGATATAAGGTGAATTCACAATACTTTTCACTCCCAATCCTTCCTACTTTAAATTTTATTTTCAAGTACCATTTCCACTCATTTTATATATCCATTTTAGGATTTTTTTTCAAATTCAAAGAATATATATAAATTATAAATTCTACATGCAAAAATAAATATAGAATTTTGTTCACACCCAACAATTGAAACTTCCAAATTCTTCACTCCCAATCCTTCCTACTTTAAATTTTTTATTTTCAAGTACCATTTCCACTCATTTTATATATCCATTTTAGGATTTTTTTTCAAATTTAAAGAATATATATAAATTATAAATTCTACATACAAAAATAAATATAGAATTTTGTTCACACCCAACAATTGAAACTTCCAAATTTAATTATTTTTGTATTCTATATAGATTATAAACTTTTCATTGATTGAAATGATGAAAATAGATTAAATATTATGATTTAAGCATATGTGTATGTCTCTTATTAGGTGCATTAGTTCAGAATCAGTTTAATGCGATCCTTCTTATAATGTATCAATTTAACCATCAATTTCTTAAGTTCCATCTTTAGGTGCATTGATTTTAATGTAGATTTATTATGTTTCTCCTTATATTGCATTGAATTCAATATTACCATCAATTTCTTAGGTTCCTTCTTTAGGTACATTGATTTTAGTGTAGATTTATTATGTTTCTTCTTATTGAATTCAATATTAAGTTCTATCTTACACTACATTCATTTCCACAAGAAGTGATAATATTCCTTCTTATGGTGCCCTGAATTCAATTGTCCTTTAAGTACATTGATTTTAGTGTAGATTTATTATGTTCCTCCTTATATTGAATTGAATTCAATATTAGGTTTTATCTTACACTACATTCATTTCCACAAGAAGTGATAATATTCCTCTTATGGCGCCCTGAATTCAATTGTTATTCTTATAGTAAAGGGTATACATAAAGTTAATTTGTTTTGTAAGATCAATACATGAGCGTGCTTCAGCGACGAATTCACCTCCCTATCTATATATTCTTTATTAAGGAAGGAACCCAACCTTGATATACTTTACCCCTTATGAACCAAAGCACGGGACACTCCCTACCTACTGGGTGGGTCACCTAAGCGCACCCCAACACATAGCTCCATGGACTACTGACTGGACACTTATCTTTATTTATATTTATTCCCCCACCCGTCACAATTGTTTCTTAGTTAAAATGTGAGTGGAATTGTATTATTTAATTCTTATATTTAATATCATTTACAATATGCAAGAAAGATAGTGTTGATTTTCGCTCATATCTAAGTGAGAGGGATGATGACTAGGGTTTTGCATCCTTGGTAGTAAAGTTTATAGACTAGAAAATATGGAGGAAAATAGGGATGGAAGAGGAGATTTTATATTACATGGAGGACTCATTAGCAGGGGTTGAAATATTCTCTAAGGGACCAAACTTATATCTTTCCCTTATACATCATGAGGTGTTAAGTGACCATGGGGTTAAAAACTTGGTGACAAAACTATGAATTATAATCTATCCCTAGACCTAACACGTGCAAATTTGTTAGATCATTGATTCGTGGGTATGACCAAACGAAAAGGGTAAAATCACATTGAAGTCTTGGGTTAGTGTTCCTAGTGACAAGACCCCATCCAAGAGTTGTAGTAACTCATCCTAAGATCCATCAATTTCATTTATATTCGTTGGAAAATCTAGGGGGTTATATACTTGTGCACAATTATGGATTAGAAATAGAAGTAAATATGTTAGTCTCCTTCAATGTTCTTGGAGAAAGAGAAGAGAATATTGTGAAGGATGATGTAGTTTGGTTGAGTGAAGTAAAATGTGCCATGAAGGAAAAGGAGGAGCCCACGACGACAAAAAATCATAATTGTGGGTATTTGGGTAGTAAGAAAAGATGTGGGGTGAAAAAATCACCTAGGAACCAAGGCAAAAGATGCGTTAAGGAAAAAATAAACTAGACCAAGGTGTTGTTAGGAGAGAACATAAATATGCATCAAGTCATGGAGATGTTTGACCAAGCTCTATTAGGAAGGTTCTATGGACATTATTTATATTTGAATTCTTAGTTAGAAATTGAGTGGAAGCCTATATTAGGATATGCACCTATCTTTCACAAACGATTCAGGGGTTGGCTAGCCTTTATTCTTAGGCATGATGTGGATGCACCAAATATTATGCAATTCAATTGACTTTGGGGCAATTCACCCTTAACCCTAAAGTAGTTCATCCCTTTCTTCAATCCAAGGTTGGAGAGATCAACGTTGCAACCGATTTGAGTCAAATTGCTAGGATTTCCACTTGATTTTTGGTTGATGGAAGTGTTTAAATATATAAGAAATAGTTTTGGATCTTTTTTAGAAGAAAACAAAAGCTTCCAAGCCTTCAATTATTGTTCCATAGCTTGTATCTTAGTGGAAGTGGGTATGAGAGATGGGATATCAATGTAGAAAATACAGAAAAAGGAAACCTACAACACTGTTAAACATTTGACTATGTTGGTGTTCCTTTTAGGTGCACAAGATGTCATAAGTATGGCCATGTATAAATGGAATTTGTGCTCAAATTATCAAAGAAAATGTGGGTTAAATAATTTTGGGTGAGAGGTCAATAGGAGATAGGAAATTAGGGAGATCATCCAAATGGTGAAGGAAAACGTGATGTGGGGGGGAATGGGGAGAACCTTAAGGGTTCAAAGGAGCTAGAGTAGAAGATATATTCCAAAAAAAGTCAAGGTTTGGGGAGACTAAGTTTGGAGAAGAATGTGGATGGAAAAAAGATAACAGATGGGTTATTTGAAGCGTTTTCCAAGGAAGATGAAGGGAAAGATGTGCAACCAAAAGAGAAACAAACCTATCTAGAATGGGTTAGCCTAATACAAATTCTACTGTTTTGATATCTAATAATATGGATTCTTAGTTAAGGTAATGGAAATGGGATATATTTGGGGTATGTAGGAACATGTTGAATAAGGGGAACAAAAGAGGGAAACTTGGATTAGGGATATTGAAATACAAAACTCTAAGTCTAGATGATTTAGGAGGAGGGATTGATTTTAGGGTGTTATCACATAGAATTGCTTGGGTCAAAAATATCTTTAGGTATTTGATTTTGAGTCATAAATGTTGTTTAAATTTTAGGTTTTGTCTTTTCCTATAGTCAATTTTCATTTTTGACACAAATAAACTAAAGATTAGTATTGGTTTGGGTCTATAGTCCTTGGGTTATATCTTAATCATCATGATAAATTGGACAAACCTTCATTTGTCGCATCTTTAATTTCTCCACCATCACCCTGACATGTCACCTCCTCCATGATGTACTCAGACCCCTCCATTGTGTCACCTTACCTGTTAGGATGTCAAATCAAGTTTGATTTGTACGCTGCCAACTCACTAGAGAGTTCGCAGTGCATCCAAAAGTACATCATGCATTCATTACCATCATTGTGCTCATGAGTCTTGTCAATGAAGATTTCATTGTTTTCAACACTAATATTTTAAACTATAGCCAGGGATTTCGTCATAAATATTTCTAATTGTTTTCTCCAAGTATTCAAATCATTTCTAGCTTGGTGTTGCAAACTAGTTTATGCAGTCAGGCGTTGCAAACTATCTAATATAGATGGTGCTACAGAATATGCTGTGAACTTTTGTTCTAGAGGTTTCGAGAGGATCAACGACTGCCAGATGGCTAGAGAAGCATGATACAACTTCTTGGATGCTAGTTTAAAGCTGGAGGGACACCTGACAAGAAGAAGACGTGCTCAAGGGACACATCATCAAGCCTATTAAATATGTTAGGGTAGTTACTAGCATTAAGCCTAGTTTTTAGCATTCAGTTATTTTTGTTGAACAACTGTAGTTACTCTAGCTTCATGAAGTGGGAATCCTATGCTAGAGGACGGGGTTCGAATTATACAACTTTCATTCATAGCCTAGGATATAAGAGGGGCATTAGAAGTCATTGTAGAGGTTTGGATGGTTAATGTAAGACTCTTTTTGTGATGTATTGATATAACATAGCCTACTTTGGTTTTTTATGTATCAGACTTGAGAATTTTTGTCTAATAGAAGTCAGTTTCATTCCTGCCATCTTGTTTCTCTCTTACTTTGAAATTTATTGTCATTGAATGCTTCAATTGGTATTTCATAGTTGTATTGCAATGGAGGTTTGATTGCGATGTTGTTATAATTGTTCTCAGAGTTTAAGCTTTGATTAAAGAAGTTCTTGTGTCTAAAGATTTTTCTTCATTAGTCTGCTAGTAATGCCTAATGCTAATAGTAGAATTACTTCATCTTTCTCACTAAAGTCTTCCTTCTATCCACATTACTCTTTAAAACCCTGATCTAAGTTAGACAAGACCTCTTTTGTTGATACATCTTATCTAGAACTTTCTGTGATTTACATTGTTGGGTTGAGTTTTATCCATTTGACACATTATCTTAAAACTTACCTTACAAACCTATTGATGGGTACTGAGATTTCACTTTAGCAGTCAAAGTGTAACTTTTAGTGCTAACATAGGGCATCCTCAAGAAAACAAGGAAAATTGGCAGGACTTTAAGGTGCCATGCTCCTTCAATTCAATGGGAAATCCTAATTCTAGAGGGTATCCTAGGCATCCATTGAGGTCTAGAAAAGTTTCTATAGATTTTCCAAACCTGGAATTGAGGGGAATTAATCATAGAATGTTATAAGGAAGGTTCAAGAATACGGATAAAGTCTCATATATCCATAGCTTAATCTAGAGCCAAAAGAGAAATCCCATAAGGAAAATGAAAGACACTTCCATGGGCACATAGAGCATGCCAAGCCCCAAAGGAGGATCACCCATTATTTTGATGTCCCTCGATGTCCAAGGGTTGGGTATCCCTTAAAAAAAATTCCCTAAAAATGATAGTGAAGATACACTAGCCTAATGTAATCTTGATTCAAGAATGTATGGGAGAGGGGGATATGATTTCGAGCAAATTGTCTACACTACACTATTAGGGGATTGGGATTTTATTTATGTGGATTCAGTGAATAGATAAAGGGTTAATTATGACTAACTATGGGATCATAGATTTAGGTATTGGAGTTGAACTTGTTTCCTAGGAATTAGGGGAAGTGCTTCAATTATAAATGTATATGACCCATATGAAAATAGAGTGGGATTTTGGGAAGGACTATTTGCTCAGGATTCATTGAGACAAGGGAATGTAGTCTTAGGAGGGGATTTGAATTTAAATCCAAGATATGGGGTAATGAATCTCATATAGACCCCCAAGATGATTTGTTTTTTAATCAACAAGATGGAAGAAGTAGGTTTGATTGATGTTGAGCGTGTTAAAATCACTCCAACATAGAGGAATATGAGGGTGGGGGATGACATAGTGGAAAAATGATTAGACAGGATCCTAATTTATAATATTTAATTGGTGATCAAATTTATATTAGGAAATGGGTTGGGGTGCATGGGGAATCTGACCACCTGCCAATATTTGATAAATTTGCAAAGGAGTGATTCAAAATACCCAACCCATTCAAGTCTAACCTAAATTGGCTAGAGGAAGATGAATTTTTCAATTTAGTCAAGATGAAGTGGATACCCTATGATGGTTCTCTGATAGAATTGGTAAGTGTTCAATTTAAATATAATCTAAAGTTATTAAAAAGTTTGCCTCGTCCTCGGCTCATAAAAAAAGGTAAAGGGTGAAAAAGAACTAGTCTCTATTGAGAGGAAAATTGAATATCTTTATTGTAAAGAGGTTGATGGCTACCCAAATGAATCTTTCAAAGACTATATCAAGTAATTGGAACATAAGAAGATGAATTTGCTTGCAAATAGGGAGAACACTTGAGGATTAAATGAAAAACATTGTGGTTATCAAGGGTGATGAGAATATGAAGTATTTTCTCCATTGCATAAATTATAGAAAAAATGTAAATACAATCTGGAAATTACAAAGAGAAGATGGGACTTATACTCACATTGTAGTGAATCCACAATTTTACTTGTTATCAATCCAAGAGTCACTCCCAGACTGCAGTCTGAAAGTGACTCTTGGAAGTCTGGGAGTGACTCTTGGATTGATAACATAATTGGTGCCGTTGTCAGGGACGTATTTGAGCAGATTGAAAATATCCCTGGGAAGAACGACATTGCACAACTCCAGCTTTAGATGGTGACTGAAGTTGGACACCTTCAAGACTGCACATTCACCACGACGACTCGAATGTTCAGAATATGTTGGTGACTCCACTGGGGATGAGAAAAATAAAATGGCTATGAAGGCTATCCTGGCCAGGAGGTTTGCCCCACTCAATTTCTCATCCATAGATGGTTATCCACATCTTGTGCCTCAAATTGATGAATGGCAAGATCTGTTGCCCAGATTTTATGAAGGTGATGATGAAAACCCTTTTGAGCATGTTCATGAATTTCATGCTTTGATGTAGCAGCTTGACATCCATCATGAAGATATATTGATGAAAATGTTAATCTATTCATTGGAAGGCGATGCGAGGCAATGGTATAGAACACTCCCTGCTTCTATTATTTCCTCTTTGAAGGAATTTCATGATGTTTTTTATTCTCATTGCAAGATAATTTATCCAGCTGAAAGACTTTTTGAGAATTTTTGTGAGGGGTATGCATCATATATTCAAGATCCATAAAGTGATTCCTTTAGTAGTGATGATGAAGGGGATGATTATAGAGAGCGGGACTTAGATGATGAGTTTCATAATGCTTTTCCTAATTTTGAAGAACAAATACATCATTCATGTCAAAATCTAGGTCCCCAGGAGAATGATCAACATGGACAATCCATCATTTCCCTTTCTCCTCCTTTTCTCGATTCTTTAAGTCAAGAGGTCATCTTAGGTTCAGATTTATTTCATCATGAGAATAATGTTGCAGCTTGTCATGAACGAATTCATAGCTTACCAATTGTTGTTGTAATCCCTCCTATTGTTAATGAACCAGTGTGCCATGATTTGACAAGTTTTGATGACTACAAGGATGTTTTCACTGAACAACCAATTGTTCCAGCTATTGTACTAATCCCCTCAACTATTAATAGTCAAATGGTCATTGATTCACCTTTGTATGATGATTATGAAGATGATTTCCATGAACAATCTGTTGAAGACCTTATATCAGAAAAGTACCCTTCCCATCAAAGAAACAATAATTTGTTTCAACCCTCATGTCATATTTTTGTTGCTGAAAAATAAGAAGAAGATGATAATCTAAGTTTAGAAGGTGAAAAACGGAGAAATTGGGACCATAAGCCAAGCTATGATGAATATCTCTCACAATCAGAAGATAAGACAGAAGAATGTAGTTTCTCAAACACTTCTAATTGTGATGAACTGCCCTATCAACCCCCTATTCCTCTTGAAGACACAAGCTCAATTTCATCAAGAAACCAAGATCAAATGCCATGTGATCATATGAAAAAGGTTGAAATTAAAGAAAGACAAGCACATTTCAAAGCTTCAAAGAGTTGAAAAAATGATGAAATGGCTTCATTGGTTGTTTCATGTAACTTGAATGCTTCATTTTCCCAAAAATTAGAGTATGTGTTTGCAATAAGCTTGTTGAACAAGCATCATTTTCATCATTTTTGTCAGTTTCAGTTTTCATTTGCATTTAGTTTCAATTCAAGGTCACGGATCAAAGCAGATTGCAGAGGTTAAAGGTTGGGAGAAGCCCTAGGATAAGGCACCGAAAATACAAGAGTTCTTAGAGCCTCACAGGGAGGACTCTATCCTCCATGGAGCCTATGTTAGCACAAGAATTTGCAGCTAGAAGAGGCCTAACTATCAAAGTTTTGGGTTTTTTCTAAAGTGTTAACTCCCTCAGTGGTAAAGTGCACAACCTACTATACTGCCAAGACACCTAAACACAATGGGTTCGACATTATAAAAGACCACCAACTGCTCTGCACACGTTCAATATTGAAGGTGCTGCATTTTGACATTGCTACCTAAACCTGCACACAGGCGCAACATAAGTGGCACTACCTACAGGCGCTACCTAATATTTCTAGTAGAAAACGAATTGTGCAGAGTTATTTTACCAGTTTTTAGTCACTAACTTGAAACTTGGATTCTGAAAAATTGAGAAGGTAGTTTTGAAAACTGGAGGAGGTTTTTTTTCATAACATGCCAAATAACAAAAACCTCTCTCTATTTTTCAAAATGTATTATGGTTTGATATATATCAGACATAGAAGTGGCGTTACCCAATTGCTTTACAGCGGCACTGCCTAACTTCTTGTAGTGGTCACGGTTTTGATATTCGCCTTATTGGGAGGTTGCTACATGTCAAGGAGGGTTCGAATGACTTCTAAAGGATCAGTTAGATGTCAAGGGACACATGCACCTAAGATTTAGCTCTAGAAAATACCTCATTCAATGAGGTGGAGACATTTTATTACTGACTTCCAACAAATTCTTGAAAATTAGCAGTTTGTTGGATTTTTGTCTCTTTGATTGTTGCCACCTATCTCCAAGGCTTAGAATCCAATGGAGGAGATGGGATCCGACCTCCTTAGTTCATTTGGATTCTATTTTATATTTAAAGAAGGAAATATCTCTTGGAGAAGAGGGGGATTCATGATCCAAGAGGGGAGAGAGCTAGAGGAGTAGTTTATTTGCTCAATTGTAAGCCCGAGGGCCTGTTGTAATTAGCATTTCTGCCATTAGAGATTCATGAGAGTTTCTTATCAGACTTTGTGTTCTTTGTTATCATTCTATCTTGTCATCTTGTTTGAATAATATTTACAGATTTTTAAGATCAAAAGCTGCCTTTGGTTAATGAATTCATGAGCTGCAAAGGATTTGTGGTAATTGCTTGTTAATCACAGTTTATTGTTCAATCACTCTTAAATCTATATTACATAAAGGATCTCTGTTATGTGGTTATTATTCTCTTTGTTCACCTTCTATTCTTCTATCCATCTTTGCATAAGCCTTTTGTCTGGTAGGCAGCTTGATTGCCTTTGATCTGTAGGATGTTATGCCTCCATGCCCAATGGAATGTATTTGCAGCAGTTTGATGCCCTCCTTTTACCTCTCCTCTTGTTGATCCACCTATTCAAACTATTTTAATCCATTTACATTTCTATGTTACCAAGATTACTCTCATTTGCAGTCTGGGAGTGACTCTTGGATTGATAACATTACCCACAATTATTTTTATGATACCATGAACTAAATGCACTCTAACAACAAATTAAAAATGTATGCATCTAGCAAAAATAATTAACAACATGAATGCAACTAATTTAAAACTCATCCACAACATTATATATTTGCTTAAAAATCAGAGTTCATACAGAAAAATAAAAAACACATGAATACAACTGATAAATAGAGATAAAACCACTTATATTGTAACGATGGAAGAATTAGGTTTGATTGATGTTGAGCGTGTTAAAACCACTCCAACATAGAGGAATATGAGGGTGGGGGGTGACATAGTGGAAAAATTATTAGACATGATCCTAATTTATAATATTTAGTTGGTGATCAAATTTATATTAGGAATGGGTTGGGGTGCATGGGGAATCTGACCACCTGCCAATATTTGTTAAATTTGCAAAGGAGTGATTCAAAATACCCAACCCATTTAAGTCTAACCTAAATTGGCTATAGGAAGATGAATTTTTCAATTTAGTTAAGGTGAAGTGGATACCCTATGATGGTTCTATGATAGAATTGGTAAGTGTTCAATTTAAATATAATCTAAAGTTATTAAAAAGTTTGTCTCGTCCTCGACTCATTAAAAAAGGTAAAGGGTGAAAAAGAACTAGTCTCTATTGAGAGGAAAATTGAATATCTTTATTGTAAAGAGGTTGATGGCTACCCAAATGAAACTTTCAAAGACTAGATCAAGTAATTGGAACATAAGAAGATGAAATTGCTTGCAAATAGGGAGAACACTTGAGGCTTAAATGAAAAACATTGTGGTTATCAAGGGTGATGAGAATATGAAGTATTTTCTCCATTGCATAAATTATAGAAAAWATGTAAATACAATCTGGGAAGTACAAAGAGAAGATGGGACTTATACTTACATTGTAGTGAATCCACCATTTTACCCACAATTATTTTTATGATACCATGAACTAAATGCACTCTAACAACAAATTAAAAATGTATGCATCTAGCAAAAATAATTAACAACATGAATGCAACTAATTTAAAACTCATGCACAACATTATATGTTTGCTTAAAAATCAGAGTTCATACAGAAAAATAAAAACACATGAATACAACTGATAAATAGAGCTAAAACCACTTATATTGTAACGATGGAAGAATTAGGTTTTATTGATGTTGGGCATGTTAAAATCACTCCAACATAGAGGAATATGAGGGTGGGGGATGACATAGTGGAAAAATTATTAGACAGGATCCTAATTTATAATATTTAATTGGTGATCAAATTTATATTAGGAAATGGGTTGGGGTGCATGGGGAATTTGACCACCTGCCAATATTTGTTAAATTTGCAAAGGAATGATTCAAAATACCCAACCCATTTAAGTCTAACCTAAATTGGCTATAGGAAGATGGATTTTTCTATTTAATCAAGATGAAGTGGATACCCTATGATGGTTCTCTGATAGAATCGGTAAGTGTTCAATTTAAATATAATCTAAAGTTATTAAAAAGTTTGTCTCGTCCTCAGCTCATAAAAAAAGGTAAAGGGTGAAAAAGAACTAGTCTCTATTGAGAGGAAAATTGAATATCTTTATTGTAAAGAGGTTGATGGCTACCCAAATGAATCTTTCAAAGACTAGATCAAGTAATTGGAACATAAGAAGATGAAATTGCTTGCAAATAGGGAGAACACTTGAGGCTTAAATGAAAAACATTGTGGTTATCAAGGGTGATGAGAATATGAAGTATTTTCTCCATTGCATAAATTATAGAAAAWATGTAAATACAATCTGGGAAGTACAAAGAGAAGATGGGACTTATACTTACATTGTAGTGAATCCACCATTTTACCCACAATTATTTTTATGATACCATGAACTAAATGCACTCTAACAACAAATTAAAAATGTATGCATCTAGCAAAAATAATTAACAACATGAATGCAACTAATTTAAAACTCATGCACAACATTATATGTTTGCTTAAGAATCAAAGTTCATACATAAAAATAAAAAACACATGAATACAATTGATAAATAGAGATAAAACCACTTATATTGTAACGATGGAAGAATTAGGTTTTATTGATGTTGGGCGTGTTAAAATCACTCCAACATAGAGGAATATGAGGGTGGGGGATGACATAGTGGAAAAAATATTAGACAGGATCCTAATTTATAATATTTAATTGGTGATCAAATTTATATTAGGAAATGGGTTGGGGTGCATGGGGAATCTGACCACCTGCCAATATTTGTTAAATTTGCAAAGGAATGATTCAAAATACCCAACCCATTTAAGTCTAACCTAAATTGGCTATAGGAAGATGAATTTTTCTATTTAATCAAGATGGAGTGGATACCCTATGATGGTTCTTTGATAGAATTGGTAAGTGTTCAATTTAAATATAATCTAAAGTTATTAAAAAGTTTGTCTCGTCCTCCGCTCATAAAAAAAGGTAAAGGGTGAAAAAGAACTAGTCTCTATTGAGAGGAAAATTGAATATCTTTATTGTAAAGAGGTTGTTGGCTACCCAAATGCATCTTTCAAAGACTAGATCAAGTAATTGGAACATAAGAAGATGAAATTGCTTGCAAATAGGGAGAACACTTAAGGTTTAAATGCAAAACATTGTGGTTATCAAGGGTGATGAGAATATGAAGTATTTTCTCCACTGCATAAATTATAGAAAAAATGTAAATACAATATGGGAAGTACAAAGAGAAGATGGGATTTATACTTACATTGTAGTGAATCCACCATTTTACCCACAATTATTTTTATGATACCATGAACTAAATGCACTCTAACAACAAATTAAAAATGTATGCATCTAGCAAAAATAATTAACAACATGAATGCAACTAATTTAAAACTCATGCACAACATTATATGTTTGCTTAAAAATCAGAGTTCATACAGAAAAATAAAAAACACATGAATACAACTAATAAATAGAGATAAAACCACTTATATTGTAACAACAAATGAACAACTCGTTGCAAGGGACGAATATTCCTCCCAACCATATATTTGTTGCTCCAAATATCAACAACAAATCACCCTCGAGCTGGGGCTAGGATTCCACAAAAGAGAGTGTCTCTCACAACCCAATTTTACTTCCACAACCAACTTACAGTTTTCCTATAGCTATCACAATCCTCCATCTCTCTCTTCCCCTCAACCTATGAAACCCAAGGATTTGGGATCCCCCTTCATTGCACAGAGTCTCTCAAGCCTTTCCTCTTCCCTCCAAGGCTCCAATACAAGGTTGGCTAAGAATCTCTATTGTTGGGGACTCCAGGAATGCTAGCTGCCGAAGAAAACAAACTCAACAACCCATTGTTTAAGAGAAAATATGTCACACATAAATATCTCTCTCTACAGGCCTAACAACTTGCTTCTTCATGCAATAAGAGCTTCATCAAGCTACCCACAACACCTACTATTATTGTCGTCAAGCTCCAATGCTCCACACTCTCTTGCCATTGCAAAAACTTCATGTAAAAACTGTCTATAATGGCCAGATTTCTCTTTTACCCATGAGAGTTGACTCACATTCCCCAAGGTTGATTGTACTCAACCTCGATGCTCTCATAACTATGGGATGTGACTTTTCCCAACAACCCCAAGGTTGATTGTACTCAACCGCGATG
Source organism: Picea engelmannii (assembly GCA_009831015.1). Lineage (NCBI taxonomy): Eukaryota > Viridiplantae > Streptophyta > Pinopsida > Pinales > Pinaceae > Picea > Picea engelmannii. The sequence continues at coordinate 3,217,382 of ML778552.1, forward strand.
CTCTCATAACTATGGGATGTGACTTTTCCCAACAACCCCTTTACATGTGTTTAATGATTGGGCTCTTATACACTCAAAAGGAATTTAGAAGGTTTACTAGAAGTAATAATTTTAGGAAAGTGGATTGGAATTAATAACCATGAATAATCGCCAGGCCCCTCTCTTGCATGGGCGTCTCGCAACAGTGACAGGAGCTACTAGGATGAAGCCAGCGTGGACGTTTGGCTACTTGCATGGCCCTGCATGGGCGTCTCGCAACGATGACATGAACTACTAGGATGAAGCCAGCATGGGCGTCTGGCTACTTGCATCGCGCCGACATGGGCAAGGGAGTCTGATTATTTTTCTGTTGCTAACAATGCATTGCAACCCTTTTCATGGTTAAACTGCAGGATTTGGTTGCAGAAGGCTCTCCTTTAATGGACACAGAATTATATTCAATATCGAACTCCTGTCTAGTTGTATCCGACGATACTAGCCAAGGCTCTGGAATGTCATCGATGGCGATAAACGATATCGCCAGAAGCCCCAAAATAAGAGTAGAAAGCCTCCAAAGGATAATCTATTATAGTCTCAGATTTTAGAATTCATTTTGATGTCATATTTTACCTTCCCCAATCATAAAATATCCCTGCAATCCATTGCACAACCAATTATAACACAAAAGATGTTAGACAAAACCCACGAAACTTACACCAGATATGCAACATCTTGAAACTTGAAACTTACAACATATATGTATAACCTTACAACATACATCTTCTTGTCCGTGGGCTAGTAGGTAACCAAAACAACGCTATCATTTAGCAACCAGAATAGATAGCTTATTTGATATCACAGAGGTCTGGGTGGTGTAGTTGGTTATCACGTTAGTCTCACACACTAAAGGTCCCCAGTTTGAACCTGGGCTCAAACATTGAATGCTATATTTATATTATTTTGAAGGAAAGTTGTAGTTTCAAACCTCATACACCGTGTTAATATCATTCTTTCATCTTCACTCTAATGTTCGGGGTTGTTCTGGGAGGATATGGGAATTTGGAGGAAATCACAATTTTTTTTTGTTTCAATTGTATTTTTGAATATATAAATAGATTTAGGGTGTTGAAAAATAACACCCTTAAACTCTTCGAGCACTTGGATTATACAGATTTAGCTACTCAAATCTAACTCTTTTTTCAAGTTGTTGAAAAACCCTTAAACCCTTTGAACACTTGAATTACATAGACTTAGCTACTCAAATCTAACCCTTGAACACTTGACTTATACAAACTTAACTATTCAAATTTACAGTTCTAACAATTTCAAACCAAAACTTAAAACCTTTCAATATTGAAGAATATAAAAAAATACCTTGACTTTTTACCAACAATATTGAAGAATATAAAAAAATACCTTGACTTTTTACCAACAACTTTGTATTTGAAAACAGTCATCGCATCAACTGAAATTTACTTGAAAAGTCTCTTACTGAAATTTACTTAAAAAGTCTTATAGAACGCGCCCGGTGGGAATCGAACAAATTTACTAAAACTTAAGAAAATACATTCAACACACGCCCGGTGGGACTCGAACCCACAATCGCCTGATTAGAAGTCAGACGCCTTATCCATTAGGCCACGGGCGCCGCACATATTGTTTTTCTTGATGTTTATCTATTTATTGAATCCAAATTGTCCCCAAAGAAAATTATTATACAGTAGTGGATTTATTCCACTTCTTCTCATTTTTTTAGATTCCATTCGCTTACAGATAAACAAAGAATCATGCATTGCCCTGCCTTTGGAATGAAATAGAAAGTGTGTGAGCGTGAGATAACAATGATGATGTTGTTATAAGAGTTTAAAACAGAATTGTCTAATTGTTTTATATTTTTTTTGGTATATTGATTTTGGTAATATATAAATTCAGAAAGTATAAAGTGAGATTATTTCGTTTAAAAAAGAAAATAGTAAGAATTCGTATATTCATTTAAATTGAGGATATAAAAGTTTGGTCGCAAAGAGAAAGTAGTTTAAAATACTAAGATCTTGAATATAGTTGAACATGATTAATGCAAAAGCTCTATATAGTCCTATCATACAACTAATCAATATAACACCAGTTTAAAATTACCAATATAACACCAGTTTAAAATTACCAAGAGCTTCAATATGATTGAACATGATTAATGCAAAAACTCTATAAGCTCTATATAGTTCTTTCATACAACTAATCAATATAACACCACACTTTGTGGTCACAATGCATTGTCGGGTCACTTTTAAAAGTTTGGTAAATATTATGTGAGTTTATAAAGGGGTATTTAAGTATCTCAAAATATATTTTGGTGTAACAAAAAATTATTTGGTGTGTGTTCTTAAAACTATGAGATTACTAAATATTTTATGATTGATTTAAAGTTTTTTAATAAAATGAGAGAATTTTCATAAGAGATTATTAATAATCATAAATGAATTTACTAATAGGAGGTTAGATAAATAAGTGAAGGATGTGATAAATTTTAAAAATTGATGTAGTTTTTGTGTGTTAGTTTTATTAGCTTCTCATGAGAGATATGTCAATGATGATAATTGGTTCTCATAATTGTTCATGTGTTATTATAACTCGGTGAATAACATCAAGATTGTAATAATGACTTGAGCTACTAAACCTTTTTTAAGTGCTTCCTTTCAACTCAAAGGCACAATCAATTATCATTTCTAATGCTAACTAAATTAAACTAAGTGCATTTGCTAATAAAAGTTAAAAAATGTGAGGAAGCACAAGTGAGGGCATCATTGATTTTGAAAAAAAATAGATATTAAGCTTCACATGGGAGATTGGAGTTGCCACTAGCAATGAGGTAGAGGCATGACCCTATATCAAGATCTAAACCTATCCAAAAAGAACGGAATAAACAACCTCATGTTGGTAGAGTTTTTTTCAATAATTATACAACTCATGCACTAGCACTCTGTTCCAAAAGACATTAAATTGAGTACGATTATTTAAAGGGCATAAGTGATGATGAAAAAATATGATAGTGTTGAGTTCTACTAAGCCTTGAGAGTTCATAATCCCTAACATATTCTAGGGCTAATAAAATAATGACAATTGAAATGGGCAAGATTAGGACAAATGTAGTGACAATTGAAATGGGCAAGATTAAGATAAATGAAGAGATCTTCAAACAAGCCATATCCCATGAATCTAGGCTTCCACATTGTTTGAAGTCCCTCCCATTATGGAGGGGGGAGTTGGTTATCTTGTTAGGGTTACACATTAAATGTATCTGATTTAAACCTAGGTTTATATATAATGTATTATATTATTTACACACTAAAGGTCTTCAATTTGAACTTGGGTTCAAACATCAATGTGTATTATATATATTTTTTTGAAATGTGGACATTAAATAATAAAATAGTTAGATTTATGTTTGAGCTTAGATGAAAATTTAGATTTTTCAATGTAGTGTAATATTCTACATTCAAACATTTGTATCTAGGTTTATAGGTCTTTAACCTAATAAAAAATAAAAAAATGATTCATTGATTGTTGAAGAATATTAGTGTTTAGTGACATAGAGAGAAAAAAAAAAAAA
>ML778552.1:3221143-3236063 GCA_009831015.1 Picea engelmannii
AATATTAGTGTTTAGTGACATAGAGAGAAACAAAACAACACTACTAATTCATTCTCTATTTTAGGAAAATAATAAGTTGAATCCATTTTTGATGATATACCCTAGGATAACACACAGTGGGAGTCCACCTTTGCATAGGATAATCATTAATTAAGATGCATTGTTTTTGGCATCTTTTCATGTAGGATTTTGTCTGGTAAATTAGAATTTCATTCACTCAAAATTGTAAAATAAACATTTTTCATGGTTTCTAAATCGCTTAGATTGTTAGAATTATAATTTGGACAACTTATTATCAAATCAAAGGATTTTTTTGTTCCCCGTATTTCAACCAAGACAAAGGTATTTTATATTTTCCAAATTTCAGCCAAGAACTTCAAAAATGAGATAATTTAGTTAATTGATAAACAACTCTCTCAAACACACAATTAATTGCCTGACTAGAAGTCAGATGCCATGCACATTACACATTTACTAATTTTTTTAATTGTTTGTATTTTATTTAGTTTTCATTCACAATTTTATTGTAATTGTTCAATTGCTTTATACAATTATTTCAATCAAATCTGAAGAAATGTACAAATGCCAACACTATGTATTTATTAAACTTATAACTATTGGAAGCAAAAACTAGTAATACCAAAGATCTATGACACATAACAATCTCTACATTCAATCAATGAGGGAGAGAGCCCACTAAATTTGTGGGCATGGAAATCTATAGCACCCTTAGTGATTTTTAGAGTTTTTTTTGTTTACAAATACTTATGAGTGAGATTTGATTAATAAGAGAGTAGGTAAATAGGTGAAATTTTTCTTCGTGAAGTTGCTCTATTGTGTAGGTTATAGCGACGATTCAGGTTCCACTATAGCTTAGTTGGTCATTTGTCCTCCTTTAGTCCTTAGGATTCAGGGAGGTCATGGATTCAAGTCCACTCGATGCCCTTGCAGTCAACACTCATCTATGTTGTCTTTGATAGCTTGGTACTATGTACATGGTTACAATGATGGTTCCCAGGTTGGTTTTGTAATGTCCCTTTCTGAATGATCACGCCAAGATATTGATGTAATAGCCTAAGTGATTCCCATATGCTATACTCAGTGGGAAAAAAGGGAATTAATTAATTATTTAATGTCACTGCGGCGAGAAAATCTTTTTATAAAGTGACATTGAGTAATTAAGGGAAAAGGTGTTTTAAGTGACTTTGAGCTTATATTAAAATCACTTTAATTTATTGAAAGGGTCGAAAAATGGTCAATGGGGAAATAAAAGAGGAATGAGGGTGCCCTTTCTCATTATGCAATTTTATTTTTCTAAAAACGAATTTGAGGAGCTCTTGTGGCTTTGGCTCTCGGGACAAAAAATCCTAAAGAGGAAGATTGGTTTCAGTGGTGAGACCATCCACCCTAACTGGTCGGAAGAGAAGATCATTTATATATTTTCATTATGCTTTATTTGTGACGGATTTTATCTTTTGGTGGCTGAGTTTTATTGTGTGTGGTTGAGTTTCTCATTCGCAGTTGAGATTTTATCATTAGTGGTTGAGTTGTGTTGGTGTATGGGTCGAATTCTCTTAAGAAGCTTGATTTTCTATTAAAGAGGGGAAAATTGCTTCATAGCTACATTTATTTCTTAAGGGAGGCCGAGTTACCTTGTTGTAGGGTCAATTTTCTTCATCAGGGTCAATTTTTGTTGTAATTGGCCGAGTTTCTCATAGTAGAGGTCAGATTGTCTGGAAGAAGGGTCAAGTTCCTTGTGGGAGAGGTCGTTTTACTTGTGGTTGTTGTTATATATTGTTGGGGTCGAATTTATTGTTGCCAAGAGGACCGAATATTAGTGGTTGTCATCTATAGGATTGCCCACAATTTTCTGAGTTGTTGCACATAGTTGTTGGATCGATTTCCTTGCCCTCATTTATTTTCTCATCAAAGGAGGATCGCTACATCATATTTACACCTACAGGTCCATTCATCTCAACATTTTTGCAGAGGAAACATACTGAATATAGACCAGGTTTCTCATTGTTTATTATTGTACTGTTTATTGGGTTTTCCAATGCATTTATGATGTCAAAACTATTTAATGCAATAAATATCTTGAGTCTTTTTATGGGTGTTTCTTTGTAATTCATCAACAAATAGTAAAATTACATATAAATTGTTGGTAGAGTTCTTATATACAAAATGTTTGAAAAAACAACCACAGTGTTAAACTAAGGGAAAAATCCAAAAAACAATTGTGGGGATATTATAGTGGTATCAGAGCTACAATCCTTCCAGCCTGAGGGGTTTTATTGGTACATGAGGTGGGGATACATAGAATATATAACTTACAGAAGTAGATTGAGGCAACACATATTTCCCTCGGAAGAAGAAGAAGAAGAAGAGGACCAACCAAAAATAGAGCATGAGGGAGACATGGGGGACAACAATAATGAGGATAGAGCCATGTGTATGCTAGATGATTTATCCAGGGGTTAGAAAAAACTAGTACAACTCATGATTCAGTTAATCCACACTACCCAGGCGAAGAAAAACCATGGGGGAAACAATAACATAGTTACCAATTTAACGAGAACTGTGACCTCAAAACGAGAACTCTGGCCCAAAAAATATGTATGTTTGGGTCGAAAACACCAAAATCAGCGCCTGAATTATAAAAGTGGCACTACCGATAGCACCCATTTTTTGGAGGTGGTTAAAATTTTGATTTGTTTGAAATCGAAACATTTGGAATATATACCATTGTGGAAAGAAACCTTAAAATTGACCCTTAAATCGAAAAGTGAACTTACCTAGTACCATCATTTTCTTTTGTAGTTAAAATTACGACCTAATTGAAATCGTAGCCTAGACTAATTATACCATCATAGATAAAAGCCTAAAAAAAGACTCCTAAATCGTTACTTAAAATTTTATTTATTAAAAGAGCGGAAGAGGTGGAGCAACCAAGATGGAAAAAATGGTGATTCTAGGGTTTTAAGATTTTTTTTTTTTTTAGCACTGGTAGGGGAAGAAGGATCTTTGTAGCTCCCTAGCAGGGTAAAGGGAAGGGTGTCCCTTGGGAAAGGATGTTTTGTCTCCCGGTATGTCAGATATTAGGGAAGGAAATGCCTCAGAAGAAGGTTTGGTAGAGGAGAATCTAAATTCTTTCAAAGATGTAGTCAAAAGTAGCCCCAAAAGTAAGGGTGAGGATGCCAATGTGGAGGGCGTCTGCAATGGACATACCAAAACCTTCCAGAAGGAGACAAACACGTCAAATCAGTAAAAGGAATAAAAGGGACCAGACTTGACAAATAAGAAAAAGTGACTTTAGAACGAGTGCTTAGCTAAGACTGTAAAAAATCCCAAGTACGAGGTCACTTTGAACGAGATAGGTAATTACATCTAATGGATGTGATATCATGCCCTAATAGAGAAATTTATGGGGATTTGGCCCTCAGAAAAGGCCCTTCAATTATGGATAAAGGCAAGATGGAAGGTAAAGGGGAGAATCGACCTTGAACTGGGATCAAAAGGATTCTTCACAAGTGTCTTTCAGAGCCGGGGGAGAGAGATAAGGTTTTCGAGGAAGGCCCCTATTTCTTTAACTCTGCAAGCCTGCACATGAGATTTTGGACAAAAATATTCACACTAGAGAAAGAAAACTTCATAGAGGCTCTGGTCTGGATCAGAATGTACTCCTTTCCAAGAGAATTCTGGGAACCAGAGACCCTCGAGGGAATCGACAACATGTTAGGATCCTTTGTCAAGATCTCAGAGGTGACAAAGACAATAAGGTATATCTCTTATGTTAGAATACGTGTTTACATGAATGTAGTTGGTGCTCTCCCAGAATCTATAGTAGTCTCCTACCAGGATGAAGAGTGGACCGAACCTCTCAACTACGAGCATATTCCTTTCTGATGTAGGAAATGCCATATTCATGGCCATCTCTTTAGGGATTGTCCCCTAAACGCTTCTCCATAAGGGACTGGAGGAAAGGAATAAATAGATCTAGAGGGTTTTACCAATATCCCAAGCAAAAGGAAGGCAAGGCAACGACAACTGAAACAACCTGTAACGACCGAGAACAAGAGATCAGGGAATAGTTTCTAGATCATGGAAGAAGAAACTAGTGAAACCAAAGACAAAGAACAACCCATGGAAACGAAGACAAAAACCAAGGAAGCCACGGAAACCGAGGTGGAATATCCTTAACGACGTAAAACAAAGACGAAAAAAGAAAAGAAAGGAATCGAGAGTACATAAGTAACGATGAAAGAAAACCAAGATTCAGCCTCAGAATTTGAAGAGGAATTAGAACCAAATACACCTTAGGCCATGTAATTAGAATAAATTGAAATAGATTTTCCAACTCTAAGGGAGATCCATGGAACTTTGAAAATTAATCGCCTTACAATAGTCCATCTTAGACGGTTATAAAAAGACCTCGAGCAAGTTAGGGGAAAGGAATCCAACCCAGGACCATGATCTTCAGCTTCAGGAAGTATGGGTACTAAGACCAATCCCCTTAAAGCCCCAAAGAAACCCTCTGAAGAGGGAAAAAGAAGAGGAATAAAACCTTACCGCCAAAAGATAGAAGAAATAAGAGCATTGATGGTCGAATCAGAACAAGTGGTATGTCTCTCGGATAATTATTTCCCTCCCCAACCCAAATGTTGATAATGAAAATCAAATCATAGAATATTAGAGGTCTGAACAACCCCTCCAAACAACGGATGATGAAGAAAAATATTCCCATGATGAAAACATACATAATCCTCCTTCAACAAACAAAGTGTGATGAAGGTAATATCAAACAGATAATGCAAAGAATATGGCCCAGGTGTGAAGCTAGTTGGATAGCAACTGAAGGTGTGTCTGGAGGAGTCGCCACCCTTTGGGATCCAGAAATAGTAGAAATGAAGAATATCTCTTCTAGCTCCAAGATTCTCACCCTAAAATTCAAAACGAAAGGGACATAGGAAGAGGGTTACATCACAAATGACTATAGGCCCACTACTCCTAACTTAAAAAGGAATTTCCTAGAAAAAATAAATCTACTAGGAGCTTCATTGACTAACCAAGTTTGGATCCTAGGAGGAGACTTGAACCTGATCACAATTCCCCTGGAGAAACAAGGAGGCCCACTTAGGATCAACCAAGAGAATAAGGATTTTGGGGAGCTCATATAAAAACTTATCCTGGTAAACATTTCAACCAGAAATGGCCTCTTCACTTGGAACAATAAGAGAGGAAAAGAGCATAGGATAGTATTTTGCTTGGATAGATTCTTGCTCTCGGAGAAATCCATCCAACTTAAGCAGGACCTATCTGCAGGGGTTCTCCCTTTCTAAGGCTCGGACCATTGGCCTATAGATCCGGAATGGCCGCATGTCTGGAAGCAAGGCCCCTCTCCATTCAAATGTGAGAAATGTTGGCTTGAACACCCAGATTTCCTTACCAACCTGGACCTCTGGTGGAGAGATATACAAGACCTCCATGGAAAAAAAATGTACCAATTCCAACAACGACTGAAGCATGTTCGTTTATGCCTCGGGAAGTGGAATAAAGAAGTGTTTGGTAACATTTTGGAAGAAAATAAAAAATTAGAACAAGAAATGGAGGCGATACAACATAAATGCATTCGGGGTATCTTCTCTTATGATCTCATTGCGAGGGAGGCCGAAATCAGGGAGGATATGGTCAAAAGAGAGAGGCGTAAGAGATATTATGGCATTAGAAATCCAGGATCCACTGGATAAAAGAAGGAGATAAGAATACTTGCTTCTTCCATAATTCTCTAATCCAAAGAAGAAACAAAAACATAATTGTGTCTCTCAAAGTGTAGGATGACAGTACCAAAGTGAAAAAGGAGGACATAGAGAAGGAACTCTTACACCATTTCCAAAACCTCCTTTAAGAACCCGAAATAAATAGAAAAGAGGTTATCACTAAAATAACTAAAGTTATCCCTAGGCTAGTCCCCCCCAGAGCAATCTAGAGCCTTGATGAGACCTGCCTCCATCGAAGAAGTGGAAGATATTGTCAAAAGTATGGCCTCAGGGAAGTCCCCGGGATCTGATGGATTTACTACAGACTTTTGTCAAGTCAGTTGTCCCATTCTAGTACATGACATTTGGGAGGTAGTGGAAGAGTCCCTCAACTCTAAAATTATTCTGCAGGCCTTCAACACCACCTTCATCACCTTGATCCTGAAGATCCAAGGAGCAAGCTCGACAGATAAGTGTCATCCCATTTCCTTATGTAATGTCATTTATAAAGTTATTTTGAAATTGATAGCCTCCAAGATAAAACCTATCCTCCCACAAATCATCTCCCATGAGTAGGGAGGTTTCGTTGAGGGAAGGCATATTCTGGACGGAATTATAGTATCCCATGAAGCGATACACTCTCTCAAGGTGTCTAAGAAGGTAGGTATGATGATGAAACTGGATATGTCCAAAGCCTAAGACAAGATGAATTGGTTCTTCCTCCACAAGATTCTTCTAACCTTCGGTTTTGAGGAAGGTTGGGTAACTTGGGTTATGAACCTGGTCACTACAACCTTCTTTTCTATCAAGTTGGTGAATGGGTCTCCAAATAGGAAATTTAATGTCTTGAGAGGATTAAGACAAGATGATCCTTTGTCCCCTTTCCACTACATAATCCTAGCGGAAGGGTTGGGCTACAACCTTTCTCGGGCCAAAAGTCGAGGAGCGATCAAGGGGTTTTCCCTTCTTTAGGGAGAAGAGGCCTTGTCACACCTCCAATTTGTGGATGAAAATTTTCTAATGGGCTCCCCTACCGTTAAAGAAGCGACCGAGTTTAAAAAAAATCTTGACCTTTTTAACTTAGCTTCTAGAACAATCATTAACCAAGAGAAAACTCAAGTTTTCTTTTTCAACACTCCTTGCTGCATACAATGACATATGATCACCTTGCTTGGCTTTCAAATTTCGTCCCTTCTAGCCAAATATTTAGGAGCTCCCCTTCTGTCCAAAGCTCTTCACGACCCATCCTGGGAGATCCTTCTAGCCAAAATCCGAAGTTGGACTCATTGGTATATTTCCCTACCAAGTCATACCCTCTTGATAAAGTCGGTTCTCTCGGCCCTCCCTTTGTACCTTTTCTCAGTTTTAGTTGCCCCGATGAAATTCATTAAACAAATTTGGAACCTATAGAATAATTTTTTATGGGGTATCCCTTCAAAAGAAAATAAATGGCCCCTGGTGGCCTGAAACACTCTCTTCCAACCTAAGGCCCAAGGAGGACTTGGACTAAAGGATCCCCAAGTTTTCAGCTCTACTTTGGCAACCAAACTCTGGTGGAGGTGGATCAAAACACCTTCAACCCTTTGGGCTAGAATTTGGAGGAATAAGTATGCCCCCAACATCCTGATCCAGATCCTAATTAGAGCGGAAGGAATCAGACTTGGCTCTCTGATTTGGAATAATGCCTGGCGAAACCGTGACCTGGTCCAATCTCAATGCTTTTGGGAATTCCATAATGGGACCTCGGTCATTTTTTGGGATGACGCTTGGGAACAACATACCATCCTAGGGAAAGAAGAAGAGTATCTATACCTTCTCTCCACTTTAGAGCGTGTAGTTTGGGTGAAGTCGTACCATTACTGGAAAACCTCTCAACCCAGTGGAAACTCTTCCTTGAGAATTTGGAAAGCCTTAGAAGAATGGCCAGTTTAGTGGAATGAGCAGTTGAAAGACTTGGTATCTAAAATTATTCAAGAGCGTCAGGTCAAAACCAAAGATGGGGAGGACATCATTCGATGGGGCTGCCAAGGAGACGAAGAATTCCTTGTGAAAATAGCCTACCAGTCCATGCAGGACTCGGGAAATACCCATAATAGAACCATCTGGGGAAATTTTTTGTCCAATTCTCATTGGCCCAAAATCTCAAATTTTCTATGGCTCCTAGCAAGAAGAAGGGTCTTCACCTGGGAACGTCTTCTACGTAAAGGATTTGTAGGTCCATCAAGATGTACTCTCTTTCATGAAACAAAATAAACTCTTGATCATCTATTGAGCAACTGTACATATACAAAGAAGCTATGGGATCAAGGAGCAATCAATTTCCAAAGAACAGATATGAAAAAAGATAATGTTATAGATACTATAGAATTCTGGAGCGTTAATCCTTTTAGCAACACCATCATTAATAAGTCCTGGGAGATTTATCCACACATCCTCATGTGGAATGTGTGGAAAGAAAGGAACCATAGAATATTCAAAGATAAAGCCCTGACCAGAAACCAAATTCAGGAAATCATTAATGAAAATGTGAAGGAATCCATTGGGGTAATTTCATGTTCAACCCAAGACCTCCAATTGGAAGCATTTGAAGAAACCATCTTCAAAAACTGGAATCTTGGTTCGTGCCTCAATAATAATTCGTTGGCTCTTAAGGTGGGGAGAAAGCGGATTCGGGAGCACTGGGATCCCCTCTAGGACGGTTTTACAAAGTTAAACTTCGATGGCACTTCCAAAGAAAATCCTGGTCCGACAGGAGCATGAGGAGTCTTTAGAGACCACAAAGGAGAAATTCTTCTCCTCTACTCGTCCAACTTGGGAATTACAATGAACAATGTAGCAGAGCTGGCAGGTCTCTAGCGAGGCATAACGTTAGCCAAAGAGTGTGGCGTTTCATCCCTGGAGGTAGAGGGAAACTCTCAACTGGTCATCATAGGTTTGTAAAAACTCTTGAATGGGGTTACAACAAATAAGATCTCTAAGAATTGGCGGCTGAGCCATGGCCTCTCAATTCTGGGGGGTATGGTAACCTCTCTAGCATCCATTTTCCCCAAACAAACCAAAAGGAAGACAAAGGAGGCGGTCGAATGCATGGACAACCTCGACATCACAATGAAGGAAAGGTATTGAATTTGGTGCCTAGGGGACCCACATCTAGGTAGGATGGAAGAGAAGATCCATTGAAGCTTCCACTCTAATATGATTGCTTGGAGAGAAGTAGTCGAGCTGGCCAGAAGGGACACTTGGATTTAGGGTCGGCACCATGATGTAAGTAAGGAGGACAAATGACCTGAGACAGTGACCGTAGGTATAGTGAAGGGACGAACACCCCTCCACAAAGGGGATACACAACTCGATATAGAACAAGAGACATGCGACAAGCTGGATCCATGTGTGAAAATGAGGACCCACTTATGGTTAACGATAATGAAAACATTGAGAGGCCGATAGAGGATTAGTTGGTTCAGGGTTAAATTCATGATGAAGCGAAGTGTTGTTGAAGCCAAGACTAGTGAAGCAAGTACGAAAGGGAAATCTTTTTATCAGTGGCAGGAGTGATCACATGCTACAAGAACTCTTGATGGATCGAGTTCGATGGTAATTGTTATAATCACCTTCCGAGCCTTCATCGCAGATAGTAATATGTACCATAGACATCAGCTCCCGCTAGCAGATACCATTCCAGTATCTTTAATGCTGAGGTTTCTATCCATAAATATGAGGGAAGAATGTATAGGTATCACATTCTAAGCTACTCTAGGATTTCCATCCTGCTCCTCTTTTGGTCGATTCTTAGACTAGGGGAAAGAATGACAGTTGGTGGAACAAGAAGAACGGGAGGGATCAGGGTGGGTGACACGACAATGAATCATCATCGTCCAGAGGCCAAGGACACCTCTTTAGAGCTGAGATGGAAGATAGAGCCGTAGAGGAGTGTTTTTGGGTCCATAGTGCAATGGAAGAAATCCAGGTGGAGAACGTTATTGAGGACCGTGTCTTATCCCAAAGGAGGACCGTCGAGGATGAGATAATAAAGGAGGGGACCAAGTGGGTTCCTGACCCAGCTAACCCACAGACCAGAGATACTAGGTATTTTAGGATGGTGGAAGCTTATTGGATGGTTAAAGCACTGGTGGCTCATGTCATTAACGAAACCTGTTAGGAGAATTTTGAGATCCTCCAAGCTATTCATATTCTGGAGGGAAAGTTTTAACTTTTCTGCAGATCCCAACATGGCATCAAGTTTAGGGTCAACCAGTGGGAGCAGCGTCCAGTGCAACAAGAGAAAATACCGGAAACTGAGTCTCCACCAGGATCTCTTCAACATCCAATTATGGTTGATGAAGAAGAAGAGCAACCCCGGGCGGAGTCAACTCCTTGCTGGAAGGTAGCTAGCAGGAAATCCAAGCAAGAAGCAAGGAGCCTCTTTGGGACAACTAGGAGAGAGATGAATCGTGCGTCAGACATTCAATAGGATTTTTCTAGTCTGAGTTGTTTTTATGCTTTTTGTCTTGTTTTCGGTTAGTCTGTTAATGTCCCTATTTTTTATCTTATCTATGGAACTGTGTTCATGCCTCATATCTGGAACTTTGATAAAAATAGTAACCTTGAAAAATGTGGATATGATGAACAAGGTTTAGGGGTCTGGTTTCCCTTCGAGGCAAACCCCCCTCCCACATGTTATCTCCTTTTGTGTACTATATTTTGTGATATAATATAAGCTTCCTACCTTTTTAGTTAAAAAAAAATTGTTTATTAAATTGATTTTACTAAGTTTTTAGTTAAAAACAAATTGTTTATTAGATTGATTTTATTTTTTCTATAAAAGATACATAAATAGGAAAGAAAGAAACTCCACAAACATGTTCTTGTAAAAAAAATGAAAATTAAAAAAAAAATCATAATCCAATTTAAGAAAAAAAATTCCTAAAAACAACTAACATTAAAAAAAAATTGATTTTTTTTTAAAACCCCCCAAAAAAACAAAATTTAAAATATTTAAAAAAAAAAACAAAATAATTAAAACATAATTTAAAATAAATTTGTAAAAAAGGAAATTAAAAAAACAACAAAAATTCATCAAAACACCCAAACTAAAAAAACATAAAAAAATACGAAAATTAAAAATAAAAATAAAATAATATTAAAAAAATACAAAAGAAAAACAATTATTTTTTTTATTTAAAAAACAAAAATTCAAATCAACCATATTATAAATTAAAAAACTATTTAAATAGCTAAAACAAATTAAAAAAATAATCATAAAAAATAAAGAAATTAAAAAACGAAATGTGTAGATAACATATTAAACATATCAGAACTATTAATACCATGTGGAGAGAGCGGTTGATCTCTGAAATTTTGATTCCGGTTAAAGCAAAAGACCTACATGGCGAACAGCCCTCCTATCGGCAAGTCATGGTGGATAGAGGGAACGGTCCACGGGTTGGAGGTTCCAGGGTCCCACACTTAACTTGGGGAAGCTCTTTATAAGAATAAATCTCAACTTGGGGAAGCTCTTTATAAGCCCTTTGTAGGGCCTGCAGGCAAGAGCAAACAAGTTGAGTAACAAAGATGCATGTGATAAATCAACATCAACCTTTTCAACTGAGTATTGCTTATCCTCTTTCCAAGAAGAATGGCAATAATATTGCTGCCTTGAGTCTAATGTTGGTGAAGGCAGTGGTCGTATTGCTAGATTGTAGTTTTCATTATTCTTGTGCTTTTTCAGATTGGCCTCTTGGATATGTTACCGATCTGTCATTGATTCAGGATGAAACACAGATCTTGAATGATCCATCCTGGATCTATTTGGGCCCTAAAACTCATTTCTGCTTGGCAAGTAGGAGTAGTGAGGTGCTCAACAGTAAAACTCATTTCTGCTTGTCAAATAGCCTCGAGAGTAGTGAGGTGCTCTACAGCCCAGTATGAGGGAGATGTTGTCAGGTAGGTTAAGAAATAAATAACTAGCCCAGTATGAGGGAGATGTTGTCAGGTAGGTTAAGAAATAAATAACTATGTACGTACATCTATTTCACTTATCACGGAACCTCATTTCTGCCTGGCAAGTAGGAGTAGTGAGGTGCTCTACAGTAAAACTCATTTTTGCCTGTCAAATAGCCCCAAGAGTAGCGAAGTGCTCTACAGCCCAGTATGAGAAAGATGTTGTCAGGTAGGTTAAGACATTATGTTACTTAATAAAAAAAGATTAAATAAGAAATAAATAACTATGTACGTACATCTATTTCACTTATCACAAAACCTCATTTCTGCCTGGCAAGTAGGAGTAGTGAGGTGCTCTACAGTAAAACTCATTTCTGCCTGTCAAATAGCCCCGAGAGTAGGGAGGTGCTCTACAGTCCAATATGAGGGAGATGTTGTCAGGTAGGTTAAGACATTATGTTACTTAATTAAAAAAAATTAAATAAGAAATAAATAACTATGTACGTACATCTATTTCACTTATCACGAAACCTCACCATAGTGCTGGCATTCAGTTTATGTGTGAGAAATCTATCCAATACGAGGGTTTTGGAAAGACATTGTAGGTTGTAGCTTTTCTATTAAAAAGTCCATGGACCATTTACCAGTTTTTGTGCCCGAGAACATTTTCCTGAAATAGTAGAGTACTGATTACAAACACAACAATATCAGATAGTGAGAGTGTCTTCATCAACCAAAGTGGGAGTTTTCCTTTGTCAATGTTTAGACCCAAAATCAGTGCCAAATGTTGAACAGTAACATGGATACCTAAACTCTAAATTTCAGTACTTAAATTACTTAGATTTCACTGTGGATTTCACTGTGGATGATGGGAAATAACATCAATTGCATTGTTTTATATATATTATTGCATAGGTAATGCCTGGAGAACCATACTCATAAAGGTCAATTCTTCCTCTCAGCTATCTCCAAGGGCCAGAAGCCACTTATCTCCTTTAGGTCAAGACGTTTCACATAAAAAACATGCTGGAGTTATACCCTGGTCATGTCCACAAGATCTATCGGCCATGTAGTACTATTGAGGGCCTCATAATAGCCCTAAAAGCAAAATGTATTGCCTTCCAAGATGGGCTCACCAATCTGCTACAAGTAACTTGCAAGATGACATCGAAAATCTTCCAAATCTGCCACAAAATATGATCTACCAAGATTTCATTGCTTTGCATGGTGACAAACAATTCTAAGGATGCTCTAGGTGATACTGTTCCAAAAATACATGACAAAATCCCCCAACATAATAAAGATTTGGTCCTTTCTATCCTATGAGCCATTTCCTCCAAAAATCTGATGCAATGAAATTGTATCATAACGAGAATCAGCTGCATCTTCAACAATACGTGAAGAATCATTAATAATCATTTAGCATCGCCAGTAGATGCATATCATTGTGGTCGGCCTCTGTTCCCAATGTTGTTGGGAGGGATGGAGAAAAAGTTGATGGGGGTATCCGTTCCCCACTGCGCTTCCACAGTGCCAACTACATGTTTAATTGTTCCAACTACACCAGACACTCATACATCAGGAGATGGAACATACACAGGATCCGGTAGTGATGAACAGACACTTGGAGCAGAAATTGGTGTCAAAAATATGATCTGACGAAATTTGGGTTGGCTAACCTGGCACTATTGAAGAAGTTGGATCCACTGAAGTGATTTCTGGTTGGGCTGGCAAAGTAGTGGTATTTCCAGGAGCAGCACTCTACTCTTCCTTTAAAGCACATGGTGACCGAACACATGCCAAACTTACATCTAGGCCTGTAGGAATTCCATTGGCAGATACAGGCAAAAAGCTGAAATGTCATACACAAGAGTAGATTGTTAAATCATGGCACACTCAAGCAAAATGCCTATTTTCCTCTTTTAATAAATGGCATCTTTAACCTCATGAATGAAAAGGCCACCAGGACCCAGGTCTCTCCCCATACATACAAATATAAGCAAAGCAACTGTCCATTGAAAAGAAAACTAACTAACAGTAAACTCATTACCATAGATGGCATCGATGAAAAATATAGATATTTACTACCACGACGACTACATGGTTTGTTCATGTGGTGCCCCTTTGACAGTGACATGATTGGTGCATTTTCTTTTTGCTGACATGTTGTTCCCAAGATTTTAATATTATATAGACATTTGCTACCACATCCACTACATGGTTTTCATTATATGGTGTGCATCCCTTTGAAAGTTACAGGATGGGTGAATTTTCTTTCTTACTGGTATGTTGTTGCCAAGTCTTAAAATTTAAATAGATACTGGACATCCTTTCATGGTACAAGTATGGCTGTATTTGGTTTTTACTGATATATTTTTTCCAAATTTCTAAAGAATATAGTCATTGATATTCACTCATGGGTACAAGTATGGCTATATTTGTTTTTTACTGATATATTTTTCACAAATTTCCAAAGAATATAGTCATTGATATTAACTTGATAATTGTTACACATATCAGAAGTCCATGTTATATAATATAGTTATTGATGAACATTTGTTACACATATCAGAAGTCCATGTTATATAATATAGTTATTGATAAACATAAGCCATTTTAGAAGCCTAATTTTTATACCTAGAGGATGATTACAATAAAGCCAAAGATTTGTGAAACCTTGACTTTAATTATCAAGAGACATAAGTTCAGATATTTGTTACAAGCAGTCTGGATTCAAAACTAGAATGCACCCTTGCAAATTCTGCAAAATGCAAAGCTTTTGCTTTGGCAGAAACATCCTTAAGAGAAAAATCCTATAACCACTGAACTTAGCCTCAGAAAATGGAGAAATGCAAAGAGAAAACAAGATTAATAAAGATTTCTAATCAATAGGATTACCATAGCTTTGGCTCTTAATCTCTAGAACATATTTTAATTTTATATTATAATAATAAGTGGCACATGTTAATAAAATGGAGTGTAAGAAATTAGCACATGTTCTATTTTAATTTTATATTATAATAATAAGTGGCACATGTTAATAAAATGGAGTGTAAGAAGTTAACACATGTATGTAAGTGGCACATGTATGTAAGATTGTTTCGATTGTTTCGTGATCACCAACTGATCATGATGTTTTTTAATTACTTATATCCTTGGAACAAAGTGTTTCAACTTTCCTATAACTTATATTCAACTCTTGTTGGCACAAGGTGTAGCAAAGT
>ML778553.1:21227-46586 GCA_009831015.1 Picea engelmannii
AGTCGCTAATATCTCCTTTAGTGTGTCCAAATGCCTCTTGGCATTCATGTGTCCAGACATATATGGTATCCTTGTGCAATATCTTTTCCAACAACACAAAAAACTTCACATAGCTTTGAATGAACCATCTGTAATACCTTGTTTGGTTCAAGGTTGTGCACAACTCTCTTACATAGGTTGGGACTAACATGTCCATAATTTCTGCAATCTTTGCCTGATCCACTAACAAGCTTTCCTTGCACATGACATGTCCTAATAGAGTTCCAAATAGTGTACATAAGATGCATTTTTAAGATTCAATTAGATATGTAACTGCCTACATCTATCCAACATCAACCGTAGTACTTGCATATGCTCTTTGAGCAAGATGATCATCATCCAATCATCTAAGTATACTCTCAGAAATGTGCATGAAATCCTTAAAACATGCAACAACAATCCTTGAGAACATTGTAGGTGCATTATTCAGACCAATTGGCATCATGGTATATGCAAATGAGCCCCACTGTGTTGTAAAGGTTGTCTTGTCCATGTCTTCCTCTGCAATGCGCACCTAGTGGTAGCCTGATAAGCCATTCACGAACGAATAAGCTTCACACCCACCCATATTCTCTAGAACTTCATATGTAAATGGGGTAGGAAATTGATTGTGCACGCAAGCTGAGTTTAAGCTCCATAGATATACACAAATTATTAGATCAACCATATTCTTTGACTACACCACCATCGGGATGATCCATTTTGATTCTTCCATAGGATTGATGATACCTGCATCTAGCATGCAGTCCAATTCTTTGTGCACCTTTTCTTTGTATTTTGGGTTCATCCGATATAGTGTCTTCTTTACCAATTTGACATCCAGTTTCAACTGAATCTTCATCTCTCTTAGGGATCTTATGATACCCTTCATCTCAGAAAAGCTTCTTCGAAACAGGTCCTCATATTCTTTCAGCAAATCCACTACTCGTGTCACTATTTATTGGTCCCAATAATCACCAATTACAACCATCTTCGGTGCCTCTTCTATGTCGATTTTATGTTTTTCTATTATTGAAAATTGTGTATAGTCTAGCGCAATACTACTGGAGGAATTCCCATGAACCATGTGCTCACCTTTGGTTTCATTGATCTATAAGCTTCAAGGGTCTTCTTTGTGATAGTTATTATTGTCTACCTTCTAGCAATACACTGGTTGATTTAACTTCACCATTGGCTTGTGATAGGCACATACCACCTTCTATGTGGGGTCTCTAGATTTTTGATTTAATATAAAATTCTAGATCTTTAACAACGTATCTTTCCACATGGGAACCTCCAACATAAACTTGAATGTTGCACAAAACTTATTACTCACTTTTTCCTAGTCCCTAGTTTTCCTTCTAGTCTCCTCTTGGATATATTAGCTTTTGGAGACATATCAATAGTATGGGAAAACCTATGGACCCATTGCACTTGAGGAATCTGCTTAGTTGTCTAATGCCTCTCACATAACAAAATGTGTTCCTAGAGATCCTTAGTCCCCTTGTATATGTTTATGTTGATCCAAAGACTATTTTACGGTCTTTGAGTCAACCTCACGAGGACAAAATCCCCCTACGTTTTTAAAGAGGTGGTACTCCTCTATTTCAAACAATATGCAAGAATAGAAACAATGCTCGAAAGAGGACCAGTCTCATTCTCAAAATAAATATTCACATGCAAAGAGTACTTGATAAAGGACTAGGTATCTTGAAGAAAATAAACATTTACAATATGTTACAAGATTATAAACCAAAATAGTGTGCATTAACTTAAGATAACATTTCCATCACAACATTCATCACAATAGAACACAATATTCCACAAAGGGAATAGAAAGCATGGACCGCATATGGGAGAGAACTTTAAATGATGTTTTCATTAAACACAAATAAGATTATGATGGACATACATATGAAATCTCATGCTTAGATTAAAAGTCTTGATATATCAATAATGTTATGTCCCAAATTAGTTCTCTAGGAACCTTAAAAAATAATATATGTCTTTAAATAAAATATTATTGTCTTGGATTACAAATAAAATATTGTGTTTGTCCTTCAAATACTGAGATGGGGCTTTCGTGGACCATGAAATGAAAAAGACCTGGAAGACACGAGAAAAACAGTCAAGGGTCAACCTTAGCTTTCACAGATTACTGGGAACAGAGAAGGGCAATGTGACAAATGATTGTAGAATAAAAAGATGACAAGGGAGAGAATAGGGTTGTTACTTGACTCATTGTGATGGAAATATTCTATGGACCTGTTACTTGCTTGTTGATGCTTCTTTTGTAGACGGTTGTTGTGTTGGAGTTGGAATTATTGTTGTAACTGTTTGATGTTTATCTATCTTGGTGATTTTGATTAGGGATTTTCTTAGCCACTCTTCTATGTATTCCCTAATTCGGGCCACTGTGATCTCATGCTTAGTCTTTATATCAAACAGATCATTCTCCATTTCTCTTAGGTCAATACCCAATTGGTGCAACATGCCATCAATGTCGTCATTTTTATTATTATATCGCACCAACCACCTTTCAAATTCATCTTTGGAAAATCTTGTTGAGTCGGTGAACTTATTTTCCCATACAACCTTTAAAGCTTCAAGTTGGTATAATAATTGGTCTTTAGACATAAGTATTGTGTCCATCAAAAAAATTTGGTCACTGAGTTCCTTCGTGAGTTCAACAAGTTTTAAGAAAATGTCACCTCTCTTACTTTCACAACATCCAACTCGTTCAACATCTCTCTTAAACTTTTAATTATTTTCAACCAACAAACACTAATTTTCTTTATTCGGGTAGTAGATGGAAGGGTTTGTTCTCTTTAATGGATATCACTTAAACTCGAAACCTTTGCAACAAATGTCCACATAGCCTCCTTGTAAAAACCCTCATCGTTTTCCAGATCTTTTTGGAGATATTCTTTGAAGTGCATAATCCTCGTTGAAAAATTGGTGGAGCTTTCTACTAACTCATAGATTTCTTGGATCAAGTCTATTCTCTTTTGAATTCCATCCCCAACATACTTTCTTACTACTAAACATTCTTCGAAAACAAAAGGAGCTAAGGAGATAGGTTGTTTCCCTTGAACCTGAATTATTCCCATTTCTAAATCAAATTTATCAGTGCACCAAAGAACTAGCTCTTTGAAATCCGTCACCTCCAAAACACAACCAGCCAGAGCTATGCATGAGGTCCAGACCTGGTTTTTTTTCTTCTCGGCAGAAGGGAAGGCCTTGTAGTACTTGTATGCCCGCGACCAGTGGAACTCGTGATATTCACGTCCAAGTGTATTTAGCGTATCTCCACAATACAACTCTTTTCTCCTACTTGACATAATTTACACTGTTTTCTATTCTTACCAATAGGTGGTGCTATTGTCAATATAACGTTTTACAACATGGCATATTAGTACTTTATTTAATTTACCATATATTGTGTTGATTTTTAACCACCATAGCTCTTATTTCAAAGTTTTCGGCCTGCATGGTGAAATTTAGAATTTATTACAATGCTTTATGAAATCTTCGCCACTTTAATAACATCATCATGTTCACACAAGTGGAAACTGACGTGGTGAGGGGAAATTAATGCAGTCAGGAAATGGTGATGTGATGTCGTAGGAGATGGAAAATGGTTAAGCATGGAAGTGTGAAAAGGGGAATGGAGAGTGCAATATGGTGAACACGAGATTGTAAGATGGTTGAGTGTGGGACACAAGACATGGGGAATGAAAAAAATGAAAGGAAAAGACTCCCACACCCGTAATGATAAAATAGACTACGTATGGGAAATGATCATTATGCGATTCGTGAAAGTGGAAGGGTCATTATGTAGAACACGAGACTATGGGATGTGAGACAGAAGACATGATGGAAAAAGGTAAGTGGAAGGGACGGGTATCCTGCATTCGCACTCAAAGAAATGGCATTCATTGAAAAAGGTAAAGGGTGCAGTTTGGAGGATGAGAAGGTAGATAGGTCATTTTGAGTATTGCGCGACTACAAGGCATGGGACATCGGGATTTGCAGGACATGGACATGTTGGTCTCCCGCATCGCTTGAGAAAACGACTACGTGTTGGGATTGGAAAAGAAGAAAAATGACTAAGTATATATACATGGGCTTATGGGTCTGCATAACTAGGAATTTGGTAGTATCCTTATCCACAACCCGCATTCGAAAGGGAAAAATGACTCAGTAAGGAATATTCAGGGATTAAAGAAAAACAAGGGGAAAAAGATTATGGATGGGCATATATGTACTAACATTGTTCAACGAATGTGGATAAACAACTTACTAATTCAAAGTCGGTCAGAGGCTAGAACCTAACTTTGATGCATTCTACCACTTGTGCCTAGTCCTATAAGTCTGAACGATGCATCGCCCACTAGCGCGTAGGTGTTCCCTTCACTACTGCATCCATGGCCTTAATCCTCTGGGTCTCAAGCACACTGTCCTTAGTTTATGTTATAAATGCATCTACCTGGCCTGTCTCATCAAATCTCAGTAGGTCACGCAATTCCGATCCAACCCAGTGCACTACTTTGGTGATTCATATGCATCTCCTTGTCGATACTTCATAATACTCCTCACGCTCTATGATGTTGTATATATTCTCAATGATTAAACTTTGTGCATCTTCATTCACTGGTTGATTGTATCTATCACCCTCAACCGGTGTCTGTCTCAAAGGAAATCTGCCCTTGCTTTAGATTTAAAACATCATTGTTATCAAATGTCCAATCAATTCCAAGAACAGTTGGATAGGGGTCTGAATCATCGATAATCTAGACCACTTCAAAAACTGCATTTGTTTTTACCCCATCAATGTTAACTTCGACCTTCTCTAGTCTGCCATTGGGATAGATCCTGTACTGATTTGTGAGCCTGAGTTGAATGGGAGACCACGCCAACTTTGGTTTTCCCATCAACTTGCACGACTTCTTTGGAAGAATATTCACATCAGATCCCAAGTCCAACATGATACCTTCCATATCATATTATTCTAACTCAACTCTCGTTTTAAATTCTCTTCCCATGCACTTCCTCCTACTGACATGACGCATGTCCCATTCTAGTAGCGGGGTAGAGATAACAGTCTCATCATCACCTTCCTCAATCCACCTTGTCAACATATGTGTTGACTTCTTGGTAGTCATAGGATCACCCAACATTTTCAGTCAACAACGCAATAATTCACTTACTTGGTTGTCCGAGTTAGTCTCCGAGTAAGCATTGCACCGTGATTCATCATGTGTTGTGCATCTCAATTCTTCACACACATGTATCTCAGTCATGCATCACAACTCCTCACATGTAGGTATCTCAACCATGTGTTGCAACTCTTCACATGCAGGACTAACCATACATTGCAACTCCTCGTGCACATGTATCTTGAATACCTTTTTTGCATCACATAGGAACTGCTTTTGTTGCACAATGTCAAACTTGGGAGGTGCCTGCATTACTTTCATGATTTTTCCCTCTAATTGTTGTCCTGAGTACTCTCCTCTTTGTAGGTCGATTCCTATGTGGATACCTCCTCGGTTACTACATGTACATCAACTTCTTCTTTAAGCTTCTACTCTTCGCGTGACTCAACAATCATCCATGTTACAATGCCCCTTCTTCTCTTCCCACTTTTCCAACAACTTCGGGAAATATTTCATGACATGGTCTGTGTTGTGGCAACATCCACATTGTGTGCGGGGCTTGGTACACAACTGCACCAAGTGGCTTGTCTCGCCACAATTGAAATAGATGGGTTGCTTGCCTCCTCTCCCACTGCATCCTTTACCTATTCCTCTTCCATATCCTCCTCTCTAGCCTCCCTAGAAGTCTCCATGGTATCCACCCTTATTCTGCTCTTGGACCTTGTAATCATCTGCAATATTCTCCTTTATCAACTACAATGATTGACATTTGTTCACATTGTGCCCTATGGATTTGCTAAATTCACAGTATGGGGTATGTGTAATATTTTGATACTTATGTAGAGTTGGGAAACAAGGAGGTACATGGCCTCATTGTCTACAAATCTTGCACCATTCTATCTATAGCCCTGTAGGAAATGGGTTTGGTGTGCCTGTCTTCATGTAATTTCCCAACGCAAGACACTCACTTCGATGGTGACCTTTTGCATGAAACAGGGTACACCAAACATTTTCATGTATTGCTTTCCCCTTTGCCATGTATTGCAACTACATGGTGAAGTTCGTAAGTCGGGATTGCACCTGCGCCAATCCCGCAAACGTCTCACCACCTTCAAGCATAAACTCTAGGCACATTACAATCTCTACAACTTCTAACTAAGTCATCACCTTCTACTCTACGAGTGGGACCCGAATGTGAGGGAGAGTTCTGGAAATGAACCACTCTTTGTGTTGGACATCCTAGATTTGGAAAGTTAATCTGCCCAACAAAATCTTGAACCACTGGTCATAGTCCCACGTGGTTTCTCCAACTTATTGCTTGATCTCCTTAATCATGGTTATACCTTGGGAGTTTGACTTAGGTTTATGGAATTCTCTAAGGATATCTCTCTTTATATTTGCTAGGGACCTTGCTTGTCCTATTAGTGTAGTATATTTATACTTCATGTACCACATCAAAGCTCTATCTCTGGATGTAGTCTTTAACTGCACGATATTAGACACCTTGTCTATGACTTGCTTCATAGACCTAATGGTTTCACAAGTGAACCAATGTTGTTTTGCATCATCTCGTCCCATCCCATGAAACATGGCAAGCCAAAGGGTTGAATCCCGATTGACAATATTTCAACTGGAACTTAATCTTCCTGACTGATTGTTATCGGTTACTACTAGTACTAACAACCTTTCTTGAGAAGTTTCACCGACTTCAGTTTCTACTCCACTAGTATCTTCTACTTTTGTCTCTCCTACACTTTCTTCTTTGGTTCTTTCTTCTTGGTTAGAAATGCGCGAGGGGAGTGGTTCAAAGCGGGGGTTCCTCCATACTGTCTCATCTTCTTCAGTGATGGATCCAAAAGTGCTTCTTATTAACACATAGAATTGTAGGGGTCAAAAAATCATTCTATTTTTGTTTTTTGAGTCATAGGGTTACATAAGTCATAGGTTTTTAGGTCTTCTTGTTAGGGTCATAACTTAAAGTTTGATTTGAATAAGTTAAATATTTGTTCAACCTTAGTTTAGAGTCTTGAGGTCATGTAATTAGACATCATGACAAGGTAAATAAAGTCCCTATGAGTCACACCTTACATCATTACCTTGACATGTCACACCTCCCAGTTGTACACAAGTTTCTCCTTGTCACCATCTATCCGTTTAAATGTCTAGTCAAAGTCAGTTGTATGTGCTGCCAACTCACCAGGAGAGTTCACAACGTACTCATAAGTACCTCACGCATCCAATGGTTATCATTGCAAATTCAGAGTCATGTCATAGGAGATTTCATTGTTTTCAACACCATATTTTAACAATTTTTTCAGGGATTATGTCATAGGATCTTCTAACAGTCTCCTCGAAGTGTGCAATTCATGTTTGAATCAAGCACTGTGAACTGGTAGACATGCGTTACGAACTGGTAGACAGGCGCTACGAACTAGCATTACAGACTGGTTTAAGAGGAGTGTTGGAGGTTGGACAACTTGCAAACATCTATGTTCAAATTCACAGACATCAACATCAAGCCTAGGTCTACTAGGTACTCCTTGAGAGTTTCCATGTTGTTTAAGGGTTGAGAGAGGGGTTTTTGTTGGTTTATCTATCGGTGTTGTGAATTATCCCATAATTTTGCTGACAGATTTCAAACTCACCTCTGTGATGTTCTAAACATTGCCCACCAGTTCTAGTTGCCTTTTGACCTCATCCATCTTTCCCACTACTAAGAAACCACTCGTCTCCCTAAATTTCCCCACAGCGCTGCGATTTGGTTACTCTGGCGCTGCGAACTGGGTGATGCCAACCCTCTGTTCTAGGATTGTTGAAACTTTTATCTTCTACACCCTTTGAAATTCAGCCTTAAATGAGTGAATTTTACCCCTATCCATTTTGAAATGTGTGGTTTATCATGTAATCGAAGCAAGCTTAAAATTGCACGCATTATTAATGCTTTTAACCAATTTTTAAGTTGATGAAAGACCTGTTTTAGCAGAGATTTAACTTTTGTCTCCTTTTTATTATAACTTTCAATTGCTTTTCCTTATCCCTCATGTTTGAAGAATGCCATGTCTCATTCGTAGATGTGTATAGAGTGAGGTGTATAAAAGATATGTACAAGGTCAACCTATTGAAAATAGTTTTTTCATCAAAACCCTAATTTATTGTATTCCCTATTTTCACACATCTAGCTGTCATTAAAACTTACAGAAAAGCTTTCTTCTAGCAACGGTTATGGATAATCAACAACATAAGAAGAATCACAAGGGAGGGGGGATTGTAAAGACATAGCTATATGATATGCAACTCCTTGACTCTAAACCTTTGATCAGGGAAGCCTTTCAGAGGGTAGGTTGCATTAATTTATGTGAAAAGATGTAGTGGGGGCATCCAGAGGTGGCCAGAGAATTTGCATTAAATTTTAATAGGACTAAAACCAAAGTGGGGATGTTAGAATTTGAGGTTTTAGAACATTCCATATCTGTTGCAACAGAGATACCCAACAGTGGAGAAAAGTGGTTGAAGGCTATGTCACTAAATGCTTCCTTCTCCAAGGAATTCCTTAAGCAAGAGTATCAGGGAAACAACTTGTCCAAAGCCGTACCTTGAAGCCACATGCTTGAAGGTTTTGATAAGATGTTGAAGGTTATCCAAAGGTATTTCACATGTGAGGGGAGGTTTAACATGGTATATGAATACCACATCAGGTTGTTGGTACGCTTTACAGGGAAAGAATCAATGAACCTCCCTTTTTATCTTTTTGGAAGCATTGGTAAGATGGATGACAGAGTTCAAGCCAAGTCTAAGCAAGTAGACACCATTTTCTTTCACTCTATCCTTATTAAGATGTTAGTGATGGAAGAGTTGAGAAAGACAAACACTGATTGGGAAACATTCCTCACTTCATCACAGTTTCAGTTAAATGTTTCCCCCACTCCATAGTGCAAGATACAAAGTCCTACTCCTGTTGAGAGGACTCTGTATTGAGAGGTTAGCAAGAAGAAAAGGGGCACCATGAATGATAAAGCTAACAGAGCCATAAATGAAACAGAAGCAGGAGGGCCCTCACAACCTTCACATAGAGAAGCTTCACCCATGGCAGATCTTATTCATATGGAGGTTCCTTCAAGCAAATCCACAGGCGTAAGTGGAAGAAATCTTGTTTTTCCTTCACCCATTACTGCAGACAAAGTTAAGCCTAAGAGGCCTTTTACTAGAGCAAAAACCAAGCAAAATGCCCCTGTGGAGGATGATGCAACAAAAAATTCAACCTAGAGGAAAGGTAAATCTAAATCTTTTGAGAAACCCATTGAAGTTATTGACATCACTACTCCTCAACATGAAAGCAATCCCACTTTCAAGAGGCTCAAGAGGCAACTCAAAGAAGCAAGAGCTGAAGCTGATAAATTGAAGAAATAAGACTTGGATTCTAGGAAGAAGCTTAAGGGGATGATGGGCATGTACCGTGAGACTATTGACAAGGCCAGGTTCTTGGCTAAAAGATTCATGGCACTTCACAGATAGCTCAGAAATCTCTATAGGTAGAACAGATCTCATCAAGCTCAAATCAAGAAATTGGAGGCCGAACTACAACCTTTTAAAGAAGATTTGGCCAAGAGAAACATGGACATGTTGGCCAAGGTTTCGACCAAGAGAAGCTCTAGAATTAAAAAATGAAGATATTAAGCTTCTGTAACCAACATCAATTTTGGTCAAAATTTCCCATTTCATGCATTCTACAACATTTTTGTTGATGGCTATGTTTTGTAAACCATGATTATCAGTTTGGGTGCTTTTCTTTAATCAAGATTATCAATGTTATGAATTTTACAACATTTTTGGACACTTGATAGAGTTCTAGGATGTTTTAAGTCTTTTGTATATTCAAACATGCCACTACAGGAAAGTTCACAGTGCCTGGCGTTGCGAACTGGATGTTTCAGGACAGTTTGCAGCGAGGCTCTGTGAAGTTAGTTTTTTGGAGTTTTTGGAGGGAAGAACAACTGTCATATGTCAGGATGGATGCATAACAACCTTCTGAAGGTCAATTGTGAGCTGGGAGGCCACTTGCCCAAAGAGAATGCGCTCAAATGGACACATAATCAACCTTTAAGAAGATGTTGCAAGCGTTGTCAACATCACCCTGAAAAGTAACATTCTGTTTTATTTATGTTGTACACATGTAGCCACGCCACCCTTAGGCACAATGATCTTATGAAGAAGTTGTTATTTGAATTGTGTGAGAGAGGACTCATTTTTTGATATTGTCTATGTAGCATAGTTTCTCCTATTGTATGGACTAGACCTAAGACACTTTAGATAATGGAAATTAGTCGTACTTCTTTACCATATTTTTGTTATCTTACTTTGATTATAGTATATTGAATGATTCATCTATCTGATTGTATCTTTGTTGCAATAAAGGATCTATTGTGATATCGTTTACACGTATATCCGAGTCTTTCTCTTTGATTTTAAGAAGTTCTTATCTCAGATAGTCTTCCTCATATGTGTGTTATTGCTACCTAATGTAGATGATATAGATATTACACATTTCTTATCAAGTCTTCCACCTACTTACCTTATCTCTTAAAACCTGATATGAAGTTATTCAAGGCCTTATTTGTTGGTGTATATTGTATGGAGTTATCTGAGATTGACATTCTTTTGTGAGTTTTTCCATCCATTTGGCATTTTATTATAAACACTTATCTTTTACATTATGATGGGTAATGGGCTTGCACTTACAACAGTCTAAGTGTGACTTATAGTGCTAACACTTCCTATCTTGAGCTATGCGAGCATCCTTCCAAAAACTAAGATCTCTTCACTTTCTTGGAGTGTGCCTTCATCACTATTTTCTATGCCACCAACGCTACTACTATGTACCTCATCTTCCTCTAATTCAACTACATCTCTCATTTGCCAAGGGGATCCAACCTCATTCTCGACAACTCTCCTACTACTTCCTTGAGTATCCCCTCTCGATACCTCATTCTTGACACTGCATCTCTTTGACGATTTCTCTTCTTCTACTCTTCTCTCTGGCATAGTTCTTTCACTCACAAACGCTTCTGGCACAAGTTCTCTTATCTTCTTCTTAGATCTTACTACTTGTTCATCACCCCTTGCTCTCCCTTCCTTGCATTTCTAGTCGACTTGCTTCCTCAACTTGGCTCTTCCTACATATCACTTAGCTCTTCTTCTTCTATGATTTTTTGGATCCATTCTCTCTTTATCGTATCTCATCTTATTCCCCCATCCTTTCATCCCCCCTTTTGCGCAAGAGGTTTTATGATACCATCCTATCAGGATCTATGTGAATCATCCCTTTTTCCACGAACAACATCTTGATCCAAAGTGGGATCTCGTCTAACAATATTCTTTGAGGGTAGGCTATAAACTTTATTTTGGCACTACTAAAATATTCATCGTATTCAACTACAAACTCAACAAGATATCCTTCTTTAACTCATACAAACTAGAAATCAATGGCTCTAGCCCACTTATGTTCCAAATATTTCAATTGAGTTACAACTTCTTAGTCCCAAACCAATGGTTATTGGTCTCGCCACATAGATTTAATCTATTTCTTTCTCTTTACCCATTCATGGAATAAACAAGGAAACTCAACAAAGAAAATTTCATGCAGATGTGAATATACGTACCTTTATTTCCATCTTTCTAGGTTGATTTGTAGGTTTATGGTCTCCTGCTATGCGAATTCATCCTCCTTACCATATATCCATTCTCATATCTCTTTTCTTGAAGGCTTCCACATCACGTCCTTACTCCACCGTGTATCACAACGTCATCAAGTTCTGACAATGGAACCAATCGTTGGCTCAAGATTTTAGACCGAGGGTTCAAAAGGCTTTAAATACAAATACTCCATTAGCGCTAACATATTCAATATTCAAGGACTAAATATGGTCTCACCTGAGATGTCACAAGAATTATAGAGATCGAACCTTTGTGCATTGCATGAAGGGATAATACAAATGGGAAACACTTATCCTATAGCTACACATTATATTCTACTCATTCATATCAACATTCATACATGTAACTTACAGTCTAACACATAGATCAAGCATTCATTCATAAAAAAGAACATGTTAGGAAGTATAAATTTGGGTCTCATGCCTTCATTCATTAATCACATATAGACATTCAGGTACATAAAGGGCCATAGCTTGTTCAAAGACTCGTTAAACTTGAACCAAAGACCACAGAGTTAGATCTCGATTTGCTTTCTCTCTCATATTACAATTACAACTCTACACTTACAATGAACAAATCAACTAAGACCAACAAAGAGTAATCATTACTAGTTCACATGAATTCCTTTTATCTCTACAGAAGCATGGAAATCATAACAAATTTTCCCGCTCACTAACAACCTCAAGGCTCATGAATGTTGGATCAGTTACAAAACGATTATGAATCATTACAATTATGTGTGACTAGATATGCATGTGACTTATTACAAGTCTTTGCGCAACACTAGAGTTGGTGCATGCATTGCAAACTGACTGGTGCAGGGGCAATAGAAAATAGTCAATGTGCATTGAATATTGGCATTGTGCAATATAAAACTTGTGGCGCTCACAACATGCAAAACTCGTGGCATGTGTGCAGTCTTTCCAAAACCTTGGTGCCAATAAGGGTCCCATATTCAAGTGCTCATGTTGGCTTCCAATTGATGACACCTAAGCTCAATGAATGGTTGAGTACTATGCCCCAAATTCCTGCCATGATCATGTGGATCTAAAGAAAGAGAATGATGCATGTCTCAAAGATCATCCAAATAGTTGCAAAAGGTGGATTGTGGATATGGCAAGAATACTACCACTGGAGAATACATAAGTTGAAAATAGGTTGTCATGACTTGCTCATGATAGCCTTCAATGATGTTCTTTGCATAAAATGGAGTAGAGTCATTAAATAGAAGGTGAAAATAGTTGTCTTCCCATAAATGACCATTGTCCAGAGACCATTCCTCACAAGTCTCCTCTAAATCACACCACCCATATATATCCCTTGTATATTGCTCTTCAATATGTCTCCAAAGTTCCAATCTTTGGATTACTTCATAGGCTTCATGTGGGTTTTGTACTTGATGCTCCATACAAAGTCACACTATATGAACTGCTTCAGGGTGTGAAATGACTTCTACTTTGAGGAACTATTGTTTGATATGCTTGTCATAATCCATAACTTCTTCAAGAAAACTTATTGGAGAGGCTTCTTCCAAAAAAAAATTGCATTTGGCACATAATCTACATGAATAATTGGATATCTCTTAATGAGGGGGGCTAATATGTCCTTGTAAATGCCATAAACCAATGCAAATATGAAATTTGTGGTTTTTAAGGAATCAATTTATAAGGGTTGTAGCTCATTCAATATTAATCGAAAGTATATTATATAATATACCAAATCAAAGCCCAAAAACTCCTCTTTGCAATGGATTTAGTTTGTCAACAATCTTATCACCATGTCAAATATATATACTTTGTAATCTGCACAATTGTCGTCGAAAAACCTCAAAATAACTTATATAAAATAAGTCATATCTTCACTTTCCAAACTCTGATTTGGATATACTAGCCCTCCCTTTTTTTCCCTTTAAAAATCCGCTAATGAAAAAAAAAAAACCTTTTTAAGGCCCAAGAAAGAGATCTAATATCATTTGTTATGATCCTTAATACAAGAAATTGAATAACAAAAGAGATATATGTAATTCCCCACACTTCAATAATATAAGAAACCCTTAAGGTAGGTCAATGCCTTACAATGATCCTTTTGTGGAAGGAATCCACTCTTGTTCACTTGCCTCTTAATGTAGGGAAACCTATCATGAGCTAAGCTCCAAATACAGTATTCTTCCACACATCTCCACAAGGAGGACTCCATTCTTATTTATAGTTAACAAGAGAACCCAAATCACAACAACCTCGTAACTACCTAGTGGACCTTCTTTAATGAGACCACATTACATTTATTCGACACTAACAACCATAGTGAGCCTTATTTAATAATAAGAAGCATAGTGGACCTAGTCCACCTTACATTGAATGGCCTCCACTTTTATCAACCTAATGGTCCCTTTGACCCCCCATTACACCCCTAGAGAGGATCCCAACATGGCTATGAAGAAGCCGAGGACAAACAAATCTCTAGGTATGTGAATGGATTACAACTTATTATTCAATATAATTTAAGTATTTTACAAGAATTGTACTTTGTTGAAGAAGCATACCTATTAGCGTTTTATGTGGAAAATAAATTAGCTTCAAAATAAATTGGTAGAGGAAGATGTGTTGGATCAACAAAATAAAATGGAGGAAGAACGTCCACATCTAAGGTGGAAATGACCAAAGATGAGAACATCAAGTGTAAGCGTAGTTTCGAGTCCAAAAGATAGACCTAGTAGATTATTCGTTGAGGAATTAAAAGAGGTAAATCATAAATTTTATATCATTGTTCAAAGCATTGAACCATTAGCAACATTATTTGTTTACCAAGGAGTTTGTATCGTACACAGATCATTGGCCCACTTTTAAATTCATAATTAATTTACACAAATGAAATAAATCTATGATAATTAGGTTTTGAGTGATTGAGTCAATCACAACGATTTACTCTTGTCCTTATTGTTGTTATTGATTACCCTACCTCATTTATTGTCTTGAATTTTCCTTGAATGGCTCAATGGACTTACCATATAGAGTGCAGGTGCATTAAATGGAAAACACTAGGCCCAAAAATGAACCTTTTGATATGTTCATTCACTACAATATTTTAGGGGATATAAGTCCAAAAATACCAACTAAAAAATTTCCAAATTAGTTCAATATTGAATTCCTCTATTTTTGGTACTTTTGGTCATTCTGGAAAAAAATGGGGTAGCAATTAGGGACTTTGTTGTCATGTTTTTAATTGCAACCAAACTTACTTTGATTGTAGTTTTTGTTTTAAAAACAATATTTACATCGAATTGGTCAATATTTTGTTTAAATTTTCAATGGAAAAAATTAGGTCAAAATAGTGTCGATTATAGAGACAATAGTAGAGTCAATTATAACATTGAATCAAGAACCCCTGGGGTGTAGAATAATCGGTGGTGGAGTGTATTGTTAAGGCACTCTGTTATGTGAAGTCATCGGTTCGAAACCTCGACTTACCTTGTGTGTTGTGCGTGGGACCACGCTAGCATGCCTAGAGGTTATAGTGGTTGCGATCAAAATCGACCTCGTGTCATGAAAGCATGAGCTCGACTAGTTGTCGATTCCACCAAAAAAAAAAAAATTGAATCAAGGATAGAGGGAAGTCAAAAACTATGACCTTGTTTTCATATGATTTGTAGATCATATGTGCACCTATTAACATCTTTGCTTGCATATGCAATTTACTTATATAGCAAATCAAGAGAATTTAAGAGAAATATACGAAGAAATCAAATTGCAGTAAATAAAAGAGACAACCCTGAATATAGAACCTGTTATCGCACAATTTGTACTTGCCGAAAATCCCAAGGCAAGTGGATACAAAATTGGTGTAATTGGGAATAACCTATCACTATCACCTTAATAGGAGATCCCTTTCTATTTAGGAGTATGGCAAGTCTACCCCAGGGAAGACGTCCCCGGTGACCTGGGGGGTTTGAGAAGGCTAAGGATAATAATCTCAAGGAAATCCTTCCCCTCTAAAATATCACTTAAATCAAAGGTTTCTTTTACGTCTTAAAGGATGAAGCAATGTATATTATTGTGTACCTGCCCAGAACAAGACAACAAGGCAAATAAGGCACTTTCCAAGTACCAAATGATTGTGAGTACTTCATAAGACAATAAACCTTCATAAAATAAGCTAGTTGATTATGAATTTGCAGCAATGCAAGATTTTATAACAACAATTAATATTTTATAACAGCCACAAGATTTATGCCTTGAAATTGCCTAAAAAAAACAATAAAAAGTGACTTTGACTGGGCAAATTGATAGTAAATTGTCACAAGCAAAATTGGCAATGTTCAGCTAGCTCTTAATGTCACTTTTGCAAAGAATTTGTTGTATTTAGATGGTTGTAGCAATCTTTTGCAACAACAACAAATTTAAATGGTCAAAAGTGCAAGAAAACCACACACAAAACTAGCACTTACCTAGTAGATTCACTAGCAATTATCATAATTGAATTTCGAATGGTTCTAGTGCAATTTAGGTAGGTAAATGTGTCAAATTAATGTATGTTTGTATGGTTGTATCAATGTTTTGCTACAACAACAAGTTAGCTTAGGATTTAGTCTAATTTAGGTTTAGAAAATGTTAGTAAAGGCTTCAAGGATAAGAGTATGAGTGTTTGTTTGATCAATCAACACTTGTAGAAGGTAGTCTAATGCCTTTCTAGGGTAATTGGAGACACTAATGGCAGCAAAAAATATTAAATGGAAGATAGCAATGATAATGATATGTTAAAGGGGTGGAGAGGATAAAAGATGTGTTGGTATCCCAAGGCCTCAAAAATCCACTTCCAAGAGAAAATTGCTAGAAAGTAACAAGGGTTAGGCCCTGACGATTTTCTCTCTCCTTGAACAAAATGTAATAAAATATGAATGGCAATGGAAGTAGGGTTACTAGAGTGATACAATAGTATGGCTCTAGTATCTACTTCAAATTAAGTGCCTTTCAAGAAATTTTAGCACATGGAAGATTATAGGGAAAAAAATAATGACATATGTCTTTCCCCTAGGGTTTCAATCAAGCAATTTCATAATCTTAGTCATGAAACAAGTAAAAATAACCATAAGCATTCATTCAAAATAAATAAATGCAGATTTTCCACTTAATTCACCAAGAATAATCAAGCAAATCACCATAGTTGAAGATCCTCCACATGAAAATAGCCAAAATACACTAAAAATTGCCTCCTTCAAGAAGTGTGCACCACTAGTTTTAGCTAAGAACACTTAAGGAAGGTCGAATTTCAGACCTACACTTGAGTGATGAATCATGAAAAAATACAAGAGTTTTATCTCTTATTTATACAATTACAATGACCTTTAATTGTCTTTTAGGTCATAAAAGGCCGACATGGCCAATTTACATAAAAAAATCTAGTTTTTACATAAAATTAACAATTAAAACCCTAATTTCATTTCAGGGATGATGTCATGCCTATCTAGGGTGATGTTAGGCCTTCATCGTTGAACATCATGCCTCAAATATGAAACATTAGGCCTCCAAAGCTGCCAAATGTGCCAACTAGCACCAAACTGTCCTCATGCCAAACCTTAACTGGATGACGTCTGTTATAACCCTAAATTGCACCATCCATGCTTACCTGGCATCAGGCCAACTCATTTCCCTCCATTGCCAAAGCCATGTTGAACAGACTCTTTAAAAACCTCTTAAATTAGGTAACCCGCGCCCTAACCCATTACTGGGCGCGTTGGAACGCTGACAGGCCTTCTGCTGCACGCGTTGGAATGCTGGCTAGCCCACTACAACCCGCGTTTACCTAACAAAGCACAAAATCAGGAAAGTTGCCGATGGAACGAAAAGATTTGGGTCAGTTAACTGGAACTCCCAGCCATGCATGGCCGAGAGTTCATCCAAAACCCTAGCTCCTTCTAGCCTATAAAAGAAGGGGTAGGGGTACTATTTGGAGGAGGAAAATCATAGCAAAGAAACTCTGCCCAATTGCTGAATCTATTTTGTCCCAACCCTTTAGCCTTTCCTCAAGCTTTAGGATAATTCAAGCAAAGTAGTTGGAGGACAAAGAAGAGGAGGAGCCCAGGATCGGGATCAAGGAACGGTGGCCGATCTCTATAATCATTGTAAGTTGATTCATCTTGAGATTAATAAAAAGATACTTTTCCCGTCCCAAATGCACGAGTCTTATATGTTTTATTCGAGTTATGCTTAATCTCTAACCCTCTAGTAGAACAATAGCATGCATGAGTAGTTTTGTCTTGATTGCAGGATCACTTTTTGGAAGGAGCAGCAGAAGCAAGGGGATAAAGCGCAACGGAGGATCTACACCAACCGTCGATAAAAAGGTTAGTTGGTTCTTTCCATGTTTGCATGTGAAAAAGGGTTTTAGGTTTGGGGTAGAAGGTTAAAAGTAATTTCTGAAGGGTCATGATTTGCATGCAAGTTTAAGCCCTAGCTTGTTAGTCCGTAGGGTAGAATTTCCCCACAACAACATCAAGGGTCAATATGATGACGTCAGAGGCCTTCAAGGGCCAATGCCATGGTGGAAGGGAAAGACCCCCTTGGGTCTAGTTTTGCCATAGTGTCTTGGGGGAAATGTCCTTCTTCCTTCCTGGTGCCATCCTCTAGTGTCTCTTTGCCTCTGGTTGGGGCCACAACATCCATCCGGTGGGCGTCTCATGGAGGTCCGAGCTAATCATCTCCCCATATGTACCTGTCCACTGGGCATGGTCCTGCAACAAAAAAAAGTACGCCCTCCATGGGCTCATAAGTCATAGGGATCATA
The DNA here is from genome assembly GCA_009831015.1 of Picea engelmannii. Lineage (NCBI taxonomy): Eukaryota > Viridiplantae > Streptophyta > Pinopsida > Pinales > Pinaceae > Picea > Picea engelmannii. The sequence goes on from ML778553.1 coordinate 39,896, forward strand.
GCAATGTCAATCACATCCAATAATCAAATTACCCAAACATATGCATCAAACCCCCCTTTACCCAGACAAATGCTCAAAGACGTTATGCTCAAGTCATATGGCTCTCAGTACTCCATCAGTGTGTTCTATCAGATGCTCAAGTTACCACTTGACATCTTCAAGTTGCATATCCTTAATTGTATTAATAATTCCTAGATCATGTGTTGGTGCAATCGTTGCTCTCTTTTATCCAGTACATCCTCTACCCATACCCAAATGGAACTCTCTTCATCAAGTTCGAGGAGGATGGTATGAATGTGACAATTTGGCCCCACCGCTTTCATCTAATGGGACACATGAAATACTAGGTGGAGCTTGGAGTGGGCTGAAAGAGCCAATCTATAGGTAAGTTTTCCAGTGCACTATAAGATCTAATATGAGCCATAGAACTTTGGTGCCTTTTTTCCTTGAGAGATGTGTACTTGTGGGGTTTTAGCACTGTTTTCTGCACTGCAAATCAGATCTGATTATAGGAAGAAATAAGCACATAAAAAGTGTTAATTTTAGGAGATCTTCCTTCAATGTGTCACTGGCAGATTCCTCTCCATTCAGGTTGGTGCATGCCAACCACAAGGGGGTGTCCCTAGATTCCTTGCTTATTGTCTACCACCTATAAAAGCTGCAAAACAACACTATATAATAACAAAAAACAAATAAAAATTATGGTTTAGTTTAGACAACTAAAGGTTTGAAATATAATTTTTAAAATATATTGGTGGAATCCTGCAATCGTTAGCTCAAAATCAACGAGTAAAAATATGTAGAAAGTGATATCAAATAACATATTAACACCTAAGTGATATGCTAATCAACTTCTGAAATAAGACAGTTCACAACCAAAGACACCAACAAGACAAGAAGGCCTCGTACAAGCACATCAAGAATTTATTTCTGCAAGTGGTAAAGAGGCTGATTGTGCCAAGGAAACAAGTGTAAAAATGGTTTAGTAGTGATCCCTGCATACAAGACAAAAGCTAGAAAGATAGAAGAGAAGAGAGAAATATGAAGTGTAGAGTTGTCAACGTAGATGATCCAACCCTTTGACAATGAAAAAAACTTATATATATAGACCGAGAGAGAAGAGGGGAACCTTGGGTTAGGTAAGGAGAGTTGTGTGCCCCCCTTGAATGAGGAGAGAGTGGAGTGGAAAGTGGGAGAGAATCTAGGGTAAGAGGGAGTTAGGGAGAGAAAGGGGGAGGTAGATGAGGTGTTTGAGGTAGGTGAAGGAGGGGCGCGTTGGGTTAGGTGAGAGGAAAAAGGTAGGTGCCCCCCTCTTGAAGATAGTGCAGCCCCTTTAGTGAGGAAAAGGTGGAGAGGAAAGAAGGAGCACATTTAGGGAGAGAGAAAACGGGGAGGTGGTTGAGAGGAAAAGGTAGGCACCTCATGAGTTAGGTGAGTGAAGGTAGGTGGGAGTTCCATGAAGGGTGGTGTGCCCCCTTGGAATGAGGGAAGAGTGGAGAGGAAAGGGGAATGGAGAAGAGAGGGGGAGTAATTTTAGGGAGAGTGGGAGTTAAAGTGAGAAAAGCGGGATTTTGTGGTTGAGAGAGAGAATCAAGTAGAGGAAAAAGGTAGGCGCCCCCCTCATGACTCATCCAACAACTCTTGGGCCCCATCACGCACCAACTCAGTTCCAACTCATCCAAATGCTCTGCATCCTTCCATATGCCACTCCCAAAAGCTTCCACATGTCACCTAGCTTGATGACCACTCCTACTAAAAATAACATCTCTAAAAATATACATGCCCCAAAATAACAGTTTACCTAAAAAATAGGAAAACCCAAATAATGTTTGGGACCACCAGGAGACCACTCCCAAAAACAACATGTCTAAAATTAGACTGCCAAAAATAGAAATTCATCGAAAATTAGTGGAAATATACTCATCGTATTTGATTTTCTACAAGGAACCTAAAAATGCAATCGGAAACACCATCCGACTCCCCGATCTCCACTTGCTATAAATAGAAAGTACTCGTTTGACCTCCCAAAAAAGGCTTACTTGACTCAGAATGTCACCCAAATCAATATTGTATGCTTGGAACTGTCATGCGAGTCTCCGGACACTGTTTCCCAAAAAATAGGAAACGAACTAAAAATAACAATCTCTCTCTCACATCCAATTGAAATTGTGTTGACTCTGTCTCTGAAGCAAAAAACACCACTTAACTAATCTCTATACTTGTCCTTAGCATAATCAAACCATGGTCTAACTAATTGTTGTATATGAAAGAACCATATCGATTCCAAGAAATATAAAAAACACTAGCCCCTAACCCTCAGGATTTCCAAGTGAGAAAATCCAGAGGATAACCATGACGACTTAAGGGGACGATATCCCCCTGTGGGATGTCAAGAACCTAAAGAAACTCTGGATCTACAACTGTAAAAGGTCCCGTGTGATGAAGAAATGTCTGCGTTTGGGATAAATGACCCCCAAAGATAGTCTGTAATATCAAATGCTTGTTCAATGGGCATTAGAGCCACTGTGCATACGTGACCCCCCGACTTACCAATTGAGCATGGGGTCCTCCTCTAAGTCTTCTACCTGCAACCATCACATCTGTGCACCTTTCCCAGTGGAAAAATGAATCAAATTAGACACATGGGAAGAGGTCACCTGGTGAGATGCCAGTAATGTAAACACTTGTCAGGCATGAAGGTACTAGACAGTAATGCAAATGGGCCCTAAGGCATGAATACAACCTGTCAATGTGAAAAAATGCCCTGATGTCAAACACTGACAAGGATCACCTGATCAAGGCCTAATGATGATCATCCTTATCGAGTGCGAGATAGCCTCCAATGAGGCTAATGGCCACCAAGGTACTCTACTTCTAGACCATCCCCTAGATGATGTCTTGTAGCCGATGGGGAATAATATACAAGGAAAAGAGGCAATGATGAAGTCCTCTCCTCTGGCGCAAAGTAATCAAGTAAAGAATGAGATGAGAGAAAAAGGCACCATGTCCCTAGTGTTGGATGAGGGGGACCACTTACTCAACACAAGCAAACTGTAAGAGGAAAACATAGAGACAAACAAGAAAAGTGACTCAAGACTCTCCTATGTCTCTTCTATTCTACCCATCTTAAAGAATCAAATTCTTTGGAATACAGTTAAACTAACCGTCATCCAGACTTACTCTATAGGAACAAATATAGGATAAACTGGAAGCAACCTTCACAAAACAACACTTTCTGACTCCTGGCTGAAAAAAATAGACAACAAACTTGCTTAGGGAAGAAAACAACCCCACGGGAGGCATTTATTTCTGCGAAAAAAAGGTAGAAAGATGACATAAAGAACGGAAAAATCAACAAGGAAAAGAATATGATTAAATCATGCAAAGATAAGAGAAAAATATGCTCAATAAGGGAACAAAAACTACTTGTCATAAAGAAAAAAACAAGAAGCTATATGTTTGGAAATGACCGAAAAAGGCTAAAAACAACAAGGTAAACTATAGCCTAAACCCCAAAAAATGCAATATTTTTTCTTTCCTTTTATTTTCAATTTTATTTTTTATTCTGAGGATTAAATTCTCACTGGAAATAGTATTTTAACCACTTCCCATTGACCGGCATCCCTTTATGTTCACCTTCCAAGTTGGATAGCTGAAAAGTGTTGGGCCCCACCGTGATATCAATACGATATGGGCTCAACCATAAACTGTCAAACTTGCCATGGTCATCATATTTTTTGTCTATCTTGTCCCATAATAATACTATATCACCAACTTGAAAATTCCTTCCCTTCCTCTTGCAGTCAAACACCCTTTTGATTTGAGCTTGATACTCTATGAAGTGGGTTCAAGCCACATGCCTTTCTTCTTGTAGCTGCACCAACTTTTCAATGTGATATTGTAAGGCCTCCCGGTTGTCTGCAAACTACCCCAACACCTTGTATACCGATAGCTTCAAATTTACAGGTATAACTACATCCAAACTGTAAACAAGTTTGAATGGGCTCTTTCCCATAACACGTTTCTTGGTGATTCAAGCATCCCAAAGTGCATATTTGAGGCTATTGTCCCATGCTCACTTGTTATCAACAATGGTCTTCCTAAGAATTCTGATAAGATTCTTATTTTTGAACTCTGTTAGCCCATTCCCTTAAGGATAATAGTTGGGAGCATGAGCCAATGTAATATTATATTGTGAACAAAATGCTACCAACTCGATAGATCTGAAGACATTGGCATTATCTGTAGTGATATTGTTGGGCACCCCAAATGTAACATACCCAACTACCCATGTTGGGCCATGCTACTACATCTCCTCCTCTGATACCAAAATGTAACACAATCTTAACTTGTATAGACTTGATCAAACATATTGTAACATCACCCAGCATAATTTTGAACAATGCTACTCCGAAAATCCACTGCGCAGATTCTATACTAAACACTAGTCTGCACAGTATCACTTGAAGTAATGCGTTGAACCTCAAGTTGCGTCGCGTCACACTAAATTTCTCTCTTAATCACAACTTTAAGCAGTAGAAGTAACTCAAACAACTGCGCAATAGTGTACTGATCACACAACACGACTGTGCGCATAACCATCTCGACGTCACACACCAAATCTATTCTCCTTGTGCATGCAGATTACTTCCCAGTGCGCACAAGCAAATCCAGCCTCTGGTGCACACATAATATTCTCTGCGTGCATGACCATTCAACATTCCTTAGAGGCTCATACCAAAATCATAAGGTTAACTTACAAGAAAACTATCAACATATGTCATACTCAACATAACTAAAATAATGACTATCAACAGCACACTTACATGTTCCAACAACATTAAACCATATAAAACATATCTAAATATCCACACAAAAAATTAAACCATATAAAACATATATTACAAGAATTAGACCATATAAAACATAGCTAAATATGCACACAAAAAATTAAACAAGCACATAAGAAACTTATCTTTTATGAAATTCATCAATTGTGCACATAACTGAGACGTTTGTCCCAACCATAGACTCTGTTGCTCATATACTTCCAGCAACAAGTCACCCTCGAGCTAGGGCTTAACTCCACCAGGGAAAAAGGGTTCCTAGTGACAGGATAAGGTTCGATACTCAACAAAATTTCTCATTCCAAGGTGCTCGTTGTTGCAACTAGCCTGTAGTCTCTCATTCCACATGCACCTATCACACCCAAGGAAGTGTGCCCCTTCTCTGCTCAACAGTCCCTCAGATGCCCCACTTCCCTTCTAGGTTTACCAACAATAGTCTGAATAGGAAGCCTTCGATCCCTGCAACTAATGCCCAACACACCATGGAACAATTCCCAACAAAAATCTCACCTAGAGAGTATGCTCATGGGCTTGACAACCCGCCTCTTCAACAACAAATCTCTCACCCAGAGAGACTTCTCATGGGCCCGACAACCCGCCTCTTCGACATAAAGATTTGATTTTCAAAACATAAAACATTTACAGACTTTTCTCTGCAGATACGGTAATAACAGATTTTCCATACAGTCCAACCCCCTTTTGCTCACCAGAAAGTGAATCATGAATCCTCCTGAATGAATTCTCCCCCCCAAAATACACTAAGGCTAACAATATATATTGCATGCCTTAAAATCGACACTTGTCACCTTTAGAAATAGCTTAAGCCACTCGGTGACTCATTCCCTCCCCTCAAGAACTTACGGTATAAATTAATATCCATAAGCTACACTTTTCTGGAAATATTATAAATATTCCCCAAGACTTAAGTCTCGCCCCCCTTTTCCCTTTTTCGGTGGAGTTAGCCCCTCATCTCTTTTCGTCTGAGTCTGTCTGCATGCAACGATGTAATATTATTAATGACTAGGTATGATTACACTTTACATGGATAGGCACACTGACCTATCTGCACCCCGACTCACTAGCCTCATAATCACACAGGCTCTCCGACCTCGATACATATATAGTCATTTATATACATATATATAACCCGACTTGGTGCCAATCCTGCGCACTTACCCAAGTGTGTGCAACACTGTGAAATGTGCACACCCTTTCTTTGAAGTGCAACCACACACACTTACCCAGGTGCACATAACATTCTGAAATATGTGCACCCTATCTTTGATAGCAATACTCTGCACACTACTCAGGTGCACCCAACACCAAAACTTAGTGCTAATGGATCACCAACCTATATTCACATTTACACTTACAATTGGTACCATGAATCGCCAACCTATATATACAATTACAAAGGGTCAAGATCAGGGACATTACATTCCCCTCCCCCTTAGTTATGCACCATCCTTAGTGCATCATATACACAGGTACATACAAAATTTCAAAAATCTTCAAAAAGATGCGGATACTTTGTTTGCATAACATCCTCCCACTCCCAAGTTGCATCCTCAGGATTGTACCAGGTCCATTGAACCTTTACCAACTCCATGACTCAATTTTGTAGCTGTTTGATTTTCTGATCCAATATGCAAACCGATTGCACTCAAAAATCGCCTTCTGGCCCCACCTGAATCACATTCCAATCAATAATATGATTAACATCAGGTACATACTTTTTAAGAAATTACACATGGAAAACATTATGAATACACAAGGATGCAGGCAATGCAAGCATATATGCGACATGACCAATCCTCTCTAGGATTTCAAATGGCCCACAATAG
>ML778553.1:46636-57950 GCA_009831015.1 Picea engelmannii
AGTTGGTGCATCAACTTCCCGGGGTCGTAACTTTTGCATACGATCTCCGTTTTAGGCGTGTGATAGCTCGTTGGAAAGGTATCATCGAGGAGATTCATTTTGGGGGCTCAATTATGCCTTCAAATATCATTGAGAACCTCGATATCAAAAAAACTTCATTTAGGCCCTCAAAATGGCCCAGGAAGTGAAAACCTGCTAAAAATAGTAAATTGCCAAAATGGCCAGAAAATTGTTTTGAGCCATTTGGAAAAGGTGGGTGGCCCCCGATATCCACCTGGATCAATCTTCTCTTCCATTTCCCTCAGTATATTTAGCCGAACCACTGAGCGGTTTGCTGGGTTGTCCCAGCTCACTGGCTTGTTGCACTTTTTGCCATAAATTGCTTCAAATGGGCTCATATTTAAGGATGCTTGATACCCATTGTTGTAAGCAAAGTCTACCAAGTGACGGTAGTCTTCCCATTTTGATGGTTTATCCATCACATACATCCTAAGCATATATTCAATCACTCGATTTACTCTTTCAGTTTGACCATATGTCTCAGGGTGATATGTTGTGCTAAAGTTCAGATTTGTTCCAAATCCTTTGAATAACCCTTTCCAAAAGTTTGAGGTGAACTTGGAATCTTTGTCAAACACAATTTTCTTAGGTACACCATGCAACTTAGCAACTTATCACATGTATATTTCAACAATGTTGGCTCCCTTGTGCGCCAACTTCACTAGAATAAAATGGGTAGGTTTAGTAAACTTTTCCACCACTACCATAATAGAATCATGTTGCTTAGCAGTCCTAGGAAACTTAGTAATGAAATCCATGGTCACAACTTCCCACTTCCACTCAGGAATGGGCAAAGGCTTTAGCAAACCAGCTGGATGTCTGTGCTCAATCTTGACCTTTTGACATTCAAGGCATCTCGCAATAAAATCAACCTCCTTTTTCAGTATTTATTTTTTACTGCGACAATTTTCGTCTGGTAGCTTGGATGTCCAGCATAAGGAACTTTAAGCATCTCCAATAATAACAAATTTTCAATTCTTGATCATTTTGCACATAGACTATGCACCTATACATGAGGATTCCATCCTCTCTTAGCTCATAACCTTCAAACTTGTGTTGCAACATACCTTGCTGTAAAGTTACCTTTATGTCCATATAACACTGATCTGATTTGGAAACCTCTAAAATTCTGTCGCACAAATCTGACTAGTACATGCTAACGATTGTAGCATGCATCTCATGCACTCTCCTACTGAGTGTGTCAACCACCTTCTTCTCCTTTCCCGTGATATGCTTTATGTCAAATTCATACTCACTAAGGAACTCTAACCACTTGCTTTGTCTAGAATTTAAACTTGGTTGTCCAAAAAAATACTTTAGACCACCATGATTTGTCCTCAACTCAAATATTCTACCCATGAGATAGTGTCGCCACATCTTCAAGGCATGCACTATGGCTACCAACTCTAAGTCATGAGTAGCATAGAGCCTTTCATGCTCTTTCAAGTTTCTTGATTTATAACACACCACATGCCCATTCTGACTTACGACTCAACCAAGTTCTTCCTTGCATGCATCCTTGCACACAATGAAGTCTGCATTTGGACCAACAATTCTCAAAATTGGTGCACTTAATAACAAAATTTTCAAGTGATGAAAACTCCTTGCATAATCTGGAGTCCATTCAAATCGTTCACTTTTCTTTTGCAAGGATGTAATCAGATGCACAATTTTTGAGAAGCCTTCAATAAATCTTATGTAATAACCTACAAGTCCCATAAAGGACCTTACCTCTATGACATTCTTGGTGTTGACCATTCTTCAATGGATTTTATCTTTTCCAGATCCACAACTATTCCTTCCTTGGAAATAATATGACCCAAATAATGAATTTTTCACTGATAAAATGAGCACTTGCTCAACTTAGCATAAAGTTGATGCTCCCTCAATACCCACAGTACCATCCTCAAGTGTTGCTCATGCTCCTCTTCATACTTTGTGTAAATAAGTATGTCATCTAGAAATATAGTGACAAACTTATCTAAACACTCTCTGAAAACTCCATTCATCAAACACATGAAGACAACTAGTGCATTTGACAATCTGAAAGACACCAATGTGAACTCATAATGTCCGTACCTTGTTCTGAAGGTAGTGTTGACGTCCTCTTCCTTAATTCTCACTTGGTGATATCCAAATCTGAGATCAATCTTTGAAAATATTTGCGTGCCCCACAACTAATCAAATAGGTCATCTATCCTTAGCAAAGGATACTTGCTCTTTAATTTTACTTTGTTCAACTTCCTAAAGTGAATACAAAGTCTCAACGTACCATCCTTCTTCTTCACGAACAATACTGGGGCACCCTAAGGCGACACACTTGGGTGTATATACCCCTTCTTCAAAATCTCTTCAAGTTGCATCTGCAACTCCTTCAACTCTGGCGTACTCATCCTATAAGGAGTCTTGGATACAAGCGTTGCTCTAGCCATCATATTATAGAAAAATCTATATCTCTTTTCAGAGGTAGCCCTGATATCTCTTTGAAGACATCCTCAAACTCTTTCAACACTACACAGTCTTCAACATTTGGAACTTTATCCTTAGGTGCCTCTTCCATGTGCATTGCAAATACTTGACATCCTTTCCTCTAGCTTTTCTTCAATTGCAAGGCTGAAACTTCTCAGATAGTTAAAAATCTTGGAATTCCTTGAATTGTTCTTAAGTTTCCTTCACGATCCAAGAAAGTGAATGCCTTATTTTAACAATCCAGGATAACATGGTGCTCGTCCAACCATTCCATACCAATGAGGCAATTGTATGAGCCCAAAGATATAATAGTCAAATCAACCCTTGTGTGCAGTCCATTAATCTCCATCGAACACGCCTTAACCATCTCATTAATTTTTCTTTTTTCTCCTATATATAATTGCACCAACCAAGGTTTTCCAAGCTTGCTTCTTGGAAATTGGAACCTTTCCACCATCTTAGGATCTAAATAACTACGACTAGCTCTTGAATCAATTAAAACAACAACAAGTTGGTCCTTAATCTTACCTTCCACTTCAATCATGCGTGACTAACAATTAGTGTGCTTGTTATCCAGGGTTGCGTAAATCCTTGGTACAATTCTGCCCATGTCCTCAATTATGGCATCTTACTGTACATAGTACACAGTCCTCGCTTTATCAACCCTTTGAGGGCAATCTCTGTGCATATGATCTCCACCACAACTCCAACATTGAATCGATTATTGCCTTGCCTTTTTCTCCACTGTCTCTATCATTTTTGACTCCTTGGGAGTTGGTTGTCCTTGTGTAGTATCCCTAAAAAATGGTGGTTTATCCCCCTTCTTCCTCTGATCCACCTTGTTTTCATCTTGTCTTCCCAATCCTTTTGGAAAGACGATCTTCCCCTTTGCTAATCGTAAATACATTTAATATGCCTTATGGTTTCATCCAATGTGTTGGGATCATTATACTATATTTTGTCATTGATAAATGAGGGAAAGCTACTTAGGTAACTCTGAATTTTAATTTGCTCATCCTTGATGAATGCAACGTATTTCAACAACTCTAAGAACCTCCTTTCATACTCATCTACCGTCCTACTCCCAAGCTTGAGTTCAAATAACTCCTTCATCTTCTTGTCATTGTATCACTTGGATAAGTATTTATTTTGGAAATACCTCTTGAACTCCCTCCAAGTAACCTTCTTTTCATCAGTGTGTTGCACCTACACATACTGATCCCACCAGATTGTTTCCTTTCCTTTTAGCTGATAGATAACAATTCTCTCTTATGCCTGTGTGGAATAATTATGTAGCTGGAAGTACTTCCTCGTACCCAACAACCAGGTCTTCGCATATTCATCCTTCTTGTGCTCACCGTCAAAGGTAGGAGGCTTGGTCTTATTCATTTCTCCATGTAACTCATCCACCCCAGTCCTTCTCTTATGCTTCCTGATAGGAGATGGACTTGAGCTACTGCGTGCTTTCCTGAAAGAATGATTTGGTGAGTGAGGTCAATGCCTACCAACGCTTATTGTTTCTCTTCTTTTCTCACCATGAGACCTATGTCTTCTTGGCCTACTTGTCTTTGTCTCCTTATCCATTTTCTTTTATATTTTGTCCAAGCTTTGCATAAACTTGACATTGAAGTCATCCTGCTTCTCCTTGGATTTCATAAGCATTTTGTTATCAACCTTATAACTTTTGACATATTTTTGTAGTCCCCTTACAATTCCTACCAAGTTTATGTGCTCGTCATTGGATTATGTACCATCAACACCCAAACTGACATACAAATCCTTGAATTCGTCATCAGGAATGTAAGTCCTCTGCACATATTCCATGCTTTTAACCTTCCACACTAATTCTGTCATGCTTTAATCACTGATAATTTTGAAAAATGTGTAGGAAACCAGATTTGTTAGATGAATTCATGAGACAACTTCATGAAAACTCTGCATCATCTTGTCAGAATCCTTTCTTCTGAAGCCCATCTACGCACTCGTATTCAACACACACCAATGCATGATGTCAATTTTTAACATCCACATCATGTTTCAGTAATGCACATGCACCAAAAATTTGTTCCACACAACCCTAAACCTTTAGTGCATAGGCTCATGCACTGGTGTTTACTGCGCAGTTCCAGTGCTACACCCCGCAATACCCAACATTTAACATGCACATCTGCGCATTCTTATTTAATGTGCACCATGGCCACACTGAAATTCCAAATTCGGCCACTTACCAATCTGAATTTTTTCCCGAAGTAGAACTAGGCCCATGTAGGCTCAGTGTTGAGCCAATAGCTCTAATACCACTCTGTAATGTATCTAGCCACCCAGGTTGGACCACGCTACTGCAACTCCTCTTTTGATACCAAAGTGTAACGTCCCCAACCACCTAGGCTAGGCCATGACACACGATCTTAACTTATGTAGCCCTGAACAAACATACTATAACATCACCCAACATAATTTTGAACAATGCTACTATGAAAATACACTACGCAGATTCTATACTAAACACTAGTATGTGTAGTATCACTTGAAGTAAGATGCTCAACCTCAAGTTGAGTCGTACCACACTAACTTTCTCCTTTAATCACAACTTTAAGCAGTGAAAGTAACTCAAACAACTTTGCACCAGTGTACTGATCACACAACACTATTGTATGTGAAACCATCCTGGCGTCAAACACCAAATCTATTCTTCTTGTGCGCGTAGACTGCTTCCTAGTGCGCACAAGCAAATCCAGCCTCTAGTGCACACATAGTATTCTTTGTGTGCATGACCATTCGACATGCCCCAGAGCCTTATACCAAAATCATAAGGTTAACTTATAGGAAAACTATCAACATCTGTCATATCGAGGCATAACTAAAATAATGACTATCAACACCACACTTAAATGGGCAAGAAACATTAAACAAAATAACAACAATCACTTATATGCATCAACATACAAAAATTAAACGATATCAAACATAGATAAATATGCACACGGAAACTGAAACAAGCACATAAGACACTTATCCTTTGTGAAAGTCACCAACTATGTGCATAACTTAGATGTTCCTCTCAGCCATAAACTTTGTTTTTCATATACGTTCAACAACAGGTCACCCCCGAGCTGGGGCTTAACTCCACCAGGGAGAAAGGGTTCTTAGTGATAGGCAAAGGTCTGATACTCAACAAAATTGCTCAGTCCAAGGTGCTTGATGTTGCAACTAGCCTATAGTCTCTCATTCCCCATGCACCTATCACACCCAAGGAAGTGTGCCCCTTCTCTTATTAATAGTCTCTTGGCTGCCCCACTTCCCTTTCAGGGTTACCAACAATAGGTCAGACATAAAGTCTTCGAGCCCTGCAACTAATGCTCTTCGCACCAGGGAACAATTCCTAATAAAAATCTCACCTGGAGAGTATGCTCACGGGCCTGACAACCCGCCTCTTCAACAACAAATATCTCACCCAGAGAGACTGCTCACGTTCCTGACAACTCACCTCTTTGGCAAAAAGACTTGGTTTTCAAAACATAAAACACTTACATGATTTTTTCTACAAATAAGGTAATAATTAGATTTTCCATATAGTCCAACCCCCTTTTGCTCACCAAAAAGTGAATAATGAATCCTCTTGAATGAATTCTCCCCCCCGAAATACACTAAGTCCAACAATATATAGTGCATGCCTTAAACTTGACACTTGTCACCTTCAGAAGTAGCTTAAGCCACTTGGTGACTCATTCCCTTCCCTCAGGATCTTATGATAAAATAACTTACACATTTCTAGAAATATTATAAAATATTCCCTAAGACTTAAGTCTCGCCCCCCTTTTCCCTTTTCCAGTGGAGTTAGATCCCCATCTCTTTTTGTCTCAGTTTTTCTGCGCACAACAATGTAATGTTATTAATGACTATGTATGATTGCACTTTACATGGATAGCCGCATTGGCCTACTGCATCTTGACTCACCAACCTTATAATCACACAACCTCTCCGACCTCAATACATATATAGTCATATATATATACATATATATGACTCATCTTGGTGCGCACTCCCAGGTCATTCCCATGCACTTACCCAAGTGCGCGCAACACTGTGAAATGTGTGCACCCTTTCTTTGAAGTGCAACCATGTGCACTTTCCCAGGTGCACACAACATTGTAAAATATGCACACCTTGTCTTTGATAACAATAATCCGCGCTCTACTCAGGTGCACACAACACCAAAACTTAGTGCTAACGGCTCATCAACTTATATGTACATTTACACTTACAATTGCTACCATGACTCACCAACCTATATGTACAATTACAAAGGGTCTGGATCAAGGACATTACATCAAAGTAGGTAATGATGTTTTCTTCCAAAAATATGACAATGTTGGCACTAGAAGAGATTTTGAGTGGAATGACCTCCACCCACTTGGTAAAATATTTAGTTGCCACAAGGGTCCAACTATGAAAACCACTAGAAGTCATTGAGAGTTGTCTTATGAAATCAAGGCCCACTGCTAGAAAGGAGCCTCTACAATAATTGGATCCAAAGGTAAAGCAGGGAGCTTCCGCTTCACTTGGAATCTCTGACATGACTCACACGCTTTTAGAAATGCATGTGTGTTTGTAAACAATGTAGGCCAGCAGTAACACATGTGCATGACCTTGTGTGCAGTGGTGCAAGCAAATAAATGCCCACCACACACACTTGAATGAAGATCTCTCAAGATCTCTCTAGAATCGTCCTGATCCACACATCGCAAGATGATATCATCTGAATTCCTCCATCCTAAACCACCCTACAAAAGACATTACTTGGAAGCACGAGGATTTAAAGATCACCTTTGTGTCTTGGTGAATTCAACAGGATAAGATAAATTCATCAAATAAAATATAATATATGCATACCAATCACAATGTTGTAATGATACTGACATAGAATTTACCCGACTCTCAATGGGATTGTCTTGGATATCCTCCAAGTTTCTCTCAAACATCATTCTCACTAAGCCTAACCCTCTTACCAATTTGGAAGGCTTGATCTCAAGACCGTACTCCTAGATATTTGTGATCCACCTCCCCCTAGTTCCGCTGCACTCCTTTTGTACCGATATTTCCTTAACCATAGGGTGAGGCACATATGCTACCACTCGAGCATTCAATAAGTAGTCTCTAAAGTGAGCCAATCCTTTCACTAATGCATACACTTACTTTTCCATGAGCTTGTACTTCATTTTTTTATCCTTGGAAAGCTCTACTCATGAATAAAATGGGAAAATCCATTCCTTCTTGATTTTTCTGCAAAAGCAGAGCAACCATAGTGAAATCAGATGCAAAAGAAAACAATTAAAATTCATTGTTTTAATCAGGCCTAATAAGAACAAGGAAGTGACACAAAGCCTTGTTAATGTCTTCAAATGCCCTCTTGGCCTCATCATTCCACTTCAAGTCATGTTCCTTTTCGGACATATCAGATATGGGCTCTGCGAAGTTTGAAATGAACCTCCTCACAAAGTTAATTGTAACACCCCTGTTTCCCCCAGCTTGTAATTAATCATAAAATAGGATTACCATGCTAAGGCATGTGGACAATGTAAATGCATTATTGTTAAATTAACCATAACTGACTATTTGGGGGTGAAGCCTTGAAGTACGAGCCATGATATCTCTAGAAGAAAAAAATCAGTTAATGAAGAAAGGACCAGTGGTTGAATTATCAACCACCCCCATGAATGGAAGCATGGTCTAACTGCAGGACGTCAGCTTGAAGTACCACAGAGACCTGTCGACTCGAGCTTCCTTTTGACAGAAGGAACAGGACAGGTCGAAAACCTTCCATAAGAGGGAAGGTAAGATACATACAGAGACACAACAAAAGAAGAGACACGGGGACAAGAACACAAGCTCGTAAGGGAGATGTGCGAACCCAAAGGAAGTGCCGAGAACACAACCTAAAGGAACCGAACGAGAGTTCGATGTTGAGGAAGCATTTGATAAACCTCGCAGGGTCGCCATGACAGAGACAACGTAAATTTCCTAGTGATATCATGGCTTGGCACAGGGGTGGCTAGAGTGATAAGAATGAATGCCTTTGAGCCTATGGTTGGGTGGAAAGGCACACACCCAGAGTCAGTCGGTTGGATGCAACTTGTAATAGATAAGTATTCTCATACCCTGTGAAATTAAGCTGTAATTATGTAATGAAAAGGGATATACTGTGAAGGACCCAAGGATGTGTATGTTTTATTAATGGTTATACTGTATCTCTTTATTCTCATTTAAATTGTGTATTTAAGAAAGTATGGATTGGACATGTTTTGTATTCGTAAATGCTTGCGCCCTGTGGTGGCTTATGCTAGATCCACGAAATGTGAGTTTGTCGACCTTGGGCACAATTTCACGTATGCATGTCGACACTCCTAGTCGTTCTAATTTCCTTAGAGGAGGGAGTCTGTTAAAGCTCAGGAGAGATAGTGCATGTATGGACAGGCTCTTTGCGAGGCAGACAGAGATCGAGAACCACTTAAGTTCTAGAGTTGAAGAATGAGTGTAAGGGGTGTGCAGAAGGATTCTTCCAAGTGTTAAGTTCAAGAGAAAGAGCGCAAATCTCTTAAGCCTTTCAGAGCTAACGAAGCTCATGAAGAACATCAAGGTTGAAGTATCGAAATGGAAGGTCCCTGCTTTGGAAGACAAATAGACGAAATTTGTTCGGAAGAAGCTACGGTCTGTTGTGACCATTGGGTACGGGAAAGAGTGTGGGAGTTAACCCTAGAGTCATTAAGACTTCGTGAGTTCAATGAACTAAGCGATTTCATCGTAAGGGAGGTAAAATCCTTGAAGTCTCGAAGTTAACTATGAGCCTTAGATATGAGGATGCCCGGTAACCGTCTCGACTGTCAGATCTAAGAGGTAGATGATAGTCAAGTTACCAGAATTACCCATGACTTAAGAATATAATAGTGGAGATGGACGCGAGCCATTTAATGGGAGGAGAGGCCATCTCGGTCATCAGATCGACTCAAATACTCACTGGAGTTATCGAATCAAACACCAACCACTCGATTTAATCAACGGTTGGGAATCATTGCGGAGTGTGAAGGTGAATTTAGCAGACTTGCTGGTTCACGACCCACAATCAACCCACGTCATTGATCTCATTGGGGATGGAAGATCAATGAATAGGATTAGAGTAGAGTTGAGTAAGCACTTCTCAGATTGCAGAGGTGGGACCCCGTAATCACTCTAAACCATCGATCTATGAATGGAGATCAAGGGTGGGGAATCATTGCGGAGCGCGAAGGTGAAAGTAGCAGACACGCTAGTTCGCAGCCCGCAATTCACCATTGTCGTTGATCTCGTCAGGCTGGAAGATCAACGACTCCGGTTCGACTAGGTTGGGCGAGTACTTCCAGATTGCAGAGGTTGAGTTCTCTGTTAAAGAGCATGCACATTGGGACCCCTCAATTGCTGTGAACCATCAATCGACAGACACCTCGGTATTGGTCAGATCATGACCGCCAGACCCTGAATAGTTGTGAGATGGGTGTTCATGAGCCCTTTTGGAAATCTGTGGAGTAACAAAGTCCCTCGGTACCATCGGTCTGAGAGAATTGAAAAACTCAAAAGAGATAATGTTTTCAAGAGCGAAGACGAGACCCAAGATAATCGGACTCCCAGAAGGAATGTGTTGATACTGAGAGGGGGGTGAATCGTTATCAAGTACAATTTAAAACATTTTTCAACTTTTACTTAAACCATTCAACTATATCCAATGAGCAATGAACAATAGCATAAGAGTTACACCAATACACCATAATACACCATGCACAATATATGAGAAATAATCAATAGTTATTGTTCAAGGGAAGTAATGACTTCCAAAGGTAGCTACAACTTCCAAATGTAAAGGGAGGGATAAACCTCCAAGAGAAATATACAATCCTCCAATATCAAGAGAGAGTTGAACTCTCCATCCTTGCCCCTTCCTTCCACCCAAGAATATATGAGAGGTAATAAAAATTTACATTAAATCATCACCATTAACCAATCATCACATAGAACCTGATAATGCTTCCCAAGACTCTTCAATTTCTACAATTCTTCAATTCTTGAAGTACTCTAATCCTATAGATAATATTACTCAATGTATTCTTTGAAAATCCTCCAATTTTCACTCCTTGAACCCTCCCCAAAAAGAGGTTATAGAAAGAATGGTAGACTTTATTCAATTCTGGTCTATTTAGAAGACCCAACTTGTACAGCATGCCCCACCCTCAATATTTAACATCCGATTATGAAACTCACACACAAAAAACTAAAGTCTGTACTCTTTCGAATGGAAGTGGTCCCACTTCATTTGGATTATGTATGAAGAAGTTATGACTATTTTACCCGGAACACTTTTTTATTGACTAGCTTCAGGAATGGTCACAAACCCTATCTTCCACAGAGTGTATCTCCATAATTATAGCGAATCAAGTACTGAAATTTTTACCAGAGGTACCTTGATATGTCTTCTCAATACCATAGCGATTTCACCATCTAAATCATTCTATAAAAAAAATTATAGCAAAAATGGTAAGATGACCTGAAAATAACATACCTTAGAACACATCACCAAACGACTTCACCCTCCCTTGAAATCTGGTCTTCTTTTACTTCTTATTTCCTCTGAAATTCGACTTGTATCAAATGAATGTATAATGATGTTTATTTATACCATTTATGTCACTTCCTTTTAACATTAGGGCCGACTTGACACTTTCTTATTTTGTAATTCTTTTCTTTAATTATCTTCAGG
>ML778553.1:60623-209519 GCA_009831015.1 Picea engelmannii
AATATACAATCCTCCAATATCAAGAGAGATTTGAACTCTCCATCCTTGCCCCTTCCTTCCACCCAAGAATATATGAGAGATAATAAAACTTTACATTAAATCATCACCATCAACCAATCATCACATAGAACCTAATAATGCTTTCTGAGACTTCTTCAATTTCTGCAATTCTTCAATTCTTGAAGTACTCTAATCATGTAGGTAATATTATTCAATGTATTCTCTGAAACTCCTCCAATTTTCACTCCTTGAATCCTCCCCAAAAAAAGGTTATAGAAAGAATGGTAGACTTTATTCAATTCTGGTCTATTCAAAAGACCCAACTTGTACAACATGCCTTGCGCTCAATATTTAACATCCAATTCTAAAACTCACACACAAGAAACTAAAGTCCGTACTCTTTCCAATGGAAGTGGTCCCACTTCATTTGGATTTTGTATGAATAAGTTATGACTATTTTACCCGAAACACCTGTTTATTGACTAGCTTCAGGACTGGTCACAAACCCTATCTTTCACAAAGTGTATCTCTGTAATTATAGTGAATCAAGAGATGAAATTTTTACCAGAGGTACCTTGATATGTCTTCTCAATACCATAGTGATTTCACCATTTGAATCATTTTAGAAAAAATTTATAGCAAAAATGGTAAGATGACCTAAAAATAACATACCTTAGAACACATCACCAAACGACTTCATCCTCCCTTGAAATCCGACCTTCTTTTACTTCTTATTTCCTCTGAAATTCTACTTGTATCGAATGAATGTATAATGATGTTTATTTATACCATTTATGTCACTTCCTTTTAACAATAGGGCCGACCTGACACTTTCTTATTTTGTAATTCTTTTCTTTAATTATCTTCAGGGCCTACATGTACTTCCTTCTTCAATTCACTTTGTTATCTTCAAAAATTCATTTCTCCTCAACCATGAGGATCCATGTGATGTGCCACATACCACTAAAAACAACATGATGTATACTATCCATCCATGGGTGTTGTATCTGCACGTGCATTTTCCTTCATGTCCAAATACCTTCATCAATCTTGCGGTCCAAAACCGATGACTAGGGTTGACATCAATGACAACAACCAATCTTCCAACAGAATGAAGGTCGAGGCCTTTGAACATCTACCAAACTCTTTCAAGTCGGAAGAAGTGAAAACCTCAGGAGGAGGAGCGACAACAACCATCAGATCAGTTGCGGGGAGAAGCCTAGAGCTTTAGGTCAACGTCCAGGCAAGTAGAGGAGAAGTGATAAGAAGGATCAGATCCTAACTGTTGGATTTGAGTGCAAAGGGAAGTTATTCATCCAATCTAAGGTAAAGTGCATGATTTTTAACATTTGTGTGCATGGCATGGTTTACTGTCCAAGGTACCGAAGTCCCGAAGTGAATTGGGACCGTTCATCGCCAAGAGGGACAAGTGGTGCAAGATCTACAACTCCTGAGCAAGAGCTTGTGGTAAAGGAGAGAGCAGAATAATTGAAGACCTGAAGTAGATCTTGACCATTGATTTCCAGGAGACACATGTCAGAAGATCAGTAACTCCGGAGAAATCACTTCTAGAGTTTCAGTTGAGAGTTGAAATTCTCGAAGCCCGGAGAGCCGAAGTGAATCTCAACCGTCATATCGAAAGGGACACGTGGTAGAGATCCGTTGTCCTCGGGTGAAAGCAACCTGAAGACCCAAAGAGAATCTGGATCATCATATCCAAAGGGCACGTGGCAACCGATCACGAACTCTGGTTGAAAACACTCTGGGAGAACGCATTGGATAAGAGTTTGAAATCACCAAAGTCCGAACAGTCGAAGTAGCTGGGAGCTGTCGATATGAAGAAGGACACATGTCATCAGATCACAAACTCCAGATAGAATGTTCCAAAGGAAATAGAGCAAGAAGGATTTGAAGTTAGAGATCTCCGAAGGCTGAAGTCCCGAAGTAGATGAAAGCAATTGATTTAAGGTGGATGCGTGGCGCCAGATCTAGCACTCTGGGTACGAAATACTCCAGAGGAAAGTAGAGGGTGGGAGTGTTGGAGTCTCGAAGTGGAATCTCAATCGTTGATCGAGAAGGGGGCTGAAGGCCATTGATCCGATCTTGGTTGAAAAGCGGTAAAGACCCAAAGTAAGCCTCGATTGTCCGATTCAAGTGGACATGTGACATAAATCCACATACTTCGAGGAGAATTAAAAGTTGAGACTTGAGACTCTCGAAGTATGGAATCATGAAGTGATCAATGTCATTTATTAAAGAGGACGCATGGCAGAAGATCTGTCACTACGGGAGAAGGTAAGGGTTGAGAGTTGAAACTCCTGAAACTCGAATCACAAAATAAATCACAACCGTTGGTTTAGAAAGGTTAGATCTGATCTGTAGATTCAAAAAGGATAGTTTCGAGTCATCAAGTTCAGAAGCACCATCAAGGTCATGAGATTGATGGTGACGTCGCATTGCAGGGACCGAAGGTGCACAAACTTTAAAAAGTTGGGGGCGTGCCACAATCTAGAGCACGGTTTTGGAGAAAGGACACATGGAGGCTCAAGGTGAATTGCGGGGCAAAAAGTAGTTTGGTATAAAACCACCCTTGGCCATGCCTGCAATTGCATGGTTATGTAAGGCCATCACCCAAGGTCATATCAAGGAAGGGGCTTATTAGAAAATGAGCTAGTGCCTAGACTCTGAGATTTCGCAGGCGTGAAGAGGAGTGTTGCGGGTACCTTTAGACTTGCACCAGGAAGTCGAAAGGGTCTGCATCTAATTACAGAACGAGACCATCAAGATCTTAGAGATTCGTTTGGATCCAGAATCAGAGATCCTTGACCAGCAGGTCGGACTGGTTCCCCAACCTTCCAAATTAGAAACTATGGATGGAGAATCTGTCCTTTAAGAAAAGCAAATTTTTTTATGCCTCATCATGGGTGTGTGACAAATTGGTATCAAATCATGGTTACAACACTTGTTCTGCTTGGGCTCATGTACGAGTCACGTAAGGAGGTATTGTTATCTGTATTTACTCCTTGAGGAGAAGGACTGCAGTTTGAACCTATGATTTTGAGAATTCTTGTTGAATTTCAGCAGAAGAATTTCCTTAGCCCTTTGTCAAAGTGATAAATATTGTTACCAGAGTAGCGATATGCTAATTAACATTTATAATAAGACTTGAATGTGGATAACTGAAGGTGGCAGGGTTCTGTCAAGGGCAACTGAAGCAAGAAGGACAAATGACTTGGTGTTCGTAACACTGCTTCTAAGCATGGGCAGTTGGAACTTTAGGCACTGATGATGGTGGATTATATAATGGTTAATACCTTTGTGGGCTTAAAAGAATCTGATAAGATCCTTGGCAGTTATAGTTACTGCTTTAAATTAAAATTGGAGCATATAACTCCTCATGACCAGAGAAAAGTGAGATGGGAAAAACCCTATGGACGTTGAGGCAAGAAGGTTTTCTTGCTAGATGTTGTCACATAAAGAGGAAAGTGACCTTCGTTGGTTATTGTCATAAGAGAAGGCAACATCAATATGAGATATGACTGTGAGATTAGTCCTGCAAGTGACTGAAATCTCAAACTAAAGGACACTAATGATGAAATTAAACTATCAAGTGAATGCATGAGGTAAAAAGGTGCAAGAGATGCACCTACTTATACACGAATGTGTATACATGATCATAAGGATGATTGGAAGATCCTTGGGAAAAGGATATAGAAGCTTGATATGTCCATGTGTGTGAATGACATGGAAAAAGTGCAAGCAATGAGCTAGCATGATGAATACTTATCTGTGTTTAGTTATGCTTGAGTGCATGGGTTTAATGCATTGTGGAGCTTCCTAATATGAAGCTTGATATTAATACTAGTTAGGTACGAATGATATTAAACGTGCAAGTGATGCACATGCATGATGTAAGAATATAGTTAGAAGATACAATATGGTTGCCCTGATGAGTGAAATTTAAAGCAAGAATTGCCCTTGTCCAGAATAAATGAATAGTATGGATGCATGGTGTCGTTCCAGAGTTTGTACTTAAGGCTTAGAAGTACAGTGTCTAGGCATCCGAAAATGGGTAAAGGGTGGAGAAGAGAGAAACGTCAACCTTCGGCAAAGGAAACTAGGGAAGATTTCTACGTTGTCGTTGTCTAGCTTCCAACTGTTCCTGGATGGTTATATCTTGTTCAATCGCTACCCATGAACGTTCGAGTTCAACTCGGGTAGTAGCTGTTTTAAGAATAGAATAAAAAAGGTTTAAGGCAATGTGCATTTGATTTGATAATCCGGGTTCGATATTGGGCTGTGTTGGTACAGGGACAGTCATGGAGGAACAATAAAATAAGAAAAACTTCAGAGAGAAATTAAGTGTTGTCTCAATTTGGTCATCTAAAAGAGAATTTACGGTTTCAGAAATAAAAATGGGGTGCAAATCAAAGGCTCTTTCCCGTAACTGAGTTATATCTTAATAAAAAGTATGAGGTGGGAGAAAAACATTTAGCTGTCTATGATGTAAGGCTCCTATCGAGGGAGAATCTCACGTATAAACAAGAGAGGAAAATTGTAAGGAAATAACCCAATGTAGCATAAAATATATATAGAATTATGAAAGTGTTGACTGGTCTTACACTTGCTGAAAGCTGGTACAGAGGAAAAACAGTAAACAATTACAGATAACCAAAATTCATTCTCTATAGTAGTGGTCGTACTAAATTATAACGAAGCATTCATTAGTTATGAATATGAAATATGAGATACAAGAAAACAAACTCATAACACATTCGTGACGGAATTGAGAATCTTCAATTTTTGTTTGTATTAACTCTCAAAATGTAAAAACTCTGTTACAATCGACACAAAAAGGTCCAACCTCTTTTTCTTCTTTCTATGGTATATTTATACAGTTTTTACAATAAGATGGAATCTTAATCGTTACAAAAATTTCAGTTATGTTAGGGAGGAGAGCAATCACTACATTTCTTCTTCTCTGTCTTCACTTGGTACCAGAAGTTTGTCCACGCACGTGTTCGGTACAGGTGACACATCTTTCAACCAGCCGAGATATCAGCCTTGACGGTTCTGCTTGATAGTTGGCCTCAAAAGAGTAACAATCTCGGGCTAATTGCAGTAGCCTGTCTTCCATCTGTCTGTCTATGATGTCGATAGCGCATAATTGCACGCTCGGTTTAATTATACATTTATCTATTTGGACTATGTCCACCATAGTCACTTGGGAGATCTCGACCGAATCTCTTTCCTCTTTTTCCTTTAAATCAAGCGAGATTTTTGCCATATTCATCTGAATCAATGCCTCGACATTACCTCCACTATCAATCCCTAGCAGATTGCCATCTATATAACTAAAGGCATCTTCTAAGGAATTTGTTACCCTTTTGGCTTGCAGCTTGCCTTCCGCGATGTTGTGCTCCCATTCCTTTAATAGAATGTTTCCTCTGGTCTGCTCCGAAATGGTGAACCTGGGAGTAATTCCCAAATCCCTGTTGTTTGTGGCTATCACAACCTCTTGGAAGGCGACCCGTGTCGCTCCAGCTTCCCTTTCTCTAGCACTTAAATTCTCCAAAACTTGATTAACCAGCAAGCAGTTGTCCTGAATCTCCTCTACCTTGCCGAGTAAATTTCGTTGAGCCGTAGACACTCTGCTCCAAATCTCTATCGCTTGGGAATGAAACATCCCAATATCTATCACTTTGCTTTCGGCGATTTCCACCCTACCCTACAACTGTTGGATCAAATCCTTTCGCTGGCTTGCTTGCATCTGACCATCCCGAACCACCAGCTGTGCTTGTTCAAGCTTAGTCTTGGGTAGCTCTATCTCATTTTTATCCGCCAACCTTGCTTGCTGCATACCTACACTCGCCTGGTATTTGGCAGTCTCCGTTGCTGTGGCTAGTCTAGCTTCCAGGGTCTTGATGAGGCGATTCTTTTGTTTCAGCTGGTTTTTTAAGACCCCGACTGAAAATTGATTCGCCGTGGCATATGCTCCTAATGTCCCTGCTATTTCAGTCACGAATTGTTCATTCCTCTTGTCTTTTCCATCAGTTATAACTTTGTATTTCTTGGCCGTTGACTCTCCTTCCTGATAGAATTCCCTCTTTACCACTGCCTTTCTCTTCTTATCGAAGAAAAACTCATTAAGAGGGATTTCTTCTACCCTTATAGGCCTCAACTCTTCATTGAAGATCCATCTTGCATAAATATTTCCTTGAGTCGACTGCAAGGGAGTAATTGATGTGATAGGTTCTCAGATCCGGTTCACTGATTTTTCTGGAGTAGTAACCAGACTCTGCTTCTTCGACGGGTTGGGAGTCTTTATCTCAGCTTTTGGGCTCTTAGTTTTCTCTCCCTTATCCTGGTGTTTTTCTTGATTGGGAGTCGCATCCTTAGAGCCTTCGACATCTTTTTGTTTCACCTCCACTGTACTCAGTCTCTCACCCCGCAACACCGCGGGAAGACAACTGCGTCGATGTTCTTGGAACTTCAGAACATCGGCTCTTTCCTCGGGTGCCAAGGTTTGTATCTGAGATAGAATCTCAGCATAGGACCTTGCGCCTCGGAAAATGTCATCCGAGGGTGAATTCTCGTGCTCAAATCTCTTGAGACTGCAACTGGCCAATTGATTGCTCACGACCCTCTGCGGATCGTGCTTCTTGTATTCAATGAGGACAAAATTTAGGTCTTCCAGGGCTACTGCCTCAGCTTTGGCATGCCCGAAATCTAATAAGGAATAAGAATTTAAATGAACAGGAAAAGGTGGCCATACCTTCTTTGAGTATCCCTTAAGCTCCTTGCTTATAACACCGATTACTGTTTGTATGGCAACCTCACGACAAGCTAGCTTGTCGGGAATGAATAATGGCAATGCATGCGAGGGAAAAAAAGCCCCGAAAACTCTGAGATAGGAAAATTTAGCTTCTACATACTAGTCAACTATGCTGCTCAGGTTTGTTACTATGTTGTCCGAGATCCTGGGTGGTGGGTGACCGAAAATAGTGACATGTAGAGGCATCGTCACCCGGTTGAAGATTTTGTATATGAAATTTGCCGCTTTGTTTTCCCATAATTTTGAATGATAAATGTGTATGGGCTCATCTTCTGCTAGAGTCCAACTCCAACTCATTAAGGGAAATGGTGTTAAAAAACAAACGACGTCCATAATGTATGCGGACATAAAAAATGCAACAACTTTTCATCTTTCTTTCTGCGCCCGATACTCTGTGACTCAACTGGTAAGGCTGTCGAACAACATCTTCGCCCAGTCGAAGTAACAACCTTCGGCAACTCGAAACATTAGAGGTACCCATGGAAGAAAGAAATGTGAGGTGTCCTCTCTCCCGTATAATCTGCATGTCATCATGTCCACATACTTGTACTGCGGTTCTAAAGAAGCTATTGAATACACACCATGACTGTCTGCCCTGAACTTCGCAGAGTGTGAAACCCAATATTTTATTAATCTAGACATGGTTTTATCATAATGCACACATTCCTTCTATTTGAATTCGTCTAAGAATTTGACACCATATGTAAAATCGGACGCTGTGTGCAACTTATACATGGCCTGTAGATGTTCAGGCCTGAAAGTCTCGATGGTGACCCTCTGTTCATTCATGATGGTCCTGGTTGGTATGTCCACATGGTCTAATGCCCATCAGACCATATCATAATATGGCAGTAGTCGTGGCCTGGCTGCTACTTTGTGCATTCCGGATTGGATGACGATCTTATACTTGGTGGTTATATCATCTTTTTCGTTGTCGCTGGAATCATCGGAATAATACACCAATTCAACTTGTAGAACATCGAAAACGAAAGACCAATTCGGGACAGAGTCGACACTTCGAGGTGAAGTATCAACAACGTTGTCCGAGCCTTGTCTCGAAACCCCAACACTGGCTTTGGATGCTTTTCGCGGGGCCATGGCTGGAGATTGTCCTTTAGCTCTTCTGCGATAGAAATATGTATACATGCAGAAGTTAGCTTGCTCAGAGATTGTGCTCTGCGTGGTATAGAAATGCATTTGTCATAATAAACAATAGTTCTATATATATTTGAAAACTCGGTACTCTCTTAGATGAAATTTGTCAAATCATGCTCAGAAATAAATTTAACCATAAAAACCCGAGCTTTATTCATCGATTCGCCCTATTTCCTAATTAATGCCATAAATTTTGGTGGTTTGAAGTGTCAGTCGGCGTATGGAAGAAATAAGGTTACCTCGTAAATCTTGCAAGCATCGAAAAGTGGGGTGTATTGATTTATCTTAATTAATCTGGATTTACCAACATTAATTAATCTTTCACCATTCGTTGTATCGAGAATTTTGTTTTAACCTTTTGAACCTCTAACCCCTGAAATTGCGATGATTGATTTTGATTAATAAAAATGCAATTATGAATAGGAGCTTAATTAGTTCCGTAATTATTTATATTTGCCGTATCGCGGCTCGGAGCTTCGAAGGTAAGTTTCTGGGAAGTTTGCATGCCGAGTTGCAAAACCACGAGATCGCGATAATACAACTTAATTAAAAGGGAAGATAAACTCGGATTAAATGATTAATTAATTATGTTCATACCCTTATCGTGGTTTCACGAGTCGGGGTTTAGACAACATGACTTTTGAAAAAGAAAATGCTGAGTGGTGAATTGCCGACAGAACGTTACCATGGTTTAGCTTTTACTTTTAACCCTGACACGGGTTACTAAAATAAGGACTTCGCGTTCTCTGCTATCGGGGCTACGACAATAAAATTTTGGGTTTGGTGAACGCCGAGGTGCGAAAACCCGATGACGTTAATCATGGTTTAGGAAAACTTTACTCTCGTTATTGTTTTGGGTGAAAAATTAAAACGATTTCGCCGTTTCGTTGCTCAGGACGTGTGAACTACGTGATTTATAGCATCCGACCTATGAAATCCCGAGGCAGAACAAAGGAGGAAACATTTTTACAAAAGGTAGGACTTGTCTCGAGAGTACAATAATCATCGCTGTTTGCGTTGATAAAGCTTCAGAGATTTTGAAACCACAGACGGAAAACACGAAAACCATCTTTCGATTTCGAGCTTTAAAAATGAAATTTGTGACGGGCTAGAAAAAACAAAGGCGGCTCCAACACATGGATGACTCCATTTCGAAGAGTCATGAAAGTTTTGTTCCAAATAATAGCTTGAGGGGGAATGTATTCCCTTTCCCCAGGAAATACGAATATAATTGGATAAAAAGGGTAAATGAGCAAAGATGCTCTGTTGTCATAATAAGAGGCAAATGATTATGCCTTTGAGAATCACATGAGAAGGATTGTGAACAATCCTGAGTTGACTGATCTTAAAGATAGAGATGTAGGTGGGTTGTGAAGCATACCTATGATTGCTACAGGCAGGTTTAGGATTATGAATATGGTTAAGAACATCATGGATGTAAGTTAACAAAACCAAAATATGTATGGATACATAATTTGGGTACATGACAAAGATGCATGTTTATATTCCTTATGGGATATTTGGTAAACTGCTGAAGCTTACTCAAGGTTGAGGCCATCACAAATAGTGATGGATATGCGATAAGGAAGTTGCATGTTGAAGGAGTTCCTTGTGGAGGAAGTGTGTGAAGACTCTGTTAGGAAAACAAGGTCACAACCTTAATGACTATTGAGAATTAAGCAGTGAGCCACAAGCTTACACACACACACACACACACACACACACACACACACACACACACACACACACACACACACCAGAATCCTGGATTACATTTTGAAAAACATCATGTAATGAATAAAAGATTAATAAATGAATATTAACCATTCTGATAATCGAATGGTAATATGCAAGATGCAAAGGTTCATGATCCATTATGAACAAAAACAAAAGTTTGCTATTAAAGCATGTTGTTGTATTCCAAAAAAAGGGTTAGGGTGAGGCCTAACCAAGGCGACTCAAGGAAAAGAGGAGGAAGATCCCAACAGGGAGTAAATTGCAAAAGCAGAGAAAAGACAGTGAGGCCTTAGAAATAACTCAACTGGGCTGAAAAGTCCCAGGCGATGTAGAAAGAATTTGAAGAAGGGGAGAGCCCTCAATTCTTTTCTTGCTATGTATTATGTTTTTCTCTGGGATGAGAAAGCTAGTACACTGATGAAAGTAAATGTTTTGACACCATAGTGATGAGGATTGTATTACTGGAGAAACAATTGAGAATTGTCAGTATTTCACTCATGGAAACATTAAGGATAATGTGATGAAGTGCATACATAAATGCTAGGACATGTTTGAAAATGTTTTATTAATTTAAATGCTATGGTACTTGAATTTTTAATTTACATGACGACTAATGTGTTTATGGTGTATGTCATGTGTAGAAAGAAATAGATTGGAACTGTTGAGAAAGACAGTTGCCAGTAATGAACAACCTCAATCAGAGGATGACTATGAGAAGTTTCTTGTTGAAAGATTGTTGAAGGGACTTTAAAAGTCCCCATGGAGCACCACTGATGGGATAATATTAGAGGGGGTGCTAACAACCAAAACATGGATAAAAATGTTCATGCTTATGTGGCACAAGGTATGAAGGGATTGGGTAAGAATCTCTTCTGAAATGTTTTACGGTCTTAAATGTTATGTATGAAACATTGAAAGGCAGATGTATGCCTTGGGTACCCAAGTAGGGTATGATTCAGAAAGGAGAACCTGAATGATGGAGGTGTGAACCTCTGATAGCAAAGACTAATTGTAACCCTCAGAAGAATTCATGAATTGATATGTCATGAATACATGGGCCAATCAAGGAACGATTGGAAACAAAAGTGCTTATAGATAGCATGTTGCATGGAATTGATTCAAGGAAATGCATGTCTGCATAAAGGACAGACAATGGATTTCAAAGTGAGGAAGGAGGACCTTCCAACATTTCTACTTACATTGTATAGGTGTTATAGAAAATCAAATTTGGGTGGCCATGAGTGTTGGCACCTTGGTTATTAATAAAGGAAGAATGCTTAAAGGCATGCATGCAAAACTTTTGAGTCTCATGTGTACTGATTTGGGATCGTGATCATCCTGTAGTTGAAAGCATAGTCCTGCTGTAAGAATGAAAGAAAATGAATAAGCCATGTGGTGAAGAGGATGGTTAAATTCCAACACACCATGACCAAGAACTTGTCATAAAGTGTGACAAACTTGAAATCAATGCAAGAGTGCGTTGGGTATGAACGTGGCCATTAATATTGGCACATTTGTTAAATCCTTTGAAATGTTGAATTATGTTTTGAAAGGTTTGGTATGTTGAAATGAGGCATAGGCAAGGAATCAGACTCCATTTTCATGTTTATATAGATGTGATGAACTGTTAGCATGCATGGTTTTGAATATATATATATATATATATATATATATATATATATATATATATACACACACACACATGGATGCATGGAAACTAACAATTTGTTTGGCTGATTGAAGTTGAAAGTGCAGGAAGCAAAGGGGTCTTGAATATGGCAGCATTGTAAGTCCATAAGGAATACCAATTGCCTGCCGAGCCAAACCACTATGGGAAGGAAATTGTTATAATTATGAATCTGGTTCCTGTGTGAAACAAATATGAGAACATAATGTGGAATTTGGAACTCTGTGGATGACAGATTTACAAGAAAATTTTTGAATTTAAAATTTTATGATGTCTCATGAATTTATGTATACCTATGATACAGGTGAAAGGGAACGATCTATGAAGAGTGCAAAGATGAGAAAATGAGCTCTCAGGTTCAAGGGAGAACTGTGAGAAAGAGTATAATCCGATCGCATGAAATAAAGACTGACTCAGAACAAGGAGAGTAACATTCATCCCTATCTATGATTTAGTTGGGAGAAGGAGAGTAACTTTTGTCCCTAACTATTTCTGTGTTAGGAGAAGGAGAGTAACCTTCGTCCCTAACTTTAGCTGAGCCAGAAGGCTGTCAAGCTGTAATAGCATGAAAAATGGCTACTGTTGAGCCATGAGAACCCTGTGGTAAGCCATGATCGCCTACAATATGTTGTGTTGAGGTAACACAAGCCGGAGGGACGCCTCGGTAGAGAAAGTCCGAGGGACGCCTCGACTGTAAGAATCGATAGAGTCTCTGGAATTCTTCCTGTGCGAGAAAACCTTGGCAAGGCAAGATGGATCACCCAAGGGACTGTATATTAAAGAAGAGGATGCCTGAGCCTCGGTCTGTAGGGTGAGTGACCGCAAGGAAGAGGAGACCTTAATAGTTCTTGTAAACTATTCATTGGGATCATGCACACGATGGGTACTTCTTTCTGTGTGATAAAACCTTGGCAAGGCAAGATGGATGCCTGAGCCTAGGCCTGGAGGGTGAGTGACTGCAAGGAATATGAAACCTTGATATTTCTTGTAAACTATTGATGGGGATCATGCACCTAATGGGTATGTCAAGGAAAAACAATGAGCCTGGATAACAAAACAACCATGTGGATACAAATCCACAAACTGCACAGATAATTATTGTGCTAAGATTATGAATTTTTCCTAGAAATTTTATCCAGTGTTTTCGCATAAGACTGTGATTAACATGCTTGTTGTCCAAGAATTATTGAAAGCAGGTGACCAAGATTTAAGGTCTGAAAAAGGACCTGACCGAGGAAGAAGGATCAAGATTTCTGAAACAACTGAATGAGAAAGGCATGACGGGTGTTTTTGAGAAAGAACACCGAGGACGATGTTCCTTTAAGAGGGAGGGAATTGTAACACCCCTATTTCCTCCAACTTGTAATTAATCATAAAATAGGATTACCATGCTAAGGCATGTGGAGAATGCAAATGTATTATTGTTAAACTGCACATAACTTACTGTTGGGGGGTGAAGCCTTGAAGTACGAGCCATGATATCGCTATAAGAAAGAAATCAGTTAATGAATAAATGACCAGTGGTTGAATTATCAACCACCCCCATGAATGGAAGCATGGTCTAATTGCAGGATGTCAGCTCGAAGTACCACAAAGACCTGCAGACCCAAGATTCCTTCTGACAGAAGGAACAAGACAGGTCAGAAACCTTCCATAGGAGGGAAGGTAAGATACATACAAAGACACAACAAGAGAGGAGACATGGGGACGAGAGCACAAGCTCATAAGGGAGATGTGCGAACCCAAAGGAAGTGCCGAGAACATGGCCTAAAGGACCCAAACGAGAGCTTGATGTCGAGGAAGCATATGATAAACTTCACAGGGTTGTTGTGATAGAGAGAGTTTCTCTGAGAGATGGTGTAAATTCCCTAGTGATATCATGGATTGGCACGAGGGTGGCCATAGTGCTAAGAATGAATGCCTCTAAGAATATGGTTGGGTGGAAAGGTGCACACCCACAATCAGTTGGTTGGATGTAACTTGTAATAGATAAGTATTCTCATACCCTATGAAATTAAGTTATATTTATGTAATGAAAAGAGATATACTATGAAGGAACCATAGATGTGTATGTTTGCTTAATGGTTATACTGTATCTCTTTATTCTCGTTTAAATTGTGTATTTAAGCAAGTATGGATTGGACATGTTTTGTATTCGTAAATTCTTGCACCCTGTGGTGGCTTAAGCTAGATCCACGAACTATGAGTTCGTCGACCTTGGGCACAATTTCACGTACGCATGTTTACACTCCTAGTCGTTCTGAGTCCCTTGGAGGAGGGAGTCTGTTAAAGCTCAAGAGAGATAGTGCATGCATGCACAAGCTCTCTTCGAGGCAGGCAGAGACTGAGAACCACTTAAGTTCTAGAGTTGAAGAATGAACATAAGGGGTGTGCGGAATAATTCTTCCAAGCGTTAAGTTCAAGAGAAAGAGCGCAAAGATCTTAAGACTTTTAGAGCTAACGAAGCTCAGGAAGAACAACGAGGTTTAAGTATCAAAAGGAAAGGTCCCTTGTTTCGAAGACAAACGGACGAAATCTGTTTGGAAGAAGCTACGGTCTGTTGTGACCGTTGGGTACGGGAAAGAGCGTGGGACTTAACCCTGGAGTCATTCGGACTTCGTGAGTTAGGCAACTGAGTGAGTTCGTCGTAAGGGAGATAAAATCCCCGAAGTCCTGAAGTCCCTAAGTTAACTCTAAGCCTTAGATATGAGGAAGCCCGGGAACTGTCCCAACCCTCAGATCTATGAGGTAGACGATAGTCAAGTTACCATAACTACCCATGACTTAAGAATCTGATAGTGGAGATGGATGCAAGCTATTTAATGGGAGGAGAGGCAATCCCAGTTGTCATATTGACTCAAATACTCACTGGAGTTACCAAATCAAACAACAGTGGCTCGATTTAATCGATGGTTGGGAATCATTTTGGAGTGTGAAGGTGAATTTAGTGGACCTACTAGTTCAGGGCCCGTAATTAACCTATGTCGTTGATCTCGTTGGGGATGGAAGATCAATGACTAGGATTAGGCTAGAGTCAAGCGAGCACTTCTTAGATTGCGGAGGTGGGACCCCGCAATCACTGTGAACTATCGATCTATGAATGGATATTGACAGTGGGGAATTATTGCAGAGGGCGAAGGCGAAAGTAGTGGACACGCTAGTTCACGACCTGTAATTCACCATTATTGTTGATCTCATCAGGTTGGAAGATCAACAAATACGGTTCAAAGAGGTTGGGTGAGTACTTCTAGATTGCAGAGGTTGAGCTCTCTGATAAAGAGCACACACGTTGGGACCCCACAATTGCTGTGAACCATCAATCGAAGGACACCTCAGTATCGGTTGGATCATGACCGCCAAACCCTGAATAGTCATGAGATGGGTGGTCATGAGCCCTTTTGGAAATCCATGGAGTAACGGAGTCCCTCAGTACCATCGGTTTGAGAAAATTGAAAAGCTCAGAAGAGATAGTGTTTTCAAGAGTGAAGACAGGACCCAATATAGATGGACTCACAGGAGGAATGAAGGCTGAGGCCTTTGAACATTTACCAAACTCTTCCAAGTCAAAAGAAGTCAAAAGCTCAGGAGGAGGAGCGACAAAAACCGTCAGATCGGTTGCAGGGAGAAGCCTGGAACGTTAGATCAACGTCCATGGAAGCAGAGGAGAAGCACTGGGAAGGAACATATCCTAATCGTCGGATCTAAGCACAAAGGGACATTAGTCGTCTGATCTAAGGTAAATTCCCATTAGTTCACGAGTTTTAACGTTTGTTATGCATGGGAGGGTTGATTGGCCAAGGTCCCGAAGTCCCAAAGTGAATTGGGACCGATCGTTACCAAGAGGGACAAGTGGTGCAAGATCCATAACTCCTGAGTGGGAGCTTGTGGTCAAGGAGAGAGCAGAATTGTCGAAGACCCGAAGTAGATCCTGACCATTGATTGCCAGGAGACACATGTCAGCAAATCAGTAACTCTGAAGAAATCACTTCCAGAGTTTCAGTTGAGAGTTGAAACTCCCGAAGCCTGAAGTGCTAGAGAGCTGAAGTGAATCTCAACCATTAGATAGAAAGGGACACATGGTAGAGATCCATTGTCCTTGGCTGAAAGCAACCCGAAGAGACGAAGAGAATCTGGACCGTCACATCCAGAGGGCACGTGGCGATCGATCGCGAACTCCAGGTGAAAAGACTCTGGGAGAACGCGATGAATAAGAGTTTGAAATCATTGAATCCCGAACAAACAAATCAACTGGGAGTCATCGATCTGAAGGAGGACACATGTCATCAGATCACAAACTTCAGATAGAACGTTCCAAAAGAAACGAAGAAGGAGGATTTGAAGTTTGAGATGTTTGAAGGTCGAAGTCCCGAAGCGGAAGAAAGCCGTCGATTTAAGGTGGACGCGTGGTGCCAGATCTAACACTCTGGGTATGAAATACTCCAGAGGAAAGTAGAGGGTGAGAGCATTGGAGTGCCAAAGTGTAATCTCAACCGTTAATCGAGAAGGGGGTTGAAGGCCGTTGATCCAGTCTTGGTTGAAAAGCGCTAAAGAGTCGAAGTAAGCTTGGATCGTCCGATTCAAGTGGAAACACAACATAAGTCCACATACTTTGAGGGGAATTAAAAGTTGAGACTTGAGACTCCTAAAGTCAGGAATCATGAAGCGATCAACACCGTTTATTAAAGAGGATGCGTGGCAGGAGATATGTTACTACGGGAGAAGATAAGGGTTGAGAGTTGAAACTCCCGAAACCTGAATCACAAAATAAATCACAATCGTTGATTTAGAAAGGTTAGATCTGATCTGTAGATTCTGAAAGGATAGCTCCGAGTCGTCAAGTTCAGAAGCATCGTCAAGGTCATGAGATCGACGGTCACGTCACAATGCAGGGACTGAAGGTGCACAAAATTTAAAAAGTTGAGGGCGGGCTGCAATCCAGACCATGGTTTTGGAGAAAGGACACGTGGAGGCTCAAGTTGAATTGCGGGGTGAAAAGTATTTTGGTTTCAAACCACCCTTGGCCGCGTCCACAATCGCGTGGTTACGTAAGGAGATTGCCCAAGGTGATATCAAGGAAGGGGATTATTAGAAAAGGAGTTAGCGTCCAGACTCTGATATTTTGCAGGCACGAAGAGGAGGGTCA
The DNA here is from genome assembly GCA_009831015.1 of Picea engelmannii. NCBI lineage: Eukaryota > Viridiplantae > Streptophyta > Pinopsida > Pinales > Pinaceae > Picea > Picea engelmannii. The sequence goes on from ML778553.1 coordinate 77,181, forward strand.
CATGTATTTTTAGACCTTCACTAAGAAGTCGAAAGGGTCTGCGTCTAATTACAGAACGAGACCATCAAGGTTTCAGTGAGTATTTTTTTTCAAGAATCAGAGATCCTTGACCGAAAGGTCGGACTGGTTCCCCGACCTTCCAAATTAGAAACCATAGATGGATAATCTGTCCTTTAAGAGAAGTGAAATTTTTTATGCCCCTTCCAAATGTTTTCAAGAGCGAAGACGAGACCGAAGATAGTCGGACTTGCAGGAGGAATGAAGGCCGAGGCCTTTGAACATCTACCAAACTCTTCCAAGTTGGAAGAAGTCAAAATCTCAGGAGGAGGATTGACAACAACCATCAGATCTGTTGTGGGGAGAAGCTTGGATCGTTAGATCAATGTCCAAGGAAGCAGAGGAGAAGTGCTAGGAAAGAACAAATCCTAACCATCGGATCTTATCACAAAGGGACGTTAGTTGTACGATCTAAGGTAAAGTGCACGAGTTTTAACGTTTGTGTGCATGGGAGGGTTGAATGGACAAGGTCCCAAAGTTCTGAAGTGAATTGGGACTGTTCATCGCCAAGAGGGACAACTGGCGCAAGATCTACAACTCCTGAGTGAGAGCTTGTGGTCAAGGAGAGAGCAGAATTGTCGAAGACCTGAAGTAGATCCTAACCATTGATCGCTAGGAGACACGTGTCAATAGATTAGTAACTCTGGAGAAATCACTTCAAGAGTTTCAACCGAGAGTTGAAACTCTCGAAGCCTGGAGAGTCGGAGAGCTGAAGTGAATTTCAACCATCAGATCGAAAGGGACACATGGTAGAGATCCGTTTTCCTTGGGTGAAAGAAACCCAAAGACCCGAAGAGAATCTGGACTGTCAGATCTAAAGGGCACGTGGCGAACGATCATGAAATGTAGGTGAAAACACTCTGGGAGAATGCGATGGATAAGAGTTTGAAATTGCCGAAGTCGGAAAAGATGAAGCAGCTGGGAGTCGTCGATCTGAAGGAGGACACATGTCATTAGATCACGAAATCCGGATAGAATGTTCCAAAGGAAATGAAGCAAGGAGGATTTGAAGTTTGAGATGTCCGAAGGCTGAAGTCCCGAAGTGGACGAAAGCCGTCGATTTAAGGTGGACACGTGGCACCAAATCTAGCACTCCGGGTATGAAATACTCTGGAGGAAAGTAGAGGGTGAGAGCGTCAGAGTCCTAAAGTGGAATCTCAACCATTAATCAAGAAGGGGGCTGAAGGCTGTTGATCTGGTCTTGTTTGAAAAGCACTAAAGACCTAAAGTAAGCCTTGATCATTCAATTCAAGTGGATACGGGACATAAATCCACATATTTCGAGGGTAATTAAAAGTTGAGACTTAAGACTCCGGAAGTCCAGAATCAAGAAGCGATCAATGCCGTTGATTAAAGATTATGCATGGCAGAAGATCTGTGACTATGGGAGAAGGTAAGGGTTGAGAGTTGAAACTCCCGAAACTCAAACGGTGATTTAGAAAGGTTAGATCTGATCCGTAGATTCGAAAAGGATATATCTGAGCCGTCAGGTTTAGAAGCATCATCAAGGTCGCAAGTTCGATGGTCCCATCGCATTGTGGGGACCAAAGGTGCATGTACTTTAAAAATTTGAGGGCGGGCCGCAATCCAGACCACGGTTTTGGAGAAAGGACATGTGGAGGCTTAAGGTGAATTGCGGGGCAAAAAGTAGTTTGGTTTCAAACCACCCTTGGTCGCGCCCGCAATCGCGTGGTTACCTAAGGCCATCACCCAAGTTCATATCAAGGAAGGGGCTTATTAGAAAAGGAGCTAGCGCCCATACTCTGAGATTTTTCAAGTGCGAAGAGGAGGGTTGCAGGTACCCTTAGACCTGCACTAGGAAGTCGAAAGGGTCTGTGTTTAATTATAGAACCAGACCATCAAGGTCTTAGAGAGTTGTTTGGCTCCAGAATCAGAGATCTTTGACTAGGAGGTCAGACTGGGTCCCCGACCTTCCAAATTAGAAACAATGGATGGAGAATATGTCCTTTATGAAAAACAATTTTTTTTATGCCCCGTCGTAGGTGTGTTACATAAATACGACCAAAAAGGATTGAATGGCCTTTTTGCTTGGAGGGAGGGGAACAAATTTTATCCCCTTTATTATCTCTGGATCTATATTCACACCCTCCTTCGAAACAATATAGCCTAACAATTTGCCTTGGAACACCCCCACGATCAACTTCTTGGGGTTTAGTGAAATGCTAAGAGACATTCACTTGGAAAAAATAATTTTCAAATGATCAATATGTTCGTCACGTTTGTTTGAAAAAATAGTAATATCATCTTGGTAAACTACATTGAATTTGAAAATATAATCCACAAAATCATAGTCCATATCACACTAGAACGTGGCTCTGACGTTCATAAGTCCAAAAGGCATACAAATATATGAGTATGTGCCCCATGGGGTAGTAAAGGCAATCCTATACCTATATTATTTTTAACCACTACCTGATTACACCTCGAAAATCCATCTAGAATGGAAATCATGCCAAAACTCGTGACATATTCGAACACATGCTCCATACTAGGAAGCAAATAGTTATCCTTGAAATATTCCAGATTCAAAATTTGAAAATCGACACATACCCTTATCTCACCTATATTCTTCCTCATCGTGGCCACGTTTGCAACGTAGTTTGAATATTTGATCGGTTCAATAATCTTGTCCTCATAGAGTTTTTGCAACTTTTGTTGTATCGTGGGGGCCACTTTTGGGTTCATGTATGTCTATCTTTGCCTGAATGGTTTGGTACCTTCATGTTATAGCACAAAATGCCACACCTATGCATTTGTGCCATGGCCTAACCCTTTCTCAATGCTTGCTAGCCCTTTCCCTAAAGGTCCTCTCAAAAATCATCTAAAAAACATGCCCTAAGAGCATATCCACTGGTTATCCTAGTGCAACACATGGACATCCACTACTTTTCTCACTGAGACCCGCATATGCCCTCATTTTTGGTGATAAATAAAATAATCCTGTGTTATGGGTGGGTTTTTAGGTTGGGATATTTTCCCAATGACCATTGCCCATACACGATGAAATTCAACTGCACAAACCTCTTTCGGAAGATATGAAACAACCATGGATGGATAAGGAGGACACACAAGTCCCTTGGTGCAACGTTATGCTGCTAGCATCTACCAAGCCTCCCTTCCCTATAATTCTTTGAGCAACATCCCCTTTAGTTTGGAAACTCATTTTCCAGAGCTTCTTTCTCATTTTATGTGGCTATAGGGTGTCTCATTATCCCTATCTGAGTCATTGAGAGAAGATAATATCGATTGAGTTGATTCTTGAGGATTTCCGGAGGAACCCAGATAGTTGGATTCAAGATGGTGCCTAATGCTGGACAAGGTTGTACCTTAACTTTTCCACTTGCCGATAATAAAAGAGTTTGTTTTCCCCCAAATTTTGTCTGCAGTGGATGTTTATCTTTATGCTTACTTTGAATATGACATATAACATGTACATGCTTTTGAATGCATAACAACTTTCGTCGCAACCCTAGTTTTTGTATCTATCTTGCAGGCTAATTCCAACAAAAGATCAAGAGCTCTTCGACAAATTGGAGTGGGGATCGACATCAAACGAGAGAACAAGGTGCATTTTCTTTTCTCCTCTCTATCCCTACTGTCTCCTAGTTTAAGTAGTTATTTTCTTTAGTTTTTGTGTGCTTGTCACTGAGGGGATACTATTGTCTCTTTCACTTAGTCTTGCTCTGCTGTGATCACGACCTAAGATCACAAGGGAAAAATCCCTTAATTAGAATTGGCGATTCCACTTGGAAAAGAATGAGAAAAGGAAGGTGAAGTTTCCTTGCAAGATTTGTGATGATGATCACCTTACACATCAATTCCCATGAATGGAAGAAGCTCAATGACTTATCAAATTGAATCAACAACAACAAACTGCTGTGTTGAAGAACCCTTTTCCACAAGGGAAAAATTTGCAAGCTGGTTCTTCCAACTTCAACCCACAAGGGGGAACTTCAAGTTCTCCCCCCTATGATGGATATCAATGAATTGTAAATATGCTTAGCACTTCAAAGCTAAAGGATGTATATCTATCAACTAGTTCTCAGAATTATGATAACCCATAGTCGATTGAGAAGGGTAAGAAGATTTCAGAGGATCATGCCCCTCTCTACATATAGAATCCTGATAAAGAGACAATGTTGCACATACCTAAGGGAATGTATAAAAGGACAATGCATAACTCTAATGCATGAGCCTATCCCAGTTATTTAGTTGTGGAGGATTTGGCTTAGACGCCTTGTGCAATGTCGGCTTTGGAGGTTATCCAAAGTTTCCCCTTGTAGCGCACTGTGTTGTTATCTACCATAGGAGTTGCAGACTTTCCTAGTTATCTCGTAATGAATTTTGATGCTACTGATGTGAGTCCATTCCTTCCATATCACATAATGTTTCAGATTGGGGTTGTTTGCAACAATCTCTTAGTTAATAGAATCGTCGTTGATGAAGGAGCTTCCATGTGTGTAATGTCTTTGTCATGATGGAAAGCTATCGGTTCTCCTAAACTTACCCCTTCTCCTACATTCTTGACTGCCTTTGATGGACACTTGTTTCGACCACATAGTTTGATTCCTTGATGTACGAGAACACTAGGGGGAAAGTCTATTTGCATAGAGGTTGAAGTAGTCGACGTGCCGCTTGACTATAATCTCTTGTTAGGAAGAAGTTGGACTTATGCCATGACAACTGTCATCTCAATTTTTTTTTAGATTATATGTTTTCCCCATGAGGAAAGAATCATGACTATCAATCAAGTGGCGTCCAGCCTTTCTAACGTGACAACTAATCCTGGGACTATTTTCCCTTGGATAAAAAATTCTCAGGCGACCATTGAGAGTATTGGTTGTAGGATGTACCCTTTGCTTATGGGGTATTTTGAATTCCCCGCATTGATTTCATACAGTATCGCTACTCTAGTTAATAGGGTCACTTCGTTTAGGAAATCATATATAGAATACCCATGGACCCTTCCCTTGCCATCTAGTATGGTTGAAGGTCGAGTTAATGTCGGGATGGTCGAACCTTTGTCTGTAGCTGAAATATATTATCAATCCATTTAGCAGGCCACAGTAAACCCAAATCAAACTCCAACAGTCATCGAGGAGGGTGATCTCTTTCCTGAGCCTATCTGGGCTCAAAACTATTCAATCTCTCAAGACTACTTAAGTATCATCTTGCCTTCGGATGAAGCAATCATTGATGCAGTGTTCAGAGCTAAAAAGTCATGGGAGGATTTGCATCATAGATCATATTTCCTCCCTAAACTTAGTCGAGTAGAGAGTGGAGAGTTCAAGTCAGCTATTGTTTGAAGTGTTGACAGAGTAGTCAATCGCTTGGCCAGACATGGTGTCTATGCTGAAGGAAACATGGCTAACATATCAGAAATGATCCAAATCAACATTTCTAGGAATATTGAAATTGTCAAAAACGTATTTATCGGAGTTAGAATTCTCACAGGACAAGATCACTTAATATATGACACTCTTTAAGGAATTTCGAGATGTGTTCACATGATCTTACGAGGAAATGCTTTGCATTGATCCTCGAATAGTTCAACTTGATATTTGAACCTATGAAAATGTAAAACCGGTTTGACAAAAGTTGAGACATGTGAACCCAAGAAAGGTAGTGACAATAAAATAAAAAGATGAAAATATGCTTAATGAAGGCTTTATCTACTCAATTCCTCTGATGGAATGGGTCTCCAACCCTGTTCTCGTTTATAAGAAGCAGGGTACAATCCGTTTCTACATGGATTTTTGGGACTTGAATAAGGCCTATCCTAAAGACAACTTCTCAACACCATTCATTGATCATATCTTGGAGGAGTGTGTGAGGAGTGAAATATTTTCGTTTATGGATGGTTTTTCTAGCTACAACCAAATCAAAATTCATCCAAAAGACCAACACAAAATGGCCTTCATATGTCCCTCTGTACGTTCACTTACATGTAAATTCTATTTGGTCTTAAAAATGTTGGTGCAACATTCCAGTGGACCATGATGTTTGCCTTTCATGACTTAAAGCATATAGTGGAGGCATATTTAGAGGATCTCACGACTTACCCGCGTACAGTCAGACAACCTCAGAGCCTACAAGGAAAGGAAAATTTCCTCAGGTGTTTTGTTCCGAACTATGCTAACATAACAAAGGGATTTATGCACCTTTTGAAGAAAGGGGTCCCATTCTATCGAGACGAAGTTGTACAACGTTCTTTTGATGCTTTGAAGAGTGTTGGTTTCGACTCCTTTGTTGAGTCCCCCTAATTACAATCAAGACTACTTGTTGTATTTGGCAGTAGCTAAGTCTTTGATTGGCATGGTTCTAGTTCAGGAGGATGATGATCTCCAAGAGCATGTCATCAATTACTTGAGCCGCGCTTTCATGGGTCCTGAACTTAGATATTCGCATGTAGAAAAACTAGTGTTGGAAACCTTTCATGCTGTCGAACGACTTCGACATTACATTCTATTATGAAATACAACCGTCGTCGCCATGGTCAATCCATTTCAATATGTTTTGACTAGGCTAATTGTAACACCTCGGGTTTTGAGCCCCATATTAAATAATGTATTTGTTAAGTGCCGAGAGGCCAGAGTTCCCAAACAATTAAAAGAGGCTAGTGTGCCTAAGAAATGTAATGTTTTGATCATTATTATTAATAAATACATCATTGGCTGCTAGACAGATAAGGACTAGAGTTATAGGGGGCTATAGTTCCACAAGAGAGGGGGCTTGAGGGGTTAAGTGTTTATTTCATTTTTTAATTACCCATTTTGTTTAATGGGGGAAATCAGTTACGTGAGCTTCTTAGGGAAGGACATGAGGTTGTTCTCTCTCTCACTCCTATTCTCATTCTAGTTCTGCTGTTGGTCGCCTCACTTGTTCACTCACTCATTCATTTGTTCACGCATGGACTCCATTACTCTCTATTCACACCTTTCGTGGAGATATAACTCCATTCATTTTTTTCACCCGCTCATCTTTCCTCATCCATGTCTTGTCTTGGGAAAGGAAGACGAATTGCTGAAGAGCAGCCATGGTATTGTTGGTTCTAGATATTGCTGGTATAATCCAGCCATGATTTGAGGCCTGCATGTCTGAGATGCTTTGGCCTGTGTGCTCACAACTGTGAGTCCTGAGAAACCCACCATGGAGATTCTAGACCAGCTGCACTGGGGACATGGAAGGAGAAGGACAGCCTGAGGGACTGCATAGCAGAGAAGGGAGAGGGTCCATTCTCTTGGGTTGGGAAGCCTGTGAGAACTTGAGTGCTGATTGGTTTGGGAAGCCAAGTAACACTCTGGAATCGTCCCTGTGGATTCATAGCCCTGGCTCGGGGGTGACATTTTTGTTGAGACTTGGAACAACATTGTCTACGACTGAGTGGAACATCCTTGGTCTGCAACTAGTTGGTGTCTTATTTTATAAAAGATAAGTGCTCTCTGTTATGGTATTATTTACCCCTGTATGATTTATTCCATTGTGTATTTATTTATCGTTGAATTCAATATTTAGAATATGCATGCTTACTGGTTATTGTCGTGCATGTCATTTAGTTCCTTTATTTTATGCATCTTTATTAATTTGAAAGGTATATGTAAGAGAAATAATTCTGAGAGCGGGCTTGAAGTAGCGTAGCCCAGCTTGTGGGTGGCTGGGTATGTTACAGATTGGTATCAAATCCCAGTTCCAACACTAAGCCTGGATGGGCTGTGTAAATTGAGATTGAAACAAAATTCTCACAGAGAATTTAAGTTGCACAAAGCCAAAAGGCATTGAGAGCACACCTTAACTGTGTTTGAAAGATTATGAGGTGTAGCAGTTTGGGAAACCACAATGGCCATAGGATCTATTCGGGAAGGGTCTGAATCTTTCACAACTGTCAAATCTGGGAATGGAGCGCAACGGTTAAACCCTCAAGTCCTTCAGACTTCGTTGCTTTGACAAATTTTTAATTCCTTGATTATAAGAAGGTAAAAGCCACGAAGCTATGAAGTCCTATAGTGAATCTATACCATAGATCACTGGGAGGGGTACTTGACCGTTGGATTTGGCCAAGGACAGATTTGGGTTGTTGGATCAAGTACAACTTAGGAGGTGAGGAATAGTGGGGAAGATCAGATCCCAGCTGTCAGATCTGCACGCGAATGAGTGTGAGCCGTAGATCTTACAATAGTTCAGAGGTTTGACACTCTGGGAGAAGCAAGCCCTTAAACTGCTAGGTAGAAAATCTCTCGAAGTCTCGAAATTCATAGTAAATTTGGATTGTTCATGTTTGGGGACACGTGTCCGATGATTAGCAAGTATTTTGGAATTTGGTGTTCAACAGTTTAGGGGTTGGGTGGTGTTTAGCAGTGAAATCCTTCGAAGCCTGAAGTCCCGAAGACCCAGAGTGTCAGAGTGATGTGGCATGATGACGTCACCTAGAATGACATAGATCTGTTCATAAATTCGGGAGTTCGGGAGATTTGCAGTGTTTTGTTACAAGAAGTGTCAAAGCTTGAAGCTCCAGAGTGCCGAAGAATTAAATCTCCAGAGAGCGACGATTTGGGGAGTCAACCACTTCAATGTTTGGGGGAAAATTTTCTGTTGTGTTGTGAAATTCCCCGAAGTCCGAAGTCCCGTAGCTCATAATGACCGTAGAGCTCCGCGAAAAACCTGGACAGTTGATCCTTGAACCCTTTGGGGGTTAGTTGCTTCGACGTTAAGAGGAATTGTAATGTGATGCTAGGAAATCCTCCGAATCCCAAAGCGCCAAAGGCCCAGACAACTGGAGTGACGTGGCAAGATGATGTCACCTGGGATGACATGGACCTACCTTAGACATGCCACATGTCATCTGGTTTCAGGGTTTTCGTAGACCTTTTGGGTTAATTAGAATTTGACACGTGTCACCCATAGAATGGGCCATGTGTCATCTTTGTGGTTTCACCACGTATCACCCCCCGATGCTTAGTTATTGATGAGATTCTAAAATTTTGGAGGTTCGATAGTTCGAGAGTTTTCAAGTGTGATGTAGTAAGAACCTCCGAAGTTTGAAGCTCCGGAGCACCGGAGTAATGATACTCTGAAGATCCTCTCTGAGAACTTGCCAGTTCGACGTTCAGAGGGAATGTAGTGTGATGAGGGTGAAACCCCTGAAGCCCGAAGTCCCAAAGCTCCATATAAGCTCTTTTCAGCTAAGCGCAAGGTCATAGCCATGGTCACATGCAATTGAGAGCTGAAGGAAAAAGGGCTAATGGCCGAATTTTTGTTTTCGAAGAAGGAAAAATCACTAAGGAAAGATTTGGCCAGCGGTTTCGAGCCGTGGTCACTTGGGAAAGTGGTTTGGAGGAAGAGCTTGTGCAGAATTGAATTCTGCATCGACCAAGGGATAACATGGAAGTGTTATATATATATATATATATATTCTTCATGAGTTGAAAGGACCTGTAACATTGTTTGGAAAATTTTGTTCATCATATGCTTAACTCTGACAAAATGGCACTTTCACATTTTGCAGAATTAAGGGGTTTAAACACATAAACTTAGAATGCGTATTCAAGAAATATAAGAAGGAGAGGAATCTTCGAGCCATGATATAGAGGCCCAAGGTCAGAATATCTGAGTTGGTAATGCAGAGATAGAATTCAACAGACACAAGGGCCGTGGGGAGCAAGAAACATTGATAGAAACTGTGAAAAGCCTGAAAATAGAAGTGCAGAGCTATAAGGACGATAATGAGAGGCTTACGAGAGAGAAAAGTTAGATAAATGCCCAAGTGTTGCAAAGCAAACAAAGAATGGCTCAAAGCAAGAGGAAGAAGGACAGTATCATGAAATAAGATATGATCATGGAAGGGCCAGTTATTCCAGGAGTGCTAGTAGAGCTCATAGACATCACTCACCTCCTTACTCAACAAGAAGGTCTTATGCATCTGAAGATGCGATAAGTAGTCCAGAGGTGTCTCCCGTTAGACACCAAAGAAGAAGGCATGAATTGGACAGTTTGCAAAGAGAGTTGAGGAAGATTAGGCCATTGTCCTTTAATGGTGAAAGAGAAAAGGAAGATGATGTTGAATCATGGTTGCTTGGACTCAAGAGATATTTCCAATTGCATAACTATTCATCAAACCTAGAATCCAGAATTGCCTACTACCATTTACATGGGAAAGATGCTATGTGGTGGGATCAACTGAAACAAGTTGAGCATATTAATGAGAATAGGATCACTTGGAAGTAGTTAAAAAAGTATTTCCAGAAGGAGTACCTCTCAGAGCATTTTTATGAAAACAAACTGCAGGAGTTATTTGAACTCTGGCTGGGAAGCATGACTATGGTAGAATATGAGAAGAAGTTCTTGGGCTTGTTAAAGTATGTTGGGTTCATAAATGATGAGAAGGTGAAAATACAAAGGTTTTTGAGTGGGTTGCGAGCCTTTTATAAAGAAAAGATTCGGTATGATGAGACCAAGAACTTGACTTAGGCCATCAGAAAAGATAAGTACCTGTATGAGCAAGGCCAAGGCAGAGAATCCATGCAAAAGTCTTGGAGGGATAAGAAGATGGAGAAGTCTGATCAGAGGAAGAAGGGATTCAAACCTCCTTTCAATAGAAATGATCCTAATAAAAATCATCAAGATTAGTATGCCAAGGATGAATCCAATAAAGAAGATTCCTTGGGCAAAGTGGGTAGACCACCAATCCAATTTTGGGGATGCAAAGAAGATCACCTGTACAAGGATTTCCCTCATAGAAAGGACAGAGTGAAGACCATGCACAATATCCAAGAGGCTACAACAATCAAAGACATGGGAAGAACTTACGCAACCTTAGATGACCGACAAGCAAAATACTAATCCAACATGATTGAGGTGGAAGGTAAGATCATAAATAAGCCTGTGGCTATTTTAATTGATTCAGGAGAAATTCATTGTTACATTGATCCTAAAATAGTGGATAAATTACATTTGGAGAAAAGTAAGCTTGGGAAACCAAGTTTGGTGCAACTAGTCGCTGAAACCAAAAGGAGAATCCATGATATGGTCAGAGGTTGTTCCATAAGTCTTAATGGTGTGAATACTAGTGCTGATATAATTATCATACCACTGGGATCTTATGATATTCTAATTGAAATGGATTGGTTGGACAAGCATCGTGTTGTCCTAGATTGTCATAGCAAGACATTTACATGTCTTGATGGAGATGGAAAATAGAGCACTGTGAAGGGAGTTCCAAGACCCATCTTTATGAGGGAGATTTCAGCCTTACAATTGAAGAGATGTTTTAGAAAAGGATGTCAGTTGTATGCAACCCATGTGGAGGAGCCAAAAAATACAAAGGGTCAAGCCTTGAAGATTTCTCGGTACTACAAGAATTTGAAGATGTATTCCAAGAAATACCAGGGTTGCCACCAAAAAGGGAGATAGATTTCTCTATTGATTTAGTGCCAGGAGCTGTCTCGGTGTCAAAAACACCTTACCAAATGAACATACTAGAGTTAAAAGAATTACAAATGCAGTTGGAGGAATTGCTGAAGAAAGGGTACATACGCCCAAGTGTTTCACCTTGGGGATAGCCAATACTCTTTGTCAAAAAGAAAGATGGGTACTTGAGGCTGTGTGTTGACTTTTGACAATTGAATAAGTCTACTATAAAGAACAAGTACACTTTACCCATAATTGATGACCTTTTTGATTAGCTAAGAGGAGCAAATATATTTTCAAAGATAGACTTGAGATCATGATACCATCAGGTAAGAATCAAGGAAGAAGACATTCATAATCCAACCTTTAGAACCAGGTATGGGCATTATGAATTTGTAGTGGTTCCATTTGGATTGACCAATGAACCCATTGTCTTTATGTGCTTAATGAATGGAATATTCATAAATTATTTGGATAAGTTTGTCATAGTATTCCTGGATGACATACTTGTCTATTCCAAGTTTCAAGAGGAACATGCACATCATGTTAGAATGGTATTGCAAGTGATGAGAGAACATCAGTTGTATGCCAAGCTGAGTAAGTGTTCTTTTTACCAAGAATAGATCCATTACTTGGGACACTTTATTTCAGAATAAGGCATACCAGTGAATCTAGAGAAGATTGAATCCATTAGAGGATGGCCAACACCTAGGAATGTTTCAGAAGTCAGATCTTTTATGGGGTTAGCTGGTTACTACAAAAGATTCATAGTAGGGTTCTCTAAGATTTCTCATCCCATCACTTCTTTGAAAATGAAGGGAATTAAATTTGAATGGAAATATGAGTGTGAAGAAAAGTTTAATCTATTGAAGGAATTACTTACTAGTGCACCTGTGTTAAAGATTGCCGACCCAAATGAAAGTTTGGTGGTATGCACAGACACATGTAAGGAAGGACTTGGTGGAGTCCTCACTCAAATTGGACATGTCAATGGTTATGAGTCCAGAAATCTTAAGGAACATGAGAGGAACTATTCCACACATGACTTGGAGCTTGCTTCCGTTGTTCACACATTGAATATGTGGAGGCATTATCTCATGAGAAAGAGATTTGAATTAAGGACAGACCACAGTGGTCTGAAGTATCTTTTTGAACAACAAACTTTGAATGCCAGGAAAACAAGATGGCTGGAATTTTTCAGCGAATACGTCTTTGATATCAAGAATATCAAAGGAAAAGAAAATAATTTTGTTGATGCACTTGGTAGAAGAGTGCATCTCATGCATGCTACAACTGTCAGTATGCATCAATCAGACTTGAAGAGAATAATTTTAGATGTTGTTGTTACAGATCAACATTACCTACAAGTAAAGGAAATCTTACAGAAAGGAGATGTACAATAGAAAATGAAAGAGTATGAGATGAAGGAAGATGAATTACTTATGCATAAAAATAGAGCTTATGTCCCTAGTTCTGGAGAACTCAAGAATTTTGTATTAAAAGAAATGCATAATGTTCCATATGCTGGACATCCTGGTTACCAGAAAATGATTACAGTAGTAAGAAGGAAATTCTTTTGGTCGAGAATGAAAAAGGATGTTGCTGATTACATCGCCAGATGTACGGAATGTCAGAAAGTGAAGGCTGAGCATAGGCACCCAACGGGTTTGCTACAACCATTGCCAATTCCAGAGAAGAAATGGGAAGTGATAACCATTGATTTTATAACTAAATTTCCCAAGACAACAAGACAACATGATTCAATCATGGCAGTGGTTGATAAATTGACAAAGGTTGCTCATTTATTTCTCTTGAAAACAACTCATACAACAACTAATATTGCATAGATTTACATGAGGGAGATTTCTAGGTTGCATGGGATACCTAGGACAATTGTCTCGGATAGAGACACAAAGTTTACTTCAAATTTATGGAAGGGATTATTTAAAGGATTTGGTACAAATTTGAACTTTATCACAACTTATCATTCACAATCAGATGGGTAGACAGAGAGGGTCAACTGAGTAATTGAAGACATGTTGAGAATGTATGTGATGGATAAGCCATCTAAGTGGGAATATTTCTTGCACTTGGTTGAGTTTGCTTATAATAATGGGTATCAAGCTTCATTGAAAATGAGCCCATTTGAAACTTTGTATGGTAGGAAATGCAATACTCCAGTGAGCTGGGACAACCTAGTAGACAAAGTGGTACTTGGGCCAGAGTTGCTCAAGGATATGGAAGACGAGATGGTTAAGATTAAGAAGAACTTAAAGGTAGCTCAGGATAGATAGAAAGTTTATGCAGATAAGAATAGGACAACAAGAGAATTTAAAGTGAGGGAGCATGCATTTTTGAAAGTGAAGCCCAAGAAGAGCTCTTTGAAGTTGGGTAGTTGTACAAAGTTGGCAACCAGATTATGTGGTCCATTTGAGATATTGGATAGAATAGGGCCAGTTGCATACATGATTCCATTGCTTGCTTCCATGAATGTGCATAATATATTTCATGTCTATTAGCTAAAGAAATATGCATATGATCCTAATCATGTTATTGATTGGAATTTGATTCAGGTAGAGATAGAGGGAGACTTTCAGGTCCAGCCAGTGCGAATATTGGACAGAAAAGTCAAAATGCTCTGAAATTGAGCTATAAATATGGTAAAAGTTCAGTGGAACTGCTACGGTCCTGAAGATGCTACCTGGGAGCATGAAGATTCCATGCGGGCAGAGTACCCACAACTTTTTGAATAAATTTTTGAATTTTGATTTGTGTTTTGTATATGCACTGAGGACATTGCCAAAATAAGGGGGAGGGGATGTAACACCCTGGGTTTTGAGCCCCATATTAAATAATGTATTTGTTAAGTGCTGAGAGGCAAGAGTGCCCAAACAATTAAAAGAGGCTAGTTTGCCTAAGAAATGTAATTTTTTGATCATTATTAATAATAAATACATCGTTGGCTGCTAGATGGACAAGGAATAGAGTTATAGGGGGCTATGATTCCACAAGAGAGGGGGCTTGAGGGCTAAGTGTTTATTTAATTTTTTAATTACCCATTTTTTTTAACGGGGAAAATCAATTACATGAGCTTCTTGGGGGAAGGCCATGAGGTTATTGATTCCCTAGAGTTACATAAACACTTCTCTGGTCTATTGGGGGGGTTTGTTCTCTCTCTCACTCCTATTCTTGTTTTGGTTCTACTACTGGTCACCTCACTCATTCATTTGTTCACGCATGCACTCCATTTCTCTCTGTTCACACCTTTCGTGGAGATATGACTCCATTCATTTCTGTCACTTGCTTATCTTTCCTCATCCGCATATTGGCTTGGGAAAGGAAGATGAATTGTTGAAGAGAAACCATGGTATTGCTGGCTGTAGATATTGCTGGTGTAATCCAACCATGATTTGAGGCCTGCATGTTTGAGATGATTTGGCCTATGTCCAGCTTTGCTCACAACTGCGAGTCCTGAGAGTCCCAACATGGATATTCTGGACCAGATGCACTGGAGCCATGGAAGGAGAAGGATAACCTGAAGGTCTTCGTAGTAGAGAAGGGAGAGGGTCAATTCTCTTGGGTTGTGTAGGCTGGGTAGAAGAGCGCTGGGTACTTGGATTGCTATGCGTGCTGGGAATCCTGTGAGAGCTTGAGTGCTGACTGGTTTGGGAAGCCAAGTAACACTCTAAAACCGTCCTTGTGGATTCATATCCCTGGCTCGGGGGTGACATTGCTGTTGAGACTTGGAACAACAATGCCTACGGTTGGGTGGAATGTCCTTAGTCTGTAGCTAGTTGATGAATTCTTTTATAAAATATAAGTGTTCTCTGTTATGGTATTATTTACCCGTGTATGATTTATTTCACTATGTATTTATTTATCGTTGAATTCAATCTTTAGAATATGCATGCTTGCTCATTATTCTTGTGCATGTCATTTAGTTCCTTTATTTTATGCATCTTTATTAATTTGAAAGGTATCTATAAGAGAAAGAATTCCGAGAGCAGGTTGAAGTAGCATAGCCTGACCTGTGGGTGGTTGGGTATATTACAATAATTATTGGCGGGAAGTACAACAAGTGAATTTTTGTGCTTCAAGAGTTCGACTTTGACTTTGCATCTACGAAATTTAAGAAGTATTTAGTCTGTGTTGAGATGATGTCAGATTTTCCGGTAGAGAATGAGGAAGGTGAAACAATAGACTCATTTCCAGATGAGTACATTTTCCTCATCTCTTCATCTGATCCATGGTATGGGGATATCCTTATATATCTCCAAACCCTGAAGTTCCCTCCAAACTACTCAAGAGACGAGCAATGACAGATTCGTCACATGGAGAAAAAATACCTCATTATCACTGACACTTTCTATCGGCGAGGGGTGGACTCGATTCTTTGGTGTTGCTTAATTATTGAAGAAGCAAAGGTTGTTTTGAACAACTACCATAGTGGAGCATGTGGTGGTCACTTATCTGGGTTGGAAACAACCCAAATTTGTTTGTGTGCAAGATACATTTGGCCTAAGATATTTAAATATTGCATTGAAGCGGTCGAGAAGTGTATTCCATGCCAAATCTTCACTAAGAAAATACGTGCACATCCTGCTCTAATGTTTCTCGTCATCACTGTTGGTCCCTTCACCAAGTGGGGGGTTGATTATATGACATGCTACCCGACTTTGACTAGGGGGAATCTTTACATCATCGTAGCCGATGACTACTTTACTAAGTGGACCGAGGCTATGCCAACATTTTATAATGATGGGGAGACAACAACACTATTCATATTCAATCAAGTCATAGCTAGGTTTGAAGTTTCGAGAGAGATTGTGACTGACCATGGCAGTCACTTTCAGAACCGCATGATGTCAGAATTAGTATTGAAACTAGGGCTTAGGAAAGAACACTCTTCTCCCTACTATGCCCAGGCTAACATTCAAGTTGAAGTTGTCAACAAGTCATTAAAAGTGATACTGAGAAGAATGGTTAATTCAACTTGAACGAACTGGCACTTGATGCTATACCCAACCTTGTGGGATTATTGGAGCTCAGTCAAAACTGGCACTGGTTTCTCATCGTTCCAACTTGTTCATGGGGTGGAAGGATTTTTTCCTATTGAATGTGAATTTCCTTCACTCAAGATAACAGTGGAGCTCCTTCTGGATGTTAGAACACTTTATAAATTTAAAATTTAAACTTTGAAATCTTTTCAGTTTTTATCCTTTAAAAATAAATCACAAAAAACTTAGGAACATCGTTCTTAATTGAATAAATATATGTTCATTATGTCTTGACAGGGAACTTCCAATATCATTCACTAAAGAGTTTTAGTCAACCGGATAAATGACTCCCGCAATTTCAGAGTTCTAAAGTTGCACGAGTGTTAAACAAAAGAAAATTATAAAGTCACTTCGGGACTTCGTGATTCAGGAGTTTCAAACTTAGGAGGTGTAAAGATAAAAAAACCCTGAAGTTGCAAAGCTCCAGAGTCCCGGAGACAGGTTCCCGCAAAAATATTTTAAATAAGATCGATTGATGAGTCACATGCCACCTGTCAAAAACTTTATTTTGACTGACACGTGGCACTCTTTTTGGGCATTTTTGTCAGATCATTTGCATGTTTTTAGGTGACACGTGTCGCTCACCTTTTCATGACACATAATCAAAAGTGACGTCATCACTTCCACATCACTCCGGGAGATTTTCCTTCGGGAGATAAATCAAAGAAAAGATTCAAAAACGTCGAAGTACTGAAATACCGTTGTGATCATGATAAATAAAACACTTAAAAAACTTAATGAATTAAAACAAGTTTAACTAGCTGTGATTAACGATAAGTAATCACTTCATGGATTCAACCTTTGGGAGGTATCTAATGTCTTGCATTCAAAACCCTCGAATGCCAAACTGTCGAAGTACTCACCGCACATACACGCTCACGAACTCCCGGAGCTTCGAAGTTCTGGAGTCCCGAAGTACTTAAAAAAGGTTTGATTATTTACTTCATGAATTCGACCTTCGAGAGATATACACCATGTTGCATTCAAAACTTCCGAATTCCGAAGTTCCGAAGTAATTAAAACTAAAAGTGACTTTAAACCATGATTAATCAGAACTGAAAATATTTAATAATTGATTAACTACTCCGCGAATTCGGTCTTCGAAAGATATCCATTGTTTTGCATACAAAACTCCCGAATGTCAAACTGCTGAAGTACATTGTCTTAATTACATCCATTAATAATACACTCAACTGGATAGGGTTAAATATTGGGATAATTTTTGCGACTGCCAGGTACTAAATTTGACATATTTTGGAATGATTACTTTGTTAGTAGATTTATACAAAAATAACTAGACATTAAATTTTTCTGTAAATAAAGGCATTTCAAATTTCAAATCATTTTGCCATTAACATTTGAAATTTTCGCTTTCAACATTGTGAACTCATAGGTTTCACTTCTCGTAGGAGGGTTAACTTCATCTCTCGAAAATCATGGCGCCACATAAAATCATAAAGAAGCAAGATTCACCGACTGATGAATCAAACCCAAATGCTTATATACTCTCAGATACTACTGCTCGATTGACATACACCACCAAATATTTGAAACAAGTTTATGACATTTTGGAGCATGAACTTTCTCTCCATCCAGATGATTCAACAAAAGAAGACTATGATAAATTTTCAACTAAGCTTAGACATGTGGCAAAGTCCAAATTACACAAAGTTGATGGTCGAGCGAAACTTATGCCTTACACCAATATGATAAATTGGGCCCTAGAGCACGTGGATATCCCAACAAGAAGCATATTCAGTCACCAGAAGACCTTTGTCGACTCTTTTCAACCAAATGATATTAAATTAATGTATACATTAACCTCTAAACGCAAATATACCTACAATTCATCGTTTATATTGAAGTTTGAGGATGAGGAATGCACTAAATATGATAGAACCGTCCATGATATAGTGAAAACTTGGTGGGGTAATCCTAGTAAGTTCAAATATGATACCCATGGTGTATATTCTACAACATCCTATGATTCTCATATCATGTACATTGCCATGATGCTCTGTAGACTGTTCGGTAGGAAAAATCCTGCACATTTTACTATAGAATGGGTTGCCATAATCCATGAGGTTGTCGAGGGTTACACTTTTGATTGGGGAAAAATGTTATCAAACAACTTAGCCAAGGAAATTGTGGAATACAAGATGTTGAAATCTAAAGGAGAACATGCCCCCTTTTATATGTCTACATTCATTATGGACATAATTTGTTTCAGGACCCCATTTCCTCTCCTGAATTGGAGCTGGACTCCGACTACCACTGTGCCCATACATTTTTATCACTCTAAATTATGGGAGGACAATTCAAAGGATTTATTCTATGAAATTTGTCATAATGTAGTAATCCCAATTCATGTAGCTATCTATGGACAACCTCCCCCCATATTTCAGAATAAATAATTGGAAAATTGGGTGCTATTGCAGATTGGTATGTTGAGGAAAAAATTTCTTATATCAGAGTGGTCGGTTTCTATATATCTCCTCATGCTCTCCCTAGATTCCTACCTGACAGATTGGTTTGTAGAGAAGTAGCTTATCAAACAGTTTCAAGAGGAATAACCAAAGAATTGAAGGCGACACATAAAAGAGTGTGGCCAACCTTTCCCATACAGGTTGGCATGTTTTCATTATCTGATTTTGGACACACTAAGGTTGAGGATTTAGCCTTATAAGATATCAAATTGGTTGATATTGAGTATAAAAGGCATGATCCTCATAGGGTGGTTGAAAATCATTTAACTCAATTCAATATGAAAATATATATACATGAAGATTCCCCATATGATGAAATTTTCAGAGGAGTAAGATCTTATGATGAAATTGAAAGTAGATTTCAAAATTTGCCTCAAGATCAACAATTAGGCTTCCTCAATTTTCAGAAGCACAGAAGGAACAATCTGCCCAAGGTCTTGCAGGGAGAACAAAAACTTAATCCAACTTCACAGGTGACAAAATTGATAGAGCCCAAGCAACATAGCTTTCCTGAGGACAAGGCTAAGAAAGTGGAGAAGAGAACATATACATTATCCAAAGATGCAATAATATCAGTACCAGGTAAAGATGAGAAAAATTTATTAGCATCATTTGAGGCTTTCATGAAGCATGGGCATGCTTTTCCTTTTTCATTGCCAAATACTGAAACTCCAGTGAAAGATGCCACAAATCCAGAAGGATCTACTGCACTTAGTTCCCCCATACCATCATTAACTCCTCTAGCAACAAGTTATGAGTTACCTGGTTCATAGGTTATTAATATAGATCAACTCACACTTAAGAAATTCATTCATCAAATTTATTTTTCAACAAGAAAAGGAAGGCTATCAGAAGAAGGGAAGTTCGACATAAAGAAGGAGTAATTACCAAAAAAACATAAAATGATATATGATGGACATGGAAATAGTGACCCTGAATTTGCAAAAGAAGTTGCAGACTCATTGGGAGCCTTTGCAACTTCCAACCAGTGTTCAGTGGATAATCTCACAAAACAACTAGAACAAAAGAATCTTCTGATTGAACAATTGCATAATGATACGCAATAGATGGAAATGACTATCATAAATAAAATGAATTTTGATATAGAGCAAATCATGTAGTGTTTTGAGCAACAGATAAAGTAGTTAGAAGATGAACTAGAATTAAGTGTTCAAAATCAACAGGTGAGAAATACTATGCTTTCCTAGTAAGACAGGTTAATAGAGAAGTTGCAGTGTTGAATAACTTTATTTGAGAGCACAAAAATGAATATCTCTTCATTTAAGAAGCAAGCATCTGAAATAAATGGAAAGCTGGAATCTGTCCAACAAGACCTATACCAAAATATGGATATTCTTCAAAGACATTATCAAGTGATCAATAATTACTTGAGGAATATTCATGAAAAGGAGAAGGAAGCCTATACAACTAGGTCCAAATTCCAAGAAGTCATAGTATCGAGACAAAAAATCAATGTACATGGGATTGCCCCTTTTTCACAGTTTGAGCAGATAAAGGGAGAAATGGCTTTAAAGGTCTGGGAAACAAATATTGAATAAAGTAAGAGGATAACTAGAGAAGCAAACAAATCTTGTCTTAACACTCTCTCAGCTGTAGATCTCGAATTGGCCGAGTTTGATGGCAGTGCTATCCCTGATACACTTGGACAAATAGAGATTGAAAAGAGCAAAGAGAATTCAAAAAAAAGTAGAGAGAGTGTACAAAGTGATATCCAACAGGTAAATCATGTTGATTTACAAATGATAAATGATCTGCTGGTAAAACTAAACTTACAACAACAGGTTACAAGATAGGCAGTTGTGAAAATTCAAGAAAAATTACCATTGGTACAGAAAAAGGTTTTCGCATTTGAGTTAAATGCAAACATTGAACCTTCCAAATTTGTTGTGGAATTAATGGAACTATATGTTCAATTCAATGATTGGAAAAACCCAAGCACATCCTCAAGCAAATAAAGGACAAGTGAAGTGACAACAAACCAAAGAAATCTCAACAAATTCAAAAAAATCAGCATTGTATCTTTTAGTTTTGATTGTGATCTATTTTGAGATCAAAGAATGTGGAATGTCTAACTACTTTTGGTTAAGACATTTTTGTATATATAAATAGATCTAAGGTCTATTCAAGGCTTCTTCTTGTTGAATGTAAAAGATGACTTACTGAATATCAATTAGAAAGAGAAGACATAGATGCTACGTCTCATTTCCTTGAGTTATGTGTTTCTTGTGTATTTCCATTTCCTAATCATATTTTATTCACTTAATGGTTCTTGAGGATTGAAAAACCACAATTTAGTAATACATCTACTGTGATCTACATATTGGGAGTTTGTTCAGTTAGAATTTTTCGTCTGTTTTTACTGTGAGAAAAACAAGACCTGTATCTTTGTAAGTTTCCTCATTTTAATCAACGATCAAGGATTCCTTCTTCATAATTCCTCTACTGTGGATAAGGTAAGATTTATCTGTATTTGATACCTTACTTTATTTTAACAGTCTTTGTTAATCAATTCTAGTTTTCATAATATTAAAATTTAAAAAGAATCAAAGAAAGAGATATTTCCTCTGTGTTTTCTAATCATTAAAATTCATTTGAAGTTGCATCTTAAAATTGAAGGTAGAAAAGCACTACAAAAACAATTCTTTTAAATCTTTTGGATGCCTGACATTATTCTGTGAGCCTAGAATCAATTTCAGGAACAAAACTAGACATGACTCAGCTTGAAGAATGCTTAATTTACCTTGAACATCTTGATGAGCAACATCAAGATGCAACTTTATCAAATTAAGCGCATAAGAAGCGAGTTAAGTCCCAATACGATAAGTCTGTCTGTCATAGGGTGTTCTCCGAGGGATATCTTGTGTTAGTCTACTACCGGGACAAGGATTCCTTAGATGAAGGAAATTTAAGCCCATGTGGTTCAACCCTTATGTTGTGTGACCGATTTTAGAGAAAAGATCCTACGAGATCACGGATTATGAAGGCAATGTTTTGTCTGAGCCCAAAAATGGGCTCTACCCGAAGATGTATTATGCTTAGGCCTGAGGGTCTATATTGTACGTAGCTTTGTTTACGTTTTTAGTCCTTTTGTTGCATTAGTGATTGATGTGCTTCTGCTATGTTGCAGATGCCCGAGGATTCGTTGATTTACTTCGGATTCATAGATGGCGCCAATCACCATAACCGACACATAACATTCCATGCTTGGGTGATATTTTCACCTTTTAGTCAACTAGTGTCTATTGGAGGTGCGTGTCTCGAGGCAACTACTAAAAACATTGACGGGTATAGGCTAGTTATCGAGTTTCTGTGAGACACATTGTCAAGTGGCATTAATCACCTCCAAGGGTTCATGTATTCACAATTGGTTGTTTCATGGTGTGTATCGAGTTTGAGATCCGGTGCTATTACAATTTTTCCTTAGGGTACGTCTTCTGGAGCGTTCTTTTGAGTTCATTACTTACGAGCATGTTCCTAGGAGATATAATGAATTACTTGATTCTTATGCTAATTATGTGTTATATTGTCATTTATATCAGTAGTAAAATAAATCACACACAATCACATGTAACTATACACATTTGCAAGTAAAATACAAAATGTTTATAATGCACAAAAGATAAATATATATCAAAATGAGATCCATCAAGTTTAATGTGTGGGGATTCCTATCCCCTGAAGGTCATATAATGTTATACAAGTACAAAATTGTGCTATGAGCACATAATATGCCTAGGCCTGAGGCCGATGCACCTTATAATAAAAAAATACGACATTTTCCAAACGCCAGAACAATCGAACCCATGGCTTGAGTACTACCATGACATGTCATTGCATTCTTACGGGGAGGTCGTCAATGGTAGCCATAGGAAGATTGCACATGAGGGCCTCAAAGTTCTGGCCCACACTACGAAAGGTCCTCGCTGCATCATCTCTCGGTCCTACCTCGTCTCTGCCTCGTCGATATGTCGCGGGACATTAGTCAGTCTCATAGGTGCTCTATCTGCATAAAAGTAAGGTACTTGTTAGTATGTTGGATCTCGCAAAAAGATAAAAATATCAAAAATTAAAAATTAAGTAACACAAAATAAAAATTTACCTATATCATGTAGCTCGTCTCCAACAAGGATGATGACATTTGGTTCGTTGGTGAAATCGATGCCCGCATATGAGTAGTACTCAATGAAGGGAGTTTGTTGCTCCCACTAACCAAAGAAGTCGTCGTCAAAGGGATTGGAAAATTTTCCACCTCCTAAGTGAGCTATGAGCTCGATCTATTGGACCATGGCTAGCCATGGTTGTAAGTGTCCTCATATGTGTGTTCAGGGGCTCATCATGGGCACCTGCTCAAAGAAGAATGAGCATAGGACATTGCCGAAGCAAAAGTTCTTTGCCCTCCTAAGCTTGCAATCTGTCAACTGTGCTTTCATGTTACTGAGCATGGTATTTATCCAGTCATACGTAGTAGGGCACAGGGATTCAACCCCATATTGAATTTGTGCTTGTGATGCCAAATGTAACGAGTTAGATACCACAATCCGAATAAGAGTGTAGAATATGACTTAGAGGCTCAAGTTGGTAATCTGTTTGATTAGCACTTGAGATCCACTCTTCTTGGTTCTAGCACCACAATACTCATTGATACTCCGATCTCCTCCCCGAGATTTGAAATTTGGCACTTCCCCTCTCCTCAACAAACTGGTAATGAAGTAAATATCTTAAATCGTAATGGTCAAAGACTATCCAACGAGCATGAATTCCTCGACATCTGGGTTCTAGTAGTCAATTAGGAGATTTAATAATATCCTTTTTTCTCTCATGCCATTAACTTGGAAAAAAATTGTACCTGCCGCAAGCACGCAGAGCTTGTTTTCCCTCATCATTATCGAACACTGCTCGATCCACCTCTTCGTGTTTGCGTTCTCTCCAGTGAATGGACATCCTTCTCAATTTCCAAATAATTTTTTGAGTTATTTTTTATTTTTCAAATCTTTTACTGTGCATATGCGACCTTTAATTAGAATAGTCGTGGATATCCGCCACTGGTGTTTCCACCAGCTGTGGATGTTTGCGACTTTCCTTAAGGCAACCCATGGATGCCCAAAATCGTGTTTATTAAAACAACTTTAGGCGTGAAATTTGTAAGGAATTGAAAAAAGGAAGTTAAGGAATGCAAGATAAAGATGGAACACTTACTTGTTTAGGGTGACAAGTAGTGGAGTTTCTCCAAGCTCCACATTTTCTCGATTTTCTCTCCAAGGGTTTTGGTCACTTTGGTAGTTGTTTTAGTGAAATGGTAAAAAAAAATGGTAAATGGATAAATATATCAATATTTATTAAAAATTTTAAAACCCACTTCCTAAAGTTTCATTATTTTCTCTAAATTTACAACTAATGATAAATTTTTTGTAGCATTATCGTTGTTTTTGCAGGTCTTAGGACTTTTTTCTCCGGTACCTTTTATCATCGATTGGTCGAGTCTTTTACAAGACTTTGGGTAGGTAATTTGTTTATAAGTGGCATTTAGGTTAGGGTGAATTTCACTCAAACTGTTGCATTATCATTTACCATTGCCGTCTAAACCTAGGGTCATCCCCATCAATGAACGGTGAAACCTTTGTCTCTACTTAAAACATCATTCGGTTGATGGTAGAGCCTACCTTGCATGGGAGCTCTAGTATAGAATTATTTTGCATTCTGGCGCTCTTGTTGTAAGTTTCTTTCTAGGCTCAGGGGTCCTAGTTAGTCCCACCATGAGTTTGCGTTTGAAATCCATGCTTCTTACTCTCTCATTCTGGCCATTTCTTGTGGGACCCCTATGATTCTCCTCAAAAACATTATGGAGTCCTTTGTTAATCTCTTTTCAGAATCCTTAAAATTGAAAAGATAGTCGAGTGATATTGTTTTTGTCACACTCGTTAAAAAGGTTTTGAAGGGACATCCTTTCGGTATAAGTTTAACCCTTTTCTAGACTGGCTGGACTATGTACGAAAAAGGAATACTCTAGCCCCATAGTTACATGAAGAGTTCTCCTTGGTATGATTTTATTCTATTTCGAGCCCTGGAGACTAAACTTACGAAAAATAACATTTTGGGAAGTTTACTTGCCAAAGATGAGTCATTTTTGCTTCTGCATATTGATTGCTCGTGCTTTTAGGCCTAATGTCAGCTTCAACATGCTATCATTGAACCAATTGCCTATGCATTCCTATTAGTTCCCAGCCTTGCATTTTATGCCTTTGCGACTCGATACCTTATCCCTGGAGGGAACATCCCCCGAGTGTCCTTATCCTGCACGTGCTTCCTTCAATTGAGCATAGGTATGTTCCTTGTGCTCTGGAACTGGTTTGCTTTCCTGTGACACTCATTTCTGCCACTGTATAACAATATTCTTTTATTCTTTTTTAGGCTTCTATAACATGAAAAAGACAAAAAATAAAAACAAAAAAACAAAAAGAATGGGAAAACATCTATCTCTTTTGTTGGAAGCAGTCTTGTCACCCTTGAACAAAGCGTAATCTTGAGTTAGTATCTCATCATTTTGGGTTTAGTATGGATTTAGGAGACTTTTTCTCATTTTGAGTTTTTTCTGCCCTGGTTAGTTATTCTTCCAGCTATATGGAGCGTTTGTTGATGCCTCCTGTGTCACAAATGTATCCCCATTTTATAGTCATGCTTCCTGATTCACATAATGTGTCATGCGTATGCTCAAGGGAAAATTTTCAACCTGTGTCGGCCATTCTGCAGTTATCCTTTGACCTTGCAAGTTGGCCTCCCCAAGTCAAGTCTCATCATCAATAGTATCAATCTCTTTGTCCAGTCTCTTCCAAATTTTTTGCCTTCTGCCACCCCTCGTGCTGGATGATGGAGAATGCCTTAATGCCTTCCTTCTAGCGGTTTCCTTCCCATCAACTTCGACACATCTTGCTCTGGGAGAGGGATCTAGAGTTATGGTTGGTACCTTGGGGCTTGTAGTCATCAGTGGTAGGTTCACTCACTGTTGACAATGGGAATACCTCAATGTCCCCTGCTCGATAGTTTCTACCAGCTGTTCGACGCTAGCTCATTCATTCACACTTGATAGAGAGTACCATGGTACCTTGACTCCCATCATCATTATTGGTGGGTTGTTTCACGTTTGTTAACAATATACACCAATGACCGGTAATAAAATGATGTCTCACTGTGTTCGGCTTCATCTCATCTATTTACATAGTGTGGATTTGTGCCACGACGGATCACTGTGAAGACTTCAGGTGAAGTATGAGCACCACCTCTTTTGTGCTCCTTCCTGACTCATATGGTGCCACCTCATAGACATGGGTACATGCATATGATCAATTTGTTCATTCTCTTTGTTCGAGATATTCTCTATTCTTGACATTGAGACATAACTTTACTATGTATCTCTTCGTGGCTATGATCTACTTTGACATGGATCCACTGTGTATTCTTCGTAGCCATGCTTGATACTTCATATTTATCACATGGATCCCTTGTGTATTGTTCATGACCATGGGAATTAATCATGCTTTAATATGTACCATGGATCCACAATGTATTTGCTTTGGCGGCCATGATTTATCACTCTTGAGCATGGATATGCCCGACTTGGGAAACAAAACTCTTGCGTGATATTTGTTGACAGTTATTGTTTTTTGGAACAGTTGTTGAGGAACCTCCATGGATACTTCGATGCATCCTCTCCTCTCAGAGTTCATAATGTATTTCGGCCATCATTTTTCCCTTCTGACCTCACACATTAGGGGGCATCTGTTATAGCACAAAATGCCACATCTATGAATTTGTGCCATGCCCTAACCCTTTCCCAATGCTAGATAGACTTTTCCCTAAAGGTCCTCTCAAATATCATCTAAAAAACATTCCCTAAGAGAATATCTGCGGGTTATCCTAGTGCAACACGTGGACATCCACAACTTTCTTTATTGAGACCCGCAGATGCCCTAATTTTTGGTGAAAAATAAAATAATCCCATGTTTTTGGGTGGGTTTTTCAGTTTGGATTGTTTACCAACAACCCTTGCCTATACACAATGGAATTCAACTCCCCAAACCTCTTTGGGAATATATAAAATAACCATGGAGAGCTAAGGAGGAAACACAAGTCCCTTGGTGCAAAGTTATGTTGTGTAATATCCCAAATCCATAGATCTGGATATTAACTCTCTACTGACCCTGTCTGTCATAGATATGATACTCCTTGGGTGGTTGAATGGGTTATTTAGGTTTCTGAATGCATTTGATAGCTTGAATTTAACATGCATAGTGATTTTGCATGTGGTTTCAGGTGGAACAACTTGTTTAAGATTCATTGAATAGTCAAGCAATTAGAATAATGACACACATGTACAAAAATTCACACAAAGACTGCATGCATGTAAAAATAACCAAACCAATATTCATTTAGACCTTCAAATTACTAGATCTATACTGGAATACTAGTAAAAGCATGGGACAATACCTAGAACTAACATGCATCGCTAGATCATTGGCATGCAAGCCCAATCTGTGACATGTGTGGGTTTACTGCTACATGTAGCACTAGATCTGCTACCAAAAGACTAATATAATGCATGCACAAGCAAGACTCCTCCGAATATGATGAGATCTGTCCCAATGAAGTCACCTTATTCCCCAAAATATTCACCCTGGATGGATCTGTTGCTTCTAGGCTCATGGTTCTCTCTGTCACTGCCAAAAGTAATTTGTCCAACTGCTGGGAATGCCCTCACACTAGCTAACAATGAAAGAGTGTCCCAAGTAGATTCCACTGTCAAAATATGATGGAACCTATCTCAAATGGAGCACCCTTCCTCCCTCTCCAATGGGTTAGAAGGAATCTGGATCGCTAGCCCTCTAGATGAGTAGATATGAGAATCTGTGATCTCTCCTATGTCTGTCAAACACGCTGCAACTCCACTAACTAAATGTGACACCCTGATGGCTATAAGGATAAAATAATTATGATGGATGGCTCAAATTAAGAACCTTCCCCTACCCTCAAATGGGTTGTAAGGGTTTAGGTTCGCTAGGCCTTCTTAGGAAGAGCGACCCACTATACCTCTGATGTCTCCTCTAGAACTCACACTGGAATCTGACTATTGGAGCTAGATCTTTGATCTCCCCGCTCAATCTGACTGTAGATATGTAATGAAAGAAATGGAAAACTTGTGTGGTCTCCCCTATTAGCTAGGGTGTGTCTCTCAACACCAAATCCAATCCCTCGATGTCTTCCTCTTGGAATCCACAAGTATCCTCAAATTCGCTTGAATCCGTGTTTCTCTTCAGTGCTCTGGTTTCAATTCTCAAATCATCAATAAAGAGCCATTAGGTCACTTTTCCTCTCCTTATATCCACTGAAACCCTAATTCTTCATTGAATTTTCACTTAAGCACTTTTCCTAAGTTTCTAATTTTATATTCACTTAAGTGCTTAATTACCTTTTTCCACTTTGATACTTAACGTCACTTTCAAATTATAACAGTTCCCTAGTGAAATGACATCAAATGAACATTTTCCCCTGTTTCTTCCTGGATATAGTCTAAAGGGAATGTTTAGAATACTAATCCCTCCTCTCTCGAGTCCTTTCTTGAAAATGGACATTACATTCCTCTCTTCTCGAGATTGCTTGTCCTCAAGCAACATCAATCCAGGGCACTACAAAATCTGATCACTCTCCCAAGTAACATCCTCTACTGGAAGTCCCCTCCATCTGACAAAACACTCTCTGATGACCTGACTCCTAAATTTCCTCTCTCTGAACTCCAATATCTCCTCTGGAACCAACTCTAACTGTCCCTCCTCATCCAAAGGAGGTAGCTCCTCAAAAGTGCCAATGAACTATCCCACAACTTTCTTGAGGCAAGAAATGTGGAACACATTGTGAATCTGTCTCCCCTCTAGTAGTTCTAACTCGTAGGAAACTTTACCTACCCTGAGCATGACCCTATATGGTCCTTAGAATCTGGGTTTAAGCTTCTCTACCCTGCTCTTCTTCAAATATGACTACATGTATGGATTAGCCTTAGGAATACTAGATCGAACCTCAAAGCTACGCTCTATCCTGTGTCTGTCTGCATTCAACTTCTGTCGAATCTGCGCCACCTGTAGATTCTCCTTTAATACCCTAAGAATATCCTGACTCTCTGCTATCTAGTCTTTGGCCTTGGGAGCCCTGTTGTCTCCAAAAACCAAATCAATCAAAGTGGGAGCATCATATCCATATAATGCTCTGAATGGGGTCGTACCTATGATCATGTGGAAGGTAGTGTTGTAATAGTGCTATCCAAGATCTAACCACCTTACCCACACTTCCTGTTGTCTTCTCACATAGTTCCTCAAGTATCCCTCTATCCACTTGTTGACTATCTTAGGCTTCCCATCAGTTTGGCGGTGCTAAATGGTGCTGGGTGTCAACTTTGTACCAACCAATCTGAATAAATCATGCCAAAATGTGTCGATGAACTGACTGTCTCTGTCACTGACTATACACTATGGAAACCCGTGAATTTTGAAGATCTCTCTGAAGAAAAACTCCTCCACCTACACTGTGCTATAATTTGTAGGAATTGTGAAAAAGTGCACAAATTTGGTCAATTTTTTGACCACTACAAATACACAGTCCTTACCATGAGCCTTAGGTAGGCATGTAATGAAGTCCATGGATATGCTTTCCCATTTCTACTCCAGAATAGGGAGTGGCTAGAGAAACCCTGATGGGAGTGTCCACTCTGACTTGTTCTACTAACAAGTCACACACTCGCTGATATGTCTCATCACATCCTTCTTGAGACCCTTCCAAGAGAATCTCTCCTTGACCTGCCTGTATGTCTTGAAGAATCCTTGATGGCCTGCTAAAGGTGAGTCGTGTACTACCACCAAAATATTATTTTTGTGACTAGACCTAGGCACAAGCTAGATTTGGTCTTTATAGAATATGACCTCATCTATGACTCTGTACCTATCGTCCTGTACCTGTCCATCTAATAACTCACATGCAGACTTATTCTTGGAATACTCTACTAAGAAGTGTGATTTCCAATCTGCTGAGATCTCCATCAAGGAATAAGTCACTGGTCTCCTGAACAATGCATCTGCCACAATGTTTTTCTTTCCCTTGATACACTCTATGTCAAAATCAAATGCATGGACCTTTTTCACTCACTTCTGCTGCCTCTCATTGAGTTATTTTTACTCAAGGAAATACTTCAAGCTATTATGGTCTATCTTGACCACAAATTTGCTGCCCACCAAGTACTGTCGAAATTTGGTCAAAGCATGCATTATTGCTAGCATATCCTTGTCGTAAATAGGATACAACCTCTCTGGCTGGCTGAGCTTCCTAATATAAAATACAATGGAGTGTCCCCCCCTACATCAACACTGCTCTGATCCCCTCTCCTTATGCATCACACTCCAAAACAAATGGTAGAATGAAATCAAACAATGTTAGTACTGGGCATGAGCCCATGACTACCTTCATCTGCTCAAATGATTTCTGCGACTATTCAATCCATATGAAGGCTCCCCCCGCTTGGTGAGGTCGGTGAGTGGTGCCCCCAACTTTTAAAAACCCTTCATGAACCTCCTGTAGTAGCTACACAACCTGAAGAAACTCCTCAACTCTGTCACATTCCTGGGTGTTGGCCAATCCAAGATGGCCCTGATCTTCTCCTGATGCACCTGCACCCCCTGTGCATTGATAATGTGGCCCAGGTAGAGTAACTCTATCATTTCAAACTCACACTTTGACTCCTTGGAATACAATCAGTGTGCCTCCATAGTGTTGAGTAACTCATCCAAATGTTTCAAATGCTCCTCCCATGTCTTGTTGTATATCAATATGTCATTGAAGAACACCAATACCTGTTTCCTCAAGTGATCTCAGAATATATGGTTCATGTAAGACTAGAATGTGGTTGGTGCATTGGTGAGCCCAAATGGCATAACCAAAAAATCAAAATGTCCATAATGGAATATGAATTTCATATTCTCTATATCCTTCTCTCTAATGCTGATCTGATGGTAGCCAGAGCGTAAATCAATCTTTGA
This sequence comes from Picea engelmannii, assembly GCA_009831015.1. Taxonomy (NCBI): domain Eukaryota; kingdom Viridiplantae; phylum Streptophyta; class Pinopsida; order Pinales; family Pinaceae; genus Picea; species Picea engelmannii. Next base: position 108,297 of record ML778553.1, read on the forward strand.
GAAGAAAAATGCTCCATGCAATTTATCCATCAAATCACCAATGCGTGGGATAGGATATCTCTTTTTTATTTTATTTTTGTTCAAAGCATGGTAATCTATACACATCCTCATATTACCATCCTTCTTCATGACCAAGACTACTGAAGAAGCAGATGGACTACTACTGGGCTTGATGTGTCCCATTGCTGGCAATTATTTAATCGCTCTTTCTATCTCATCCTTGAACCTAGTCTTAGGATGATTATAGGGTGCTATAATCATGGGTTTTGCAGCCTCCTCCATCTGTCTGGGGGTCTCCCTGGTGACATCACACCAAAAACCTGCTCATGCTAACTCAACAAAGCCCTGATATTTTCCTGATACTACTGGTGACTGTCTGAATCCCTCCGCGTGGTGATCACACACTCTATTTCATATGCTAGTCCCTCATGTATGAATATCCTATCCATCCTCTTTGCTGACACTGTCCTGGGTTCCCCTATCGACATACCCCTTAGTACAATATTCTTCCCCTAAGTGTCTCTGAATCCCATCTCAAGTGTTTGGTAATTGGTAGAAATATTTCCCAAGGTGGTCAACCATTGGACTCCCAATACCACATCTGTGTCAGAAAGGTCAACCACATAGAATGTATCCTTCAATGTGTAGTTTCCCAGACGTACCTCTAAGTTTGGAACTCAATCCAAACACTCTACCGTGTGACCATCATTTACTGCAACATCAAAAGCATAAAACTCAGTTTGTAGTTCTCTTCTATCTACCAATGAAACATCAATGAAATTGTGGGTTGCCCCACCATCTATTAAGGAAATGGTGCACTGTTCTTGAATAGACCCTCTAATCATGAGTGTGTCATACCTAGGGATTCTAGAAATGATTGCTATGACTCCCCCCTTCACTGGTGCTCATCTCTTAGCCTTCTTACGAGGCTTTGGATCTACCGGTGGCTATGCCCCTACCAGTGTTGGTGGTCTCCTTGGAGGCTCCTCCTCCTCATGAAATGGATCCTCCTATAAGCTAATGGACTTACTGTCTTGTGATTGATTGCCCTATTCCTCCTCATCACTTCTGCTGCAACCTCAATGTAGTGGATTTGTCCCTTTCCTATGCACCTATGGTCAGGGACCCATGGATCTTTGCAGTTGAAGCATATCTTCTTCCTCATAATCTCACACCTCGTATCATCATCCAAATTATCCTTACCCTTCCACACTCTCTGGAATGGTTTCCTATCCCGATCCTTCTATGGCACAAAGGATTTGGAAAAAGTTTTGGTTTTTGACACTGAGTCTGATAGATATCTAGTGCATAGGATGGTATCATGTAGTGTGTGAGGTCTATAGGCCTTCACCCATCCTCTGTAGGGTTCTGTGAGACCCTCCGTGAAAAACATGATCAGTCTAGGCTCTGAAATGTCTGTCATTGCCACGACTATTCTCTGAAACTCTATGATAAATGCATCAGGTGTACTAGTCTAGATTCCTCATATCAAACCCGTCCATAAGTATCTCCATGAAATCCCTGTATGAGGTGATGTGACTGTGACCCAACACCACCCATCCATGTTTCCACCACTCGTGGGCCTCTCCCTCCAAATGAAAAGTAGTGAAATTGATGTCTTCAGTTTCTATCATCTAGTTGAGCTTGTCGTACATGTCGAGCTTCTGTACCCAAGCTCTGGAAGTACATCTGGATGATCCATTGAAAAAGGGTATAGTGAGTTTCCCTACTTTCCAAATGAACTCCATGTTATGTATTTGCTTCTGCTGCTGTCCTCTCCTCTGATGATCTCTAGGATGGTTCCTAAGTCTAAGTCCGCAATACTTTACTAAAGTTATGTCATTATGGAACTCTGGCCCTAGGGATGCATACTCTCTCCCGTAATCAGCAATATCCTCTGCCTATGTTGTCGGTAACTGTGCTACTGGATGATATGCTATTGTTGGAAGTTCCCTTTGAAACCTAGGGAATAGTGTCTTGGGAATCCTACTTGATGATATGTAGGTGCGAGTAGGTGAATGGGGTCTACTACTTCCCCTTTAGTTCCCCTGTGCTGCATGGAGGAAAGTTGCTCATGGAATGTTCCCTGTAGGCAATCTATCTGCCATCTGTGCTAAAGAATGAGTCATGGCCTACTAAAGGCTACTTCATGAAGGCCACTTCTGGGTCCATGGGTGCTTTTTCACTACCTTTTGGCCTTTCATATCTATCTCCCATCCTCCTCTTTGCCTCAAGCTCTGCCTCACGCTATACCCTTCTTTTTGCTTCTTGCTGTGCCTATTCCTTTTCCTCTGAACTATGAGGAAAGGGGGAATAATTTGATCTTGGTCCTCTCCTATCTCTGTGCCCACTTTAAGTGATGAATTTGTCACCTATATGCTCACAACCCCCTGGGTTCTTTGTTGAACTCATGGAAACTTGAGTCACAGGTTGGAAGGACTAAAGCTCTAATACCACTTGTAATATCCCAAATCCATAGATATGGATATTAACTCTCTACTAACCTTGTCTGTTGCAGATATGATACTCTTTGGGTGGTTAAATGGGTTATTTAGTTTTCTGATTGCATTTGGTAACTTGAATTTAACATGCATGGTAATTTTTCATGTGGTTTCAAGTGGAACAACTTGTTTAAGATATATTGAATAGTCAAACAATTACAATAATGACATGCATGTACAAAACTTCACACATAGTTTGCATGGATGTAAAAATAATGAAACCAATCTTCAGTTAGACCTTCAAATGACTAGATAAATATTGGAATACTAGTACAGGAATGGAACAATACCTAGAACTAACATGCGCTGCTATATCATTGGCATGCAAGCCCGATCTATGACATGCGTGGGTCTACTGCTACATGCAACGCTGGATCTGCTACTGGAAGATGAATCTGATGCATGCATGAACAAGAATCCTTCGAATATGATGATATCTATCCCAATGAAGTCACCTTCTTCCCTATAGGACTCTCCCTAGATGGATCTGCTGCTGCTAGGCTTCTGGATCTCTTTACCACTACCAGAAGTAATATGTCCAACTGCTCAAAATGCCCTCATGATGGATAACACTAAAAGAGTCACCCAAGTATATTCCACTGTCATAATATGATGGAACCTATATCGAATGGAGCACCCTCCCTCCCTCTCCAATGGGTCGGAAGGAATTTGGCTCGCTAGCCCCTTGGATGAGTAGATCTGAGAATCTATGATCTCTCTTTTATCTGTCAAACACGTTGCAACTCCACTGATTGAATGTGATGCCATGATGGTTGGAAGGATCAGAAAAATATGCTGGATGGTTCAAATTAAGCACCTTCCCTTGATCTGAAATGAGTTTTGAGGGTTTAGGTTCACTAGGTCTCCTCAGGAAGAGTGACCCACTATACCTCTGATGTCTCCTCTAGAACTCACGTTGGAATCTGACTTCTAGAGATGGATCTCTGATATCCATGCTCAATCTGACTCTATATCTGTAATGAAAACATTGGAAAACATGTGTAGTCTCCCAAACTAGCTAGAGTGTGTCTCTCAACACTGAATCCAATCCCTCAGTGTCTTCCTCCTGGAATCCACAAGTATCCTCAAATTCACCTAAATCTGGGTTTCTCCTTAGTGATCTGGTTTCAATTCTCAAATCATCAATAATGATCCATTAGGTCACTTTTCCTCTCCTTATATCTACTGAAACCCTAATTCTTCATTGAATTTCGACTTAAGCGCTTTTCCTAAGTTTCTAATTTAATATTCACTTAAGTGCTTAATTACCTTTTTCCACTTAGTCACTTAATGTCACTTTCAAATTATAACATTTCCCTAGTGAAATGACATCAAATGAACATTTTCCCTTGTTTCTTCCTGGCCATAGTCTAAAGGGGATATTTAGACTACTAATCTCTGCTCTCTAGAGTCCTCACTCAGAAAGGGACATTACATGCTGCCAACATCTAGCAAGCCTCCCTTCCCTATAATTCTATAAGGAACATCCCCTTTAGTCTGAAAACTCCTTTTCCAAAGCTTCTTTCTCATTTTATGTGGCTATAGGGCATCTCCTTATCCCTATTTGAGTCATTGAGAGAAGATAATATCGACTAAGTTGATGCTTGAGGATAGTTGGCTTCAAGACAGTGCCTAAGGCTGGACAAGGTTGTAACTTACCTTTTCCACTTGATGATAATAAAAGAGTTTGTTTTCCAACAATTTTTTTCTTCAATGTATGTTTATCTTGATGCTTACTTTGAATATGACATATAACATGTACATTCTTTTGAATGCATAACTACTTTTGTCGCAACCCTAGTTTTTGTATCTATCTTGCAAGTTGATTCCAACATAAGATCAGGAGCTCTTTGACAAATTGGAGCAGGATCGACACCAAACGAGAAAACAAGGTGAAATTTATTTTCTCCTCTCTATCCCTACTTTCTCCTAGTTCAAGTAGTTATTTTTTTAGTTTTTGTGTGCTTGTCACTGAGGGGAGACTGTTTTCTCTTTCACTTAGTCTTGGTTTGCTATGATCATGACCCGAGATCACATGGGAAAAATCCCTTAATCACTTCTTCAACAGTATTGCATGACTTATGATCTTTGGATTATATGTTTTTATCTCATAATAGGTCCATGCAAATACATCTTTATATTCTCTCACCAGATTTGTGATCTTTTCCCTTTCTTGTTCAATGCAACCCTTTCCAATTTTAATGATCCTTGGTGTCTCTTGTGATCCGATATCTATCTCCACTACCTATTGATCTGCACAAGGTTTGTTAGAACCAATAAAAGCATCAAATATATAAAAAATTCTCTCCAAAGGAACCAAACCTATAGGAATCTTGTTGCTTTTCATTTGGATAAGTGGAGGATCCTCTCCTTCCTATACCTCATCGATCACATGGTCAGAAAATTCATCTATGCAATTTAAAATACTAAATATTTTCCTTTCATATTCAAATTCTTTCCATGAGCCAATGTTGCCAGGAATAAAGGGACAAAAAGACACCTCTACTAGATATTTGACACATGCATAGATGGAATAATGTGCCGTAGTCGCAATCAAATCAACCAAATTGTTATATATGCGAGAGATTGCAGTGATATTAAATGCATCAAAGCATTGTATTTCATCCCATACTTCATCTTTGTATCTCCTTAGTCAAGGATTTTTGGCCTCACAATGAAACTTCACCTGATTTACTACAAGTTCAAAATCTCCTTCTACTTTCAATATTTTTATTCCCATCTTCCTTTCTCTTTGAGTACCTAACAATAAAGATTCATATTCCGCTATGTTTTTTTTAATGGCTGGCAGAATCAACAACTGGGCCAGTCTCATACTCGCGTGACACAGGGTTGATTCCGACTGCTACCACTATAACCTCTAGGTTCCATACATATGCCCCTTCTGTAGGCACAGGTAAATCGGGGGGATTTGAACTTGGAACCTCATTGAACATAACACTTCATATCACAACACTTTCCAATTGAACTTCCCCACAACAGGTTCATATTCTGCTACGTTATTAGTACAATCAAATTGCAAATGAAATGAAAATAGGAAAATTATACCTAAGGGGATTGTAAGAATAACAATTACTCCTGATCCGTGTCTAGATTTGGCACCATCGAAATGCATATTTCATACTCCTTCATCCTCAACTATATGCACTGGTACATGTAATTTCTCCTAGACTTGTGAGATCATGTAAGCCCCCAACTTAGTTTCTTTAATATCAAGAAACAACGGTTTGTTGTCCAACTATCTTGGGTCTTCCACATGGTGCAACATTCTCTACTCTATGAAAAGTATTACACTATAAGTAGGAGAAATGAGAATGTACGCATATGACCAATCCATATGAATGTTTCCTCTACATCCATGTCCCACTTTCTTCATAAAAGAATGCCCCATTTTTTTGGACAATCAATCACTACTATGTTGATGATGAAGACTCTGGAAGGAAATACATGCAAGCATAATTGGACGTCTTTGATCACTCCACACACTTGGACCTCTCTTGCATCCACCATCTGCACATTCTTGTATGGTTTTTTAATCTGCAATCCCAACTCATGCATGGTCTCAAGTGTCATAACATTAGTGGAAGCACCCTAATCCAACATGCAATTTATTGAAATCATATTATTTACCATTAAGGAAATGTAGAAAGGAGTTGGATCATTATATTTCTTACCCATACCCAAATATACATGTGGGTTCTCATCCGAGAGATTTATGCTATCACCTGAGTTGACGAATTTGTTGATAACTTCTTTTTGGCCTGATATGCATATCGTCTCCTTGAGAGTCACTGGGATATTGATCTTCACTAGCTCCCCTACCAAGGAAAAATTCATGGTTTCATGCTGATTTTGAGGCAGCCATCTATGATGGATCTTTTCTCACTGTTTCCCTGCTCGAAATCTTCCCTTTCCCGTCACAAGTCTTCGTTATTTCAATGATCATACATGCAACCTTAGATTCAACCTTTTGAATTCAATATAGGGTCATTTGGCTCCCAGAAGTCGCCATGCTAGTGGGGTGCAAGTTAGTTTTTCATGCATAAAATTTTTTAGAATTTGAATCCATAAAGTTCTTATCATTTACCTTCTTACCGTTTGAGACTTGGAAAATCTATGAGATGTCCATATCATCTAACTCAGGTAATACATTCAATGAATCATCCCGTCGCTCAAAAGCTTCATCATTTTGATCATGAGTGTACAGATAAGCAGTGTGTGCAAAGAAAACACACCCTTCTTCATTATGTGGATGTTCACAAGCTCAATAGTAATGGCCGCTAGAAGAAAGATTCAAGAAGTTCGTACTTGACATCGGTACAAGGACCTTTGTATCTTTAGGCTTTGCATTATGAAATTGTTTCTAGTGTTAGAAAGGTCTTTGGTTCACATGCATGTTTTGATGTGTCTGCATCTTCTTCTCCATTTTAACAAACTTATTGCTCAAATCATTGAGCAATCCCATGATCTTGGATGAGAGTTCCTCTTTGTTTATTTCATGTTCAACCTTTGGTTCTAGAATCACTTTACCTTGTGAGTGTTGGTTTTTCCTTGTTTGACGGTCAAATATCCTGTCAAGAGGTACTTGCACCTTTTGGGCTTCATTGATGTTCTTCTTAATTCCGACTGTAGCAGAGAACGATGTGTCCAAATCCTGAAGTTCCTTTTCATTGAGAAAGAAACTAAACAAACCGTCAAAGGCCTTAAGATAATACAATAAAGCAAACTCTGCATTAGGCCTAACACTAGAAGGTATTCTATGATAATCTTTTAAATATTAAGTATTGAACTCAAGGACAATTTCATTTTCTCCTTTTTTAAGTGATGAAAAGGTTTCAAGAAGGATAGAATTATCTTGTTTAAGAGCCCTTCTTCTGAAAAGAATCCCACCCATCTATTTATCTTGCTTGGAGATATTTTTACCATGCTCGTACATATCCTTCCAAGGTTTGCAAGAACATCTCCATCACAATGTCCTTGTGCTCGATCTCCAAATTATCCATAAATTTTAGGAACACATTCACATGATCTTCAACTGAAATGGAATTACTTCCTGTGAACTTTGGAAGACAGTCCCTGTATTCACCTGTAGGCATCAAATGAGGTTGTCCAACTATTTCTGTTAAATACTGTGGAGCATAAACTATCACAGAGAATCTAATTGCCATGTTTCTAGTATGAAATGGAATCGAAGTCAAAGGGGATGAAGGAGAAAGTGTGGGATTTACCAACGTTGACAAAGAAATTGTTGGTACACTTACCACTGAGCTGATGGTCGAAGTGAGAGAAGATTTCACCTGAGGTGTAGAAACCACACCAACTAAAGATGGTTTATTTCTGAGCAATTGTTCCAGTTCGTTGAGGACTAGAAAAATGGGTTGACCTAGGTTGAGTTTTGAAGGTTTTCTTATGTTCACTAGTGGAGCCAAACCTGTATCAAGTGGAGTCTCCAAGTGAGTTTGAAAAATAATATTAATTTAACTACTCACAAATGTCGTTAGATAACCAAGAAGTGATGGCAAGGCTCCCCTGACAATGACACTAACTTGTTAGCACTATTTTCTGCACCGCAAATCAGATCTGAATATAGGAAGAAATATGCATAGAAAAAGTGTTAATTTTAGGAGATCCTCCCTCAATGTGTCAATGGGAGAGTCCTCTCCATTCAAGCTGGTGCATGCCAACCACAAGGGGGTGTACTTAGATTCCTTTCTTGTTGTCCACCACCTGTAAACTGTGCAAAAAAACTCTATATAAGAGTGGGAAAAAAAGGAAATTATGGTTGTGTTTTGATAGCCAAAGGTTCAAAATACAAATTTTAAAATATTTTGGTGGAAGCCCTGCAATTGTTAGATCAAAATTAGCAAGTAAAAATACGTAGAAAGCGATATCAAACAACATATTAATACCCAAATAATATGGTAATTAACTTCTAAAATAACACAATTCACAACCAAATACACCAACAAGACAAGAAGGCCCAGTACAAGAACATCAAATTTTTATTTCTATATGTGTAAAAAAGCTGATTGCGCCAAGGAAGCATGTACAAAAATGGTGTAGCAGTGATCCTTGCATAGGAGACATGAGCTAGAAAGAGAGAAGAGAAGAGAGAAATATAAAGTGTAGAGTTGTCGACGTAGATGATCGAACCCTTTGACAATGAAAAACACTCGTATATATAGCCCAGGAGAGAGGAGAGTGTGCCTTGGCTTAGGTAAGGAGAGTGGTCCTCCCACCCTTTAATGAGGAGAGAGTGGAGTAGAAAGTGGGAGAGAATGTAGGGAAAGAGGGAGTTAGGGAGAGAGAGGGGGAGGTAGATGAGGTGGTTGAGGTAGGTGAAGGAAGGGTTCCTTGGGTTAGGTGAGAGGAAGAATGTAGGCACCCCCCTCATGAGGATAGTGGACCCCCTTGAGTGAGGAAAAGGTGGAGAGGAAAGAGGGAGAAAATTTAGGGAGAGAGAAAAGTGGGCGGTGGTTGAGAGAAAAAAGGTAGGCACCTCATGAGTTAGGTGAGGGAAGGTAGGTGGGAGTTCAATGAAGAGTAGTGCACCCCCTTGGAATGAGGGAAGAGTGGAGAGGAAAGTGGAATGGAGAAGAAAGGGGGAGTAATTTTAGGGAGAGTGGGAGTTAAAGAGAGACAAGGGGAATTTAGTGTTTGAGAGAGAGAATCAACGTGGGGAAATAGGTAGGTGCCCCACTTTAGGTGAGAGAAAAAAGGTAGGCGCCCCCCTCATGACTCATCCATCACCTCTTGGGCCCCATCATGCACCAAATCGATGCCAACTCATCCAAAAGCTTCGCAGCCTGCGATATGCCACTCTCAGAAACTTCCACATGTCACCCATCCCGATGACCACTTCTGCTAAAAATAACATGTCTAAAAATAGATATGCCCAAAAATAGTAGTTTCCCTAAAAAATAGGAAAATCCAAATAATGTCAAGGACATCCAAGAGACCATTTCCAAAAATAGCATGTCTAAAGATAGCCACTTCCAAAAATAGAATATCCTCGGAAGTTAGTGGAAATATGCTCATTAGATTTGATTTTTTGCAAGGAACCCGAAAATGTAATCAGAATCACCATCTGCTACAAATGGAAAGTACTCACATGACCTCCCAAAAAAATCTCATTGGACTCAGAATGTCACTAGGATCAATATTGTATGCTTGGAACTGTCATGCGAGTCTCTGGACATTGTTTCCTAAAAAAAAAGAAACTGGCTAAAAATAACAGTCTCTCTCTCCAATCCAAGGAAAATTGTGCTGACTTTGTTTCTGAAGCAAAAAACACCACTTAACCAATCTCTGTACATGTCCTCAACAAAAACCAACCATGGCCTGACCAAGTGTTGTCTCTGAATGAACCATCTAGATGCTAGTAAATATAAAAAACACTGGCCCCTAACCCTCAAGATATCTAAGTGAGAAAATCCAAGGGTTAACATGGGAACAAAGGTAAATAAACCCTTGATCCCCTTCTTCAAAGTAGTACCGTGAGTAGTGTTGATATACCTTTTGGTTCATTCTTTTTTGAGCTAGGACTAAATTATCCTTAAGGTATGGAGAAAGGTATCTCTTACATCAAGAGTGTTATCCACTTCCTAAACATTTTAGGCACCCAATAAGTACGGGGCTACATAGAGCTCCTCATATGGTAACATCTTAGTAGCACCATGATAGTTGGTATTGTACCAACATTCTATGAGGGGTAGTGATTTAACCCACTAACACTACTTGTCTAATGCAAAACATCTCAAATAATTTTTCAGGCACTTATTGACCACCTCTATATAGCCATATGCACAGGGGTGATAATACACGTTCATTTTCAATTAGGTGCCTTGTAGTTTAAACAACTCATGTTGGAATTTGTTGGTTGAGGTAGGATTGCGATCTGCCACAATTGAGTCAAGAATGCCATGCCATTTAAAAATATGATCCATGAAGATTTGGGAAACTATGGACAATTTAAATAGCTGTCACAAGGCACAAAAGTGGACATCTTTGGAAAGGTGGTTGACAACCACCAAAATGATAGATTTGTTGCTTGTTTTAGGAAGTTTAATGAGAAAATCCATGGATATGCTAGTTATTAGGATTGGGAGAAGTTGAAATGGCCCCACAATGTTCATTCTTTCACCCTTGTCTCTTTGGAATATGTCACATTCGACTGTGAACATAAGCATGTCCTTTGTGCCATCCTAAAAGAGTGAATTTTTAGCCCATTCAATTTTTTTTTGAAAACCTAAGTGCCCCAATGTGGGAGAGGAATGTAATTGTTGGGTATGTGTTATATTGTTTGCATGACTAGTCTTAGCATCTGCTATGTTGCACCGAGGGCATAGGGGGGTAGTGCCCTCAAGCTTTTTTTTTCCTCAGGAAGCGTGTCACATTTTTTCCTTGTTTTTCATGTCACCTCGATTTTCATGTCCATTGTTGGGCTATTTTTCGGCACATGGTTTTTGTCTATGGTTTTCTATTTCTGATTAAGGAATTAGGGTTGGTGACTAATCTAGGTCATTGGGTTATTGTTTTGGATGCCATTGGATCCTATATGTATATTGTATTGTAAACAATGTATCACTATGAATGAATATAGAATATGTTGGTTTTCCTAGTTTGGGGTTCCAGGGGAAAAATCTCTGTGTAATGTGTGTATTTGCCATTGTATATTTTCTGTTCTTTTATTGAAAATCTATTTGCAGTAAAATATTGTACAAGGTTAAAATCTACATTTGGTATCAGAGCTTTGTTGGCTTCAGGGGGCACTTTTGTGGTCAAGGGTTTAGATCGAGATTGTGATAAGCCTTGTTACAGTGGGAGATTTGTGGTATTGATTTTCAGGTGAAAAGAAATGGCGACCAATTCAAAAATGGAGATCGATAAGTTTAATGGGAAAATTTTTGAGTTGTGGAAGCTCAAGATGGAAGATCTGTTGGTGGACAAAGATCAGTGGATCGTGATGGATCCATGTACTGCACCTAAATGAACCTCAATAGATGACTGGAAAAAGTTGGATCGGAAGGTGAAGAGCACAATGGAACTATTTCTCTTAGATTCAATATTATTGAATGTGTAAGAGGAAGCTACAACCAAAGTTTTATGGGATAATTTGGGGAATTTTTATTAGTCTAATTCCCTAGTAAATAAAATTTTCTTGAGAAATAAGTTGTATAACCTGAGGATGAGCGATGGAGATTCGATGGCAGAGCATTTGAACGCTTTAAATACTATGGTAAGTCAGTTAGTATCTGTTGAGATTAAAATTTCAGATGAAGATAAGTGTATCAGTTTACTGTGCTCTTTACCAGACTCGTGGGATAGTCTGGTTGTGGCCATAAGTAGTAATACAACTGGCTTGAAGTTTGATGAAGTGGTCTCATTCTTGTTGTCGAAGGAGATGATACAGAAGAACATGGAAGGACATAACACATACGCATTATTTGAAAGAGGATGATCCCAGGAAAGAAATATATCTAAGTCCTCAAGTGGGAGATCTAAGTCTAAGGGTAAATCTAAATCTCCTGGAAAGTTTGTAAAGGTATGCTGGAGATGTGGAAAACAAGTGCACTACAAGAAGCAATGTAAATCCAAAATTGAGAAAAAAAAGGGATCTGAAGTAGCTCCTTCTACAGAAGAAAATACCTCTAAGGAAGAAGGAGGGGTTGTCTACTTGGCTTCTTCAAGCACACATGCAGATCATGAGGCATGGTTGGCTGACTTAGGTGCATCCTTTCATATGACTCTCCACAGGGAGTGGTTATGTGAATATGAAAGGTATGATGGAGGTAATGTTTTCCTCGGTGATGATTTGATAATTAAAATAATAGGATGAGGAAAAGTCATGTTGAGGATCATAGATTGAAGGATTAGAACACTACTTGGTGTTCTGCACATACCATATTTGGCCAGAAATATGATTTTTGTAAGAAAAATAGATGATGCAAGGGTAAAACCAATATTTGAAAAGGAAACCTGTAGGATGGTGTTGACGGGCGAAATTGATCGTCCGTCAACTGGGAGAGTGGAACCGGTCCGGGGTTGTCTAATAACCCAAGCTGTTTGGGATGAACCACCCTGACGGGTTTAGCGGCTCCGTTAGCCGATCTAAGGTCCTAAGAAAACAAAAAAATAAAACTACTCTAAATTAAATAATCTAACTAAAAACAACTATTAAAACAAACTAAAACAAATCTAACTATTCTATATATACAATCTACTATCTAATACTATACTAACTCTAAGAAATTAAATATCTAACTACTAACAGAAATAAATCTTATTCACAAAATATACAATATTAACAATTTACAGATTTGAATGAAAACCTGAAAAACTCATTTGCATTCTGTCCTAAGACAGTGAGAGCTATTGTTTTTTGATTTTATAATTTTATGAAAAGAAATAAAACAAAAACTAACTAAACTAAACAACTAAAATACTAACACTAACTACAAATCTAAACTAATATATTTATCTAACTAAACTACTTAAATTATACTAACAAAATAACTATTAAATACTAAATAACTGACCTGAAGAAACGCTCCAGGTTCGTCCTGTGTGTAATGATTTTCTTAGCTGATCGGAGGGAGAAAACCCGCACCGAATTATCGAGGAGCTTCTCGTAAACAAAAAACTGTAGTGCTCTTCAAATATGATTATAGGACAAACAAGAGATAAAAATTACAGCAACCTAATGATTTATAAATCTTCACAGTTAGATAAACCTGTATGCAAAGATCTATACGAAATGATTCAATTAACGAAGAAGAGAAATCTGTGATTCATTAACTGAAACCAAATAATTGCTATACTTTTAAATAATGAAAGAGATCAGATATGGATAGCACATTAATCAAATCATATCATCTTGCGAAAGATTATGATAGCTAAAGTAGTCTATAATCAACTGCAAACTGATATGCATAAAACATGAAACAAAAGATTGATATATTGAAAGCGAAAGCTGTAGCAATAACATCAACTCTCGTCTCAGTTTGTATTAGAAATCCATAGCCCGGTTCTCCCACAAGTGAGGATGCTCCTTATTACAAAAATAATAAGTATTTAAAGACCTTCCACAGGGTAAAACATCCCTGTGGAAGTTATCAAAACTGTTTACAGAAAATCTGGGAAAATATCCCAAGTTTCTATCTCTAAAACTAGGAACCTAAAATAAAACTGTATCACACAAATATCTCCTAGAATACCACAACATGCCCAATGCAATTCGAATGTACCTAAAAGAGGTAAAAAAGAAACAAGTTAGGAAGATATTTTGCTGATGAAATTGATAAAAATCTAATTCTAAAGACTAGCTACAGAATCTTGCGATTTTGTAGCTGGTCTAAATCAAACACAAAATCGTATTAAAAATCAATTCAAATCTTAGAAAATACATTCAAACTATTAAAAGATATTTGATTGCTAAAAGCCTCATTCAAATCGATACTTGTATGCAATTTGGACAAACTAAATCAAATGATGACAGAGATAGATACACTATGTTTTGACCAATTCGGGTAAACAACATCGTATTGAATAATCGACAGCAGTGAAATCGATTCATGGATGAATTGAAATAAATACAAAAATTGCTTCATCTACCCATAGATCACTTCAAATCCAAACTGAATCAACCGGATCATTTTCAATATTGATCGCACCATATTTAACATAAACAAACAATCCATGCTATTAGCGAATCAAATCAAAACTGGTATGTAATTATCACAAATGAAATCATCGTGAAATTAATCGGTTGATAACAAGATCTGTAGGACTTCGTTTAATCGTTCGTTATCACCAATTGGGGGCGAACACAATCAATTTACAGTCCACGAAATCATTACTTGAATTCATTTAACCGAATTTTCTCATACGAATTCGACAAAGATAACATAAGTCGATTTGGGTTAACAAACTCATTTTGAAAATTAAAATCAATAGAGCAACATCAAGTCTATTTTTGATACAAATCCAACTCATAAAAGCAATCCAATCCAAACAAGAGCGAATCGAATAGTTTAAGTTTGACATAGTCGTTGTGAATCAAAACAGTTCCATGATTTGGGTGCAGAGATATTTCACACAGGTCAGATATAATCCAAATCCAAACGAAAATGTTGACAAAACAGAGTTGTTTTTCCAATTTAATAGGCTACATTGTATTTATCAAGACAATTCAATTTCTATGAAATCGTTTTAACAATCAAATCACAAGAATGAAATCAGAGCCGTTAATATCCAATGACAACAACATCATATTGAATCAAAACAGAACCGTGTTCTAATTTTAGCATAAAAACCTCATGTTCAAGTTGGATACAAACGAAACCCAATCGAAAGCAAACACCATTGATTTCGTTAACTCAAACCAACATACAAACAAATCAAACCCAGTGAAAACCAATTAATTGCTAAACTGGGCACGATCAAATCGTATAACAAAATCTTAACCATATTCAATTTATAACCGTTTTGATAATCAAACCATGTCAAAGTCGTTTCGAATAATAAACAGACTTATCAAAACTCAGAAACCAATTCACTATATTAATCCAAGCAATTGATAAAACAAAATTGATATCAAAATTCATACTTGGATGATGATTAGACAACTTGGTCATAATATTTTGGAATTGACGACAACTGTAGCCGATTCGACATTCCTAAAAACGATGGAACCAATGGTTTTCTGCTTCTTATCATTAGCTAGAAGCTTGTCCCTTTCACTAGTCAACACTGTAACTTGGTTTTCCAACATTTTGATTTTCGATTGAAGTAAGGGAATGTCTGTATAGTATTGTTCCAACCACACATTACACTGGTTGCATGATGACTCCTCGACAGTCGAGGGTTTGAGAGAATAACTGAGGGTTTTGTTAGGTAGCTTAATCCTTGGATAACTAGGATTGTTCTTTAATCACGGGGGCAAATTAGAAACGAAATCTTAGGGTGGCTCGGAGCACAAACCTTGGGAGTAAGGGTACTCATTAGCTAGGAAGTGTTCGATGTCAGAGTCCGAGTCTTCACTGAGGACTATGGGCTTCTGCTCAGCACTAGGTTTAGGTTTATTCCTAGCCAGTCTCGAGATAAGTCGAGCATTCTTTTTACCTTTGTCGTCGACAATAGGGTTTCCCTTGACCTTTTTGCTCACAGGATTTTTAACAGCCTCTGTCTTGTCTATTGCGATGTCGGGTAGATTGATATCAGGGTTGGACAAGGGTTTAGGAGAGGGTAGAAGGGCATGTAAAGGCATGGGTGGCCTGACCTTAGTCACACTAACCATGGGCTTGTCAATTTGGACAGGCTCTGTATCAACAAAACCATTCCAAGAGATAAAAGCTTGCCAACTATCACCGTGGAGATTTAAGTGATGAACAATGATGAGTCTGATTAGGCCATGGTGGAACAAGATACTATCGACCTTTTCTCTTTTAAACCTCTTAGCCATTTTATAAAGACTTCACTGGAAATAAAAAGGCATATTTAATGGATAACCCATAAAATTCATTAACAGTCGAAGGTGATAAAGAAAAACCAGTCCATATCGACCCTCACAGGTCACGAATTGTTTAACCACCATCAAAAGATCATGCCATCTTGGTTTAAACATGCAAATCGACATACCTCTGTCACAGGATGTAACCTTTCGTGAGACGAACAACAAAGGCCATGGCACCTCCTCCACTTTAGAGTTTTTAAACCATCGATGGCCCGTGGATGCTAACCCTGTGGCTGAGCATTGTATAGAACAATTCATACCAAGAGTTTAACCAATGTGCCAATGCATTTTATGTATACCAATGTGCCAAGTGGATTGATCAAATAACATGTAAACACAGTCCCCAATGTATCACAAACTCAATGAAACAAAATCACACCATCAATCCAAGAAAGTCAAATGAGTACAGATCAAAAGGTCTTGCCAACTGTATAATGATAAGTAAAATGTAAGCGCAATAGGCACATCGACAAGAATGATAACGACAATTCAATAATGATTTTAATGCAACTTCGAAAGACCAAGTTTTCACGCTTACAGTCGTGAAAACGAAAACGAAGGCAAGTGTGCAAATATCGCAAAAATAAAAGTGTCGTTTATTTGAGAATTGCGACAAAAAATTAAGATTTGCAAAACACTGGTGTAGGCAGCTTATAAAACAGTGGAAAAATGTGAATTGGCTGCCAACAGTGGCGACACACTGGTAGAAGCAGTTATCTCTACCAAAAGAACAAATTCAGATTAGGACAACAAAGATAATTCCAACTCAAAAACAACAACCAGAAAATCATATAAACATCATTATTAACCAACTGTTCCAGCAGTGTTTTAAAAGATGAAAATAGATAACGGTATTAAGACCAACGAGTCACAATATTAAAGATAAAATCTCCAATACAGTTGACAGAGCCACTGCTGCCAGCAGGCATTCATAGCCTCGATAGGATTGCCATTTAACCCACTCTAACATCTGTATCCTGCTAAGAAGTTCTAGATCAGAATAAACGACATTAAGAGGTTTCTTATTTGCAAATTTTCATGTACCCGACATTGCTTCGCTGCCAACGGACCTGTTTAGTACCCCGACGAAGTTGTCTTAGAATCATGCATGCATTTACCCGCTGCCAGCAGACATGTTCAGCATCCCGACGGGTTTACAAGCACTTCCCATAGCTCTATTAATAATTTATTTTGTTTTGTTTTTCTTCAAAGATATATAGTTGAGCGGGGTGACGCTGAAAATCATAGTATTTTAACATATATATTTTTTTTCAGACCTGATCAGATTTTTTTTTTAAAACTGTCCTTTATTAAGATCCATAGATGTTTCATTTACAAAAACGACTTCCTAAGGCAGGGAGACATCTTCTGAGTCATTCCTTTAAGGAATAGGGACAACGTAAAAAGATAATATATGATCACGACAAGCTTTACTCAGAGATCGAAATCAGTCAACTCCTTTCAAACAACAGACTTTTTGCCAATACAGATATAAATTTCGGAAATATACCACTGATGTTTATACAATTTTCTTAGCAGTTATTTCAGGGAAGGAATTTTCTGTTTTATTTGTCTGAATAGCTCAGTATGCAGGTATGTGTATTTCCAAAAACACAAACTGATAAACTCAAAGGGGAAATCAAAAACAAAAAGCAAATGAAAAAGTAAACAGAAGCAAAATATGTACATAGTATACAAGGGTTGTCATCAAGCAAAGTATCTTTTCAGGGCTTGGCCATTCACCGGATAGGTGTCAGGCTGCCCTTCAAGATTTTGCAATCGAAAAGAATTGGGACCCAACTTTTCAGCAATTAAAAATGGTCAAAGCCATAAGTTTTGAAATTTAGTGTGTTCTCCCTTTCCCTCATGTGGTTTGTCCCATTTCAAGACGAGATCACCTACTTCAAAATTCCTATCAGAAGTAGAATTAGAATCGAACCAGATTTTAACCAATAGTTGATGCTGATCTAACTTACGTTTAGCTTGGGCTCTTACCTCTTCTAGCTTCATCAAAGCGTTAATTCAATTTTCTAAAGGGAGACAATCTTCTTCTTGAATTTTCTGTGACAACTGTAGTGAAGGAAGAAGAATGTGAGGTGGCATAATTGCTTCTCTTCCATAAACGAGAAAAAAGGGGGAGTTACCTACAACAGATTTTGGCGTTACCCTATCATCCCACAACGTGTTCAACAGTGCATTGTGCCAATTTTTGTGATTTTCAACCACCTTTCTCTTGATGATTTTAATCAAGTTCTTATTTGTTGATTCTGCCAATCCGTTGCCCTGAGGGTAATAACTAGAAGAATACTTTAGTTTGATTCCTTTTTCCAAAGCGAACTCGCTCATCTCAAGAGAGGAAAAGTAAGAAGCGTTATCGAATACTAAACAGTGAGGGATACCAAAACGAGTGATAATATTTGAATTTAGAAAGGCAATTACCTGGCTAGTGTTGACGGTTCTTAACGCGGCAGCTTCAGACCACTGGGTAAAGTAATCCATGGCTGTCACAATAAGCTTGTGTTGTTGCAAGGATGGGGGGTTGATTGTACCTATGATATCAAGGCCCCACTACTGAAAAGGAGAATCTACTGAAATGGGCTGCAATGGAAAGGCTAGTTTTTGTAACCGCCTTGATGCTTTCTGACAAATGATACATTTATGACACAAGGCATGTGCATCTCTAAAAAGCGTGGGCCAGTAATAACTGGCTCTTAAAACCTTATGAGCAGTGGTGTCACCACCAAAATGACCACTAGCTTCTCCTACATGCAACTCTAGCAAGATTTTTTTTGCTTCGTCTTTTTCAAGACAGCGCATCAGTACGCCGTCAAAATTTTGACGAAACAGGATACCATTAACCAGATGAAAGGAGGCAGACTTTAATCTCAATGCTCTTCTTTTAGTGGGATCCAGGTGACGGGGTGTTGAACCATGTTCAAGACAAAATCTTATATCGTCATACCAAGGACTAACAAGGTTTTGTGCGCAACAGATTAGATTTTGATCATGTTGTCCTAGGTTTGACGTATCTCTTTCTATTTGCTGTTGAATCAACAACCAACTTGCATAACCCTTGGCCTCTCACTATCTGAGCCGGGGTGATTTCTAAGTCGTACTCCTATAAGGAGGTAACCTAGTTAGCCCTCTTTTCACCTAGTTCCTTTTGCACTAACAGGTTCCTCACGACTGGATAGGGAACAATGACTTTCGTCCTTGACTTCAAAAGATAGGACTGGAAATGCTTGACTGCTTTGAAAACAACTTAGGCTTGCCGATCTACCACTGGGTAATTAAGTTCAATGCCTTTGAAAGAAGAGCTCATAAAGGCAATGGGTACTTCATTATTTTCGACATTCTTTTGGGTTAGGACGGCGGCATAGGAACGGTCAAAAGAAAAAGTGTAGAGTGTAAAGTCTTGTGAAAAATCGGGGCTCATCAGAGATGGAGCGTCTATTATGGCCTTCTTTATTGCATTAGAAGATTAATTTTCTAGGGGTCCCCAGTGATATTGGGTGTCTTTCTTAATTAGGTTCTGCAAGGGTCTGACCATTTCAGAGAAGCTGGGGACAAATATTCTCACAAAGTTAATATGGCCTAAGAAAGACTGCATAGATTTTTTGGATGTAGGGGGGGGGGGAGTTTTTCGATGACTTGAATCCTTTCGGGGTCGATAATCATCCCCTCGCTTGACACAATAAATCCTAAGAGTTTACCCTGTTCTACTGCAAAGATGGATTTTTTAGGATTCAAGGAGATGCCGTATTTACGACATCGCAGTAGAACGGCTCGTAAGTGAGCTAGATGATCGTTTTTGTTTTTAGAAAATATGGTAACATCATCTAAGTAAACTACGACAAACTGATTGATTAAGCCTCAGAAAGTGATGCCCATCGCTCTCTGGAAAGTGGCACCAGCATTAATCAATCCAAAGGGCATTTTTCGATAAGCATAAGTGCCCCACAGGGTACGGAAGGTAGTTTTAAGTTGGTTTGGTGGAGACATCAGGACTTGGTTGTACCCCGAGAAACCATCCAGTAAGGATAGCCTCTCAGAACCAGATACCTGTTGAAGGATCTGTTCCATGGGTGGGACAGGATAGTTGTCTTTATCAGACGCTCTATTAAGGTTTCGGAAATCGACGCAGAGTCGGATTTCCCCACTTTTCTTCCAGACTGGGACAAGGTTAGAAACCCATTGAGTGTGCCTAACAGGAAAAAATAGCTTAGCACTTAGGAGTTTATTCAATTCTTTTTGAACGGTCGGCTCGAGCTTAGGGTGCATTTTCCTCAATTTTTGTTGAAAGGGAAAGGTTTGGGGCTTCATAGGAATGACATGCTGTATGATGTTAGGGTCGAAAGTTTTAAGGTCATCATACATCCATGCAAAGAAATTATTAAATTCTTTGAACAATTTAATAAATGAAACTTTTTCTTGTTTAGAACATCCTACCCCTAGATTAATGCACTGCGAATTGTCCTTAGTTCCTAAGTTTACTTTTTCATAAGATAACGATGAACTATTGGTTTTACAGTTGAACTTCTTTTTAAATTTATCTTGAATATCATAAAATTTCTCTAATCTAACTACAGATTTAGGGATCGAGTTTACCATGTACGACGAAGATTCAGGAGTTCTTGGATCTGGTATTACCATGAAATCGTGCAAATTGTCATCGTGTGTGTTTCGTCTATCACCGTGCCTTGAAAAGTTTCTTCCATGTGCAGAAAGTTAATAATCTGCTGATCGTCATCAAAGACTCTCTAGTTCGTGATGTTGTCGGGAACGGATGGCCTGAACAACAACTCAACGGAGAATGCGTCTGGGGACAAGCCTTCTGCAGGAAGGAGTTTAGAGGCTACATTAGCTAATAAATCTGCTTCAGAGTTACTCAATCTAGGAATAGAATTTATATTGAAAGCAACAAATTTATTCATTAAATTCCATACCTCGGATTGGTAGCTTTTGAGATGCGGAGACAGACAGTGGATAAAATCTCTTACATGTCTAACCACTATTTCGGAGTCGCCAAAGATGGTCAAATTTTGAATGTTCATATCTAAAGCTTTTCTGAGACCTTGCAGTAAAGCCTCATATTCTGCAGTGTTGTTAGTACATTCAAATTCTAACCTACATGCAATCAATGTTTTGTTACCTGCCGGGTCGATAATAACGCAGCCTGCACCAGCTCCTTCTTTGGACTTTGACCCGTCGAAATAAAGAGACCAAATATGATTTCCATCAGGTACATGAGATCGTTGCGTAGAAGCTGTTGGCTGCACATATGCTACAATCTCAGACTACTGTTCTGGATTGGTGATAGCTGAAGCCTCGGCCATGAAATTGTCGAAAAAGGTGTCCATCCCTTGTACTTCGGGTGAATCAACAGAAGGTGTAAATGGTTCGTTGGGATCGTTCAAATCTGTGACTGTGAACTCAAGGTATCGTTCTCGATTTACCTTGATCTTGTTAGGCTTGCCATTCTCTGGAAGCCATAGATGAGACCAGTTTGTCGCGAAATAGCCGTGTAGCTGCTCCGACCAGTCCCTACTTAAAAACATACCATACACTTCTGGAATATCCACAACAATAATATCAATGACTTGATGAACCTTGGGGTTGGACGATAATCTAATAAGCACATTATTTAGTTCACCTATAACTTTAACATTGGTCCGATCAAGTTGTATGATTTTTAAGGTGGAGGGTTCAACTTCAGCGTCAATCTTCTGGCATACAGACCATTGCATGACATTGGATGACGCTCCTGAGTCTACCATACAATTGTGCATGTTTCTATTAAATATTTCGAAAGTTAACAAGAATGGAGGTACATTTTTGCGAGTACTAAGAGTGGTAGCTTGTGGCTTTTTACTCGTAGTTTCTAAAGCTACTTTATCTACATTATTTACATTACTTACAGGAAGGCTTCCTTTATCTTAAGGATCATGATTTTTTTTAGTGGAAGTCTTCTGAGGAACTTTGTTCTGCACAACCTTATTACCACTTGAATTACCACTTTTTCCATTCTCTAAGATATTTTGTAACATTTTTTGTAGCAGAAATGGAAATTTCAATAACTCATAAACATAAATGTTAGCTCTCAAATTTTTAAGATCCTCAACTACATCATAATCTAAGTTGGGGTTCACATTACTCTGTTTAGTCTCAGCTGATTTAGACTGCTTTGGAGGCGAAGTTGTAGTGTTTTCGGCAGAATGTTTGTTGGTTGTCTTACTCCTGGTATTATAAGGATGAACTGTCTCGAAGTTAGCTTGAAAGATGCTATCTGAGAAGTGTCCAAAAATGTTTGGAGAAGACTCCTCTTCTTGAACTGTCTCTTGTTCAACTACCTCCTCAGGAATCTCAGGAGGCATCAAGTTATCTTGGGCTTCTAGAATTGTTTGAAGGGTGCACTGCAGACTTTCTAGATTAAGGCCTTCGGTGGTTGGATTAGGTCGGTTGGTAGGAAAAGGATTCCGGAGCGGGGGCTTGTAAGGTCCTTTGCTTGAGGAAGCTTCTCCAGTCGTCCTTTTTAAGTCTACAACTTGATTTGACAGTTTTTGAACAACTTTAGTTAAGTTTTCTAAATCAGAGCTTTCAGGTTGTGTTTTACTTTGAGTGGGTCTGGGGAGGATTTCAATCTTCTTTTTGGAAGAAGAACTAGTCTCTGTTTCGTTGCTAGTAGAGTCTTTAAGACTAAGTATGTCTTTTTCAATCTGGCTCGCCTCCTCGAAGGCTTCTAACAATGTGGATTTCTTGGATCGTTTAACCCAAATAGCTATACTTTGATGCAAAGATTTAGTGTAGTATGCTATTATAAGATTCTCGGCAAGCATGGAATCAGGAGGGATTCAATTTTTAAGTGTTAAGAATCTTTGATTAAAGTCTTTAACTTTTTCTTTTGGGTTCATTCTTAAGCTAGAAAGGTCCATGACTAGTACTTCTGGAGGATTACCGTCTCCGAACTTTTTCAAAAAGCATGACTCGAACCTTTCCCAAGACATGATGGTATGGGGTTGTTGGGAAAAGTACCATGTGGATGCATTGCTCTCGAAAGTATAGGGGAACAACCTACAAACAATGTCTTCATGTTCAACATTGCGGAGTCTTATGGCTAACATAAACTTTTTAATGTGATCTTCAGCGATCTGTTTTGAGTCAGGGTCAAACTTGGGAAGCCATTTCTCTGGGTGTTTAGGTAGAGGATGCTGAGCTCCAGGTACATCTACGACATCCTGACTAGCAGGGTTG
Source organism: Picea engelmannii (assembly GCA_009831015.1). NCBI lineage: Eukaryota > Viridiplantae > Streptophyta > Pinopsida > Pinales > Pinaceae > Picea > Picea engelmannii. The sequence continues at coordinate 131,580 of ML778553.1, forward strand.
TTCTGATTTTCCATTGGGGTAGTGGGTGTGGAAGGCTGAGAAGGGGAATTTCCTTCGTCAGAGGGATCTCCTCCAGAGGAGGAAGGAGATGATGGAGGTGGTGAAGGAGGTATTCCAGATCCTCCTGCAGCAGGATTTAGGATTGGATCAGAAGGATTCACAGTGAGGTTAGTGCCTCCTAACTGTTCTCTGATATCAGAGAAATCCACAGGTTGTCCCCACGGACGGTTTGGTTGCCTCAAATGGGCTAAGGCACTATGTGTTTTTATGAGAGATTGGCGGGCAATCTCTTGTATGTCACCACCTGTAGGATTAGGGGTTGCAGGTTCAATTGAGATTTGTGGATCATCGGTTGATGTAGTTGCTATTTGAAGGGGAATATTATCGTTGGAATGACTTCTAGTCACTATAGGTGAGCGATTAGGTGGAGGAGGAGTCTTGCGACCGCCTCGTGCCATTAATTAAATTCAGGCCCTCCTTCTAGCGCCATTTGTTGACGGACGAAATTGACCGTCCGTCAACTGGGAGAGTGGAACCGGTCCGGGGTTGTCTAATAACCCAAGCCGTTTTGGATGAACCACCCTGATGGGTTTAGCGGCTCCGTTAGCCGATCTAAGGTCCTAAGAAAACCAAAAAAGAAAACTACTCTAAATTAACTAATCTAACTAAAAACAACTATTAAAACAAACTAAAACAAATGTAACTATTCTATATATACAATCTACTATCTAATACTATACTAACTCTAAGAAATTAAATATCTAACTACTAACAAAAATAAATCTTATTCACAAAATATACGATATTAACAATTTACAGATTTGAATGAAAACCTGAAAAACTCATTTGCATTCTGTCCTAAGACAGTGAGAGCTATTGTTTTTTGATTTTATAATTTTATGAAAATAAATAAAACAAAAACTAACTAAACTAAACAACTAAAATACTAACTCTAACTACAAATCTAAATTAATATATTTATCTAACGAAACTACTTAAATTATACTAGCAAACTAACTATTAAATACTAAATAACTGACCTGAAGAAACGCTCCAGGTTCGTCATGTGTGTAATGATTTTCTTAGCTGATCGGAGGGAGTAAACCCGCACCGAATTATCCAAGAGATTCTCGTAAACAAAAAGCTGTAGTTCTCTTCAAATATGATTACAGGACAAACAATAGATAAAAATTACAGCAACCTAATGATTTATAAATCTTCACAGTTAGATAAACCTATATGCAAAGATCTATACGAAATGATTCAATTAATGAAGAAGAGAAATCCGTGATTCATTAACTGAAACCAAATAATTGCTGTACTTTTAAATAATGAAAGCGATCAGATATGGATAGCACATTAATCAAATCATATCATCCTTCAAAATATTATGATAGCTAAAGTAGTCTATAATCAACTGCAAACTGATATGCATAAAACATGAAACAAAAGATTGATATATTGAAAGCGAAAGCTGTAGCAATAACATCAACTCTCGTCTCAATTTGTATTATAAATCCATAGCTTGGTTCTCCCACAAGTGAGGATGCTCCTTATTACAAAAATAATAAGTATTTAAAGACCTTCCACAGGGTAAAATATCCCTGTGGAAGTTATCAAAACTGTTTACAGAAAATTTGGGAAAATATCCCAAGTTTCTATCTCTAAAACTAGGAACCTAAAATAAAACTGTATCACACAAATATCTCCTAGAATGCCACAGCATGCCCAATGAAATTCGAATGTACCTGAAAGAGTTCAAAAATAAACAAGTTAGGAAGATATTTTGCTGATGAAATTGATAAAAATCTAATTCTAAGACTAGCTACAGAATCTTGCAATTCTGTAGCTGGTCTAAATCAAACACAGAATCGTATTAAAATCAATTAAAATCTTAGAAAATACATTCAAACTATTAAAAGATATTTGATTGCTAAAAGCCTCATTCAAATCGATACTTGTAAGCAATTTGAACAAACTAAATCAAATGATGACAGAGATAGTTACACTCTGTTTTGACCAATTCGGGTAAACAACATCATATTGAATAACCGACAGCAGTGAAATCAATTCATGGATGAATTGAAATCAATACAAAAATTGCTTCATCTACCCACAGATCACTTCAAATCCAAACCGAATCAACCAGATCATTTTCAAAATTGATCGCACCATATTTAACATAAACAAACAATCCATGCTATTAGCGAATCAAATCAAAACTGGTATGTAATTATCACAAATGAAATCATCGTGAAATTAATCGGTTGATAAAATGATCTGTAGGACTTCGTTTAATCATTCGTTATCACCAATTGGGGGCAAACACAATCAATTTACAGTCCACAAAATCATTATTTGAATTCATTTAACCGAATTTTCTCATACGAATTCGACAGAGATAACATAAGTCGATTTGGGTTAACAAACTCGTTTTGAAAATTAAAATCAACAGAGCAACATCAAGTCTATTTTCGATACAAATCCAACTCATAAAAACAATCCAATCCAAACAAGAGCGAATCGAATAGTTTAAGTTTGACATAGTCGTTGTGAATCAAAACAGTTCCATGATTTGGGCGCAAAGATCTTTCGCACAGGTCAGATATAATCCAAATCCAAACGAAAATGTTGACAAAACAGAGTCGTTTTTCCAATTTGATAGGCTACATCATATTTATCAAGCCAATTCAATTTCTATGAAATCGTTTTAACAATCAAATCACAAGAATGAAATAAGAGCCGTTAATATCCAATGACAACAACATCATATTGAATCAAAACAGAACCGTGTTCTAATTTTAGCATAAAAACCTCCTGTTCAAGTTGGATACAAATGAAACCCAATTGAAAGCAAACACCATTGATTTCGTTAACTCAAACCAACAGACAAACGAATCAAACCCAGTGAAAACCAATTAATTGCTAAACTGGGCACGATCAAATCCTATAACAAAATCATAACCATATTCGATTTTATAACCGTTTTGATAATCAAACCATGTCAAAGTCATTTCAAATAATAAACAGACTTATCAAAACTTAGAAACCAATTCACTATATTAATCCAAGCAATTGATAAAACAAAATTGATATCAAAATTCATACCTAGATGATGAGCAGACAACTTGGTCATAACATTTTGGAATTGACGATGACTATAGCCGATTCGACATTCCTAAAAATGATGGAACCAATGGTTTTCTGCTTCTTATCATTAGCTCGAAGCTTTTCCCTTTCACTAGTCAACACTGTAACTTGGTTTTCCAATGCTTTGATTTTCGATTGAAGTAAGGGAACGTCTGTATAGTATTGTTCCAACCACACATTACACTGGTTGCATGACGACTGCTCGACAGTCGAGGGTTTGGGAGAATCACCGAGGGTTTCGTTAGGTAGCTTGATCCATGGATAACTGGGATTGTTCTTTAAGCACGGGGGAAAATTAGAAACAAAATCATATGGTGACTCAGAGCACAAACCTTGGGAGTAAGGGTACTCACTAGCTAGGAATCATTCGATGTCAGAGTCCGAGTCTTCACTGAGGACTATGGGCTTCTGCTCAACACTAGGTTTAGTTTTATTCCTAGCCAGTCTCGAGATAAGTCGAGCATTCTTTTTACCTTTGCCGTCGACAGTAGGGTTTCCCTTGATCTTTTTTCTCACTGGCTTTTTAACAACCTCTGTCTTGTCTATTGCGATGTCGGGTAGATTGATATCAGGGTTGGCCGAGGGTTTGGGAGAGGGTAGAAGGGCATGGAAAGGCATGGCTGGCCCAACCTTAGTCACACTAACCATGGGCTTGTCAATTTGGATAGGCTCTGTATCAACAAAACCATTCCGAGAGATAAAAGCTTGCCAACTATCACCGTGGAGATTTAAGTGATGAACAATGATGAGTCTGATTAGGCCATGGTGGAACAAGCTACTATCAACCTTTTCTCTTTTAAACCTCTTAGCCATTCTATAAAGGCTTCGCTGGAAATAAAAAGGCATATTCAATGGATAACCCATAAAATTCATTAACAGTCGAAGGTGATAAAGAAAAACCAGTCCATATCGACCCTCACAGGTCACAAATTGTTTAACCAACATCAAAAGATCATGCCATCTTGGTTTAAGCGTGGAAATTGGCATACCTCTGTCACAGGATGTAACCTTTCGTGAGACGAACAACAAAGGCCATGGCACCTCCTCCACTTTAGAGTTTTTAAACCATCGCTGGCCCGTGGATGCTAACCTTGTGGCTGAGCTAATGAACTCCTCATTCAGCTCAAGCTGAATGTCACCTACTTTGGCCCTACACCCATCAAAAGTCAGGGTGAACTGCTGTGCAACAAATAGATTAAAACCCTCAAACCACTGTACAAACGTGAGCCAACCACTATCCTCTAAGTCTTTCCGGGCATTATCAAACAGTAGCAAGGCTTGACTACCGTTCGGCTCAATTCGCACCACTGGTGCCATAAACAGGGTTCACAGTAAGCGATGTGAATGAGCCAGGGTTTGAACGCAACACACACAGGAGAAGAACGCTTGAGGGATTACTGATGCTAGCAGAGGTGAAACAATGATAAGGGGAGGCATTAATGACATCGTGTGAAGGTGGTGGAGCTATTTGTTGGCCATGTAGAATAGTCATTACCAATGGTACAACTGTCGACGCTTTCAACTATTCAAATCACAACGCATAAATGTTACAACTATTCCATTTCAATCAATCAAAACCTTTGGTTAGTGGATAAACCATTCACACAAACAATAGTTATATTCTCAAAACCAAACAAATAAATCGAAATCAATACCAATGTTTTGACTATGTGACATGCGTTGTATAGAACAATTCATACCAAGAGTTTAACCAACGTGCCAATGCGTTTTATGTATACCAATGTGCCAAGTGGATTGATCAAATAACATGTAAACAAAATCGCCAATGTATCACAAACTCAATGAAACAAAATCACACCATCAATCCAAGAATGTCAAATGAGTACAGATCAAAAGGTCTTGCCAACTGTATAATGATAAGTAAAATGTAAGCGCAATAGGCACATCAACAAGAATGATAACGACAATTCAATAATGATTTTAATGCGACTTCGAAAGACCAAGTTTTCACGGTTACAGTTGTGAAAACGAAAACGAAGGCAAGTGTGCAAATATCGCAAAAATAAAAGTGTCGTTTATTTGAGAATTGCGACGAAAAATTAAGGTTTGCAAAACACTGGTGTAGGCAGCTTATAAGACAGTGGAAAAATGTGAATTGGCTGCCAACAGATGGTTCGAGGAGCAATGGAGTTGCTGAAGGGAGTTTGGTTTGGAACTCTGTATAAGCTGCAAGGCAACACTATTAGTGATGGGTGTAATAGTTCCATTGTTTATGATATTGAAGTTGAAGAAGAAAGAACTCCTACAGTCTCTGGAGAAAAGGTTATATTGTGGCATCAAATATTGGGGCATATTGGAGAGAAGGGTTTTCGACGACTACACGGTAAAGGTATGGTTGAAGGTATGTCTAACTGCTCTCTAGATTTTTATTTATTTGAACATTGTGTATATGGGAAGCAGAATCAGGTAAGATTCCCCTCTGGTGCAACAAGGGTAGAAGGAATTTTACAGCTAGGTCATAGTGATGTGTTTGGACTCATGTCGGTTCCATCATTGGGAAAATCTATGTACTATGTCTCATTTGTAGATGACTTCTCGAGGAATACTTGGATATATTTCCTTAGGAAGAAATTTGAAGTCTTTGACAGGTTTAAAGAGTTTAAGGCTCTTGTTGAGAATCAAATAGAGAAAAGAGTTAAGGCGTTGAGGATAGATAATGGCAGAGAGTTCTAGGGGAATGAATTTGAAGAATTTTGTACGAAGTGCGGTATAACAAGGAAAAAGACTACTCCATATACACCTTAATAGAATGGAGTTGTAGAAAGGATGAACATGACACTGATGGAAAAAGCAAGGTGCATGCTCAGTGATGTCGGGTTAGGGCAAGAATTCTGGGTAGAGGCAGTGGGTACTGCATGTTACCTGGTCAACACATCACCCTCATCAACGCTGGATGATAAGATTCCCCAAGATGTATGGACTGCTAAGAAACCTTCTTTCACACATCTCAAGGTATTTGTCTATGAGGCCTATGTTCATGTTCCAAAGGAAAACATGAGTAAGCTAGATAAGAAGGCCAACAAGTGTATCTTTATTGGGTATAAAGATGGTCTCAAAGGTCATAAGATTGGAACCCAGAAACTAAGAAGGTTGTGTAAAGTCTGTTATCACACAAACTTGTCATAGTCTTGTTGGTTTGTGGTTTCTACCTAAGTTAGTAGTCTTACCTTGTCTTTCTCCTTTTCACTGACCAAATCTTAAGTTTTTCCCTTTTAGGGTGGTAGTTTTCTCTGTGTTTGCCCTCGATCATTTGATGAACCTTTTGTTTTGTGTACTCCTATCTGAGAAGTCTCATCCCCAAGTTTTTTGTTTTATTTGAGGTTAATCACTTCCCTTTCTACCTCTGTCATTGATCCTTTTTTTTTCCCGAGTCGTCAGCCAGATGCCCAAGTTTTACTTACATAGGCCACAACCATAAGAACAAAGAGCATCACTTAAAGCGGTCTGATATGGACTTGAATCAAGCGAGTGAGCAAGATCAGTTTTCAGCGGCTGGGATCCAAGGTGGAGTTCAGACTAACAGTTCATGGGTATTTGGAATATGAGAGTTGCCCGAAGTTTAATACCCGGGCAAAGGCCCGAGATCTAAGGTTAGGAAAATATTTAATCTGGGCCATAGATCTCATTATGAGAGATCAACGGTGAATAATAATTGTGGGAATCGAGAGTTCAAAACATTTTAAAATTTGTTCGTCAAAGATCCGAACTCCTGAAACCTGAAATCAACAGGAGCCATTTGATACAGTATGACGTGTGGCATCAGATCCGAAAAGTCACGATTTCACGACTCGAGGGTTTTTGCATAGAGCGAGACGTTGGTTCACGAAATGAAAAATTGCGAAGCGCCCAAGAGTTAGGCCCATGGTCACAACCCGAGGTTGCATGGAGCCACGTCAAAGGCCAAAAGTGCCCGTGTTGGTCACACAAAAGGATCTGCATGGATTTGAAATGCCAAGATTGACTCGAAGAAATCATGAGGATTGCTTGGAACATTTAGGGGTGTCAAGCCTCATCCTGATATGAATCAAAGTAGTTAATGAAATTGGGGGAGGTTGTTGAAACCTCGTTTCACTCCAAAAATGGAAGGTCTGGCTGAGGGGACTAAGCCGTCAGCTCGTGGTACTCTCGTGGGAAAATTTTCCTGCAAATCCCATACTGATCTGAGTTCGTATCTGAAAGAAGGATACATGTGTAGATTGACATAAGAAGATGCAGACACAAATCTTTGATTGTAATGGCTAGGTCACAGTCCTGGTGCTGGCGAGTTGTTTTGAGTATAAATAGTTAGTATTGATATTTTGTTATGGTCGATGGTTGAGCTACGCTCCTGCATTGTAAAGTTTTATTGAAGCTTTGGTTCTTCTGGTTATGTATCTGTATTCGAGAATTCTTATTTAATGTAAGTCAGTTTCCTTTTGTCTCTTTGTAACAACTGTGTTAGAACACTTGGGCATGGATGATCTAGTCGAGGGTAGTTATGTTTTTGTGATGTAGGTTTGATCATAGGGACATCGCGACCGATTTTGATCAGTCTCTTGTGTTGTCTTTTCCTTCTAACACTAAATTTTTCAGGCATGGATGATCCAGTCGAGTCGTTGTTATTGAATTATGATGTATGTTTGATTTCAGTTCAGTGACAATTTCATTCTGTTCCCTAAATATATGAACCAAGAGGATCTTGTCTTTTGAGTTTTTCCCCTTTAGGCTGCTGGAAGATCGGATTTCCATATCAGACATCTTAATTCTCCTCAAGTTCTCCCCCCTACTCACCCATACTACAACTTACTGACCAAAGTTAGATCAAGACCTCATCTTCTTATGCATACCAACCCATTTTTCTAAGTTAGAGCGATATAATCCCAAGTTTGCATCCATTAGGCCTCCTTTAAATTTATTCATTGTGACATACAAACTGATGGGTACTCGGATTACCTATGCTCCAATCAAGAGGTGACTTCTACTGCTAACATTTCTGGCGCTGTTGCCGGGAAAAAATTGAAGATTTTCCCTGGGATAGAATGACAATGAGCTTCTGATTCTGAAGGTGAATCAGATATTAGAACCATTGAAGATTTCATTTTTGCACATGGCGAATCCATTGAGGTGACTCCATTGTTTCAGCTGTGGCTTCCAGAGGCAGAAACACGAGGTTTACTCCACATCTTCCTTTAGCGACACCTGAAGCTGATCCAAAGAAAATTATCAGAAGACAAAAGACCCTTCAGGAGGGTACTTCTACTACTGAACCAGGTGATTCTGGTAATTTTCATTATTCTCCTATAGCAACTCCAGTAGCTGTTTCTCATTTTCCTATTACACCATCTGTTGGTGCTTCTAGAAGTTTAAATTTTGGGAGTTTTCCTGCTAATTTCCCCTCTCCCAGTTTCACTACTCCTTCTCCTGTTAAAGTTGCTGCTTTTTACAGAGAATGAAATCTCTGTTCCCTCAAGCCCTGTATCTTTTTCCTCAAATCCTCTACTGCTTCCTTTTCCTCCTGGAGGCTCAGTTCCAACCTCCCCTATTCATGCTACATCTCCTCCTAGTCACCCTCTAGATATCATCCCTATGTCATGTGTTAATCCCCCTAGGAGCATAATGGATGCCATAGTGGCTGCAAGATATGCTCCTCTGGTCTTACCTCAGCCAATGAATGGTCTCCCTGCTGGAGAATACCTGAAATACATGCCCAAATTCACAGGAGAAGAAGACATAACTGTTGAAGAACACCTCACTACCTTCTACAGTTATGCAAAAAATATAAATATTGAAAATGAGGGTGTGTGGATGAGAGTCTTTGTCCAGATTCTTGATGGTGAGGCTAGGAAATGGTTTAGGGGATTGACCCCTGGATCCATTGTTGGGATTGAGGCTTTAGACGATGTTTTCTTGAGACAATGGGGGGATAAAAAAGAATTTATGTATTATATCACATAGTTCGCCCCCCTAAAGAGAAAAGAGGGAGATTCTGTCTCTGACTTCTCCAAAAGATTCAACAAAATGTACAATAATATCCCTACTGAGATAAAGCCTAGAAAATCCTCTGCTAGAATTACTTGTGCTAACGCTTTCGACCCTGATTTATGCCTCCTGTTAAGAGAGAGAATAACTACTTCTTTGGCTCATATGCAAGATGCATCTCTGGAAGTAGAGTCCAACATGTTTGGCAGTCGATAGACTCAGAAATAAGGCTGATAGAGACAGAGGAAGGGGAATATCTAAAGTTTCAACCTCCAGTTCCTCTGCATCCCATCCTCAAGTATATGAATTAGCCAAGTTGGTAAAATCTCTTTCTACAAAGACGGAGAAGATGAAATTTGAAGGGAAGCAGAGTTATAAGAATGCCCAAAATGATGATAATAGAGGTAATTTCAGAAGACAAAATAATGCCCCTTAGTTACTCCCAAGTGAGCCTCGCAGCAGAGAGAGGGATGATAAAAAAATCCAAACCCCTCTCCAAAATAACCCTATTGCTGATGAAGAAGGAGAGGAAGAAGAGCTTGATCCTGAAATCCATTTTCTTGGAGACACCTCCCCATTTCCACATTTGACCCAATCCACATATGAGGAGTCCCTCATGGATGGCCTAATAAATGAGCTGAGTAAAGGGGAGAAGGCCAATAGTAGTCCCAATAAATATAACCTCAAGTATAAGAAGAAAGAAGGGAAGTTTGACATCCCTAATCAACCTTCTAAAAAATATAAGCTTGCTAAAGACGCAACGAACGACATCAAGGAAAAGAAAATGCAGAACCCCTCACCAATAGCCAAACATCCAGTCCCAGAAGTGAGGGAAATTCTAAAAACTCCCTCCTATTTTAACTTTGAGCATGAAATTCATAAGATGAGGATCCTTGTACCCCTTTTAGAGCTGTTCAAGCACAAAGATTTCAAAAAATCCCTCTCTAAACTATTGTAGTCCGAGCCTGCATCTCACTCCTCAGACGTAACAAATCTTTAGGATGAAAAGCCAACAGTCATTTTAGGTCCCATGATAGAATATAGAGATGATTCATGCCATCCATTCTATACATATATGAACATACATGACAATGTGTTGCATAATTGTTTGATGGACTCAAGAGATTCTCATAATCTCATGCCCAAATTTGTCATGGATGAACTTGGATTAGAAATCACAAAGACTTACCATGATTTGTATTCTTTCGATTCTAGGAAAGTGCAGTGTCTTGGGGTCATCAAATATTTTGTTGTGACCTTGTTTCAACTTCCCATGAAAAGTGTGGTCATGGATATCATGGTGGCTGATGTCCCCCCCAAGTTTGGCATGCTGTTGTCAAGATATTGGATAAGGAGACTTTGAGGAACATTGCAGATGGACCTCACATATGCTACCATTCCTTTGTTCGGGGGGGGGAGCATAGAGGATTTTACAGGGAAGCGCAATTGGCCTACATTATCAATGATGAATCTGACCCCACCAATTATCCTATTTTCTCCCTTGATACTGATTTAGGATCCATCTTGTTGCATCTCATTGGTGTCACCGAGCCCCCTCTTGAAATCAGGAAGCAATCCCTCACTCTCTGTGAAAATTCTCCTCCGATTACCTCTGTTTGGAAAATGTTATTTGATGGATTCTCTTCTAGAGAAGGTGCTGGTGCCAGAGTGGTATTTGTTTCACTTGTTCAAGAAATTATATCTCTGTCCTACAAGTTAGAATTTGAAACTACCAACAATGTGGAAAAGTATGAAGCTCTTGTTTTGGGTTTGAGGGATGCAAAGGACATTGCGATTAAAAAGATATCAGTGTTTGGGGATGAAGAGTTAATTGTCCATCAGATCATAAATATTTATCAATCCAAGCACCCTCGGCTTAGAAGTTACATGAATGAAGTCTAGGATCTAGTTAACAGTTTTTTCTTGGCTTTCAACATTTCATTCGTGCCAAGAGAAGAGAATGTGATGGATGATTCTCTAGCTGTCTCAATAAGTAATTTCAGAGTTCCCTTGCTACCTAAGCTCAAGTATGATGTAGAAGTGAAATTCAGACCCTCTATACTTGACAATGTCAAGCATTGGAAAGTGTTTGAGGATGATCTTGAGATCAAAAGATTCCTGGAGACTGTTGATGACTTTTCTGCATTACACATTGACCAAGATCCCGATTTTGAAATAAATCCTCCTGCTGATGTTGTTATGAACAAAATTGCTAATCATCATATTGTCCAGTTGCCTAGAAATCACATCCCAAAGGGGCTAGTTCCTTTGGAAAGACTATTTGATAGAATGATGTGGCAGTAAAGGGTAAAATTTCAAATGACGATGTTGATGTAGTTGAGTGCAATATTGGCACAGAGGGGGATCCAAAGTTTGTCAAGTTGTCAAGTAGTCTGTCAAAGGGGAAAAGGGCCGAGTATGTTGAGCTATTGAAATAATTCGCTGAGGTATTTTCCTAGACTTATGAAGATCTCAAGACATATGACACCAATGTCATTGAGCATAAGATCCCATTGAAAGAGGAGGCCAAACCATTTAGGTAGAAATTAAAACAAATAAATCTTATGCTGCTGCCTATTATGGAGAGGGAGGTAAAGAAGCTGCTGGATGCCCAAATAATTGTCCCCTTGAGATATTATGAATAGGTAGCCAACTTAGTCCCAGTAAGGAAGAAGAATGGAGAAATCAGAATCTGTGTTGATTTTAGGAACCTGAACAGAAGCTCTAAGAAGGACAATTACCCTTTGCCAAAGATGGAACACATATTGCAGAGGGTGACAGGTGCATCCAAGATTTCCATGATTGATGGATTTTATGGCTATAATCAAATCTCTATCTTGCCCGAAGACAGGGAAAAGAAAACCTTCACCACTCCTTGGGGCACATTCATGTATGCCAAAATTCTCTTTGGGTTGATGAACGCAAGAGCAACCTTCCAATGAGCCATGGACATCACCTTCATTGGAGAAAGGGATAAATTTGTGGTCATCTATTTGGATGACATTACAATTTTCTCTAGGTCCGATAAAGAACACTGTTAGCATCTGAGAAAGGTATTCTTGAAATGCAGAAGGTTCGGTCTCTCCCTAAATCCCAAAAAGTCCCTATTTGCCATGCAGGAGGGAAAATTGTTGGGGCATATAGTATCGGTTGAGGGAGTCAGAATTGATTCAAGAAGTGTACAAGATTTTCAAACCTTGTCACTTCCCAGAACCAAGAAGGAAGTCCAGTCTTTCTTAGGAAAAACTAATTTCTTATGAAGGTTTGTTTCAAATTTTTCCGAATTAGTAAAGCATATCGCGACCATGATCATGAAGGGAAATGAAGTAAAATGGACTGCTGAGTCCAGAGATTCCTTCAACCAAATCAAGAAGGCATTGACTAAAGCACCTGTGCTAATTAGTCCCGATTATTCCAAAGAATTTATGATTTTTTCCTTTGCCTTTTTTGATACAGTGGCAACTGTTTTATTGCAAAAGAATGCTGAAGGGTTGGAGCAACCTATTTCCTTTTTCAGCAGGGCACTGAGAGATGCAGAGGTAAAATATGACATCACAGAAAAACATGCCTATGATTTGGTGAAAGCTCTCAAAGATTTCATAATATATGTTATGCATTCAAAGGTCATTGCATATGTTCCTTCAGCTTCTGTGAAGGACATTCTCATTCAGCCTGACATAGACGGAAGAAGGAGCAAGTGGATTTCCAAAATCCTTGAATTTGATCTGGAAATAAATCCCACCAAACTAGTTAAAGCCCAAGGTTTAGCCAAGCTATTGGGCGAGTCTATTTGCAAAGGTAAGTTGTCTGGTAAAGGTTCCGAGGACAACCCTCCATTGGCAGAATGCATCTGGTACAAAGATATTATATTTTTTCTGCAAAATTTATGACCTCTTGATGGTATGGGGAAAAGAGAGGCAAGATCTCTTAAGCTCAAAGAAATTAAATATTTCCTTATTGACCAAGTCTTGTACTGGAAATGCCCTCTAGGAGTGATTTTGAGATGTTTAGACCCACAAGAATCCCAAAAGATTATGTTCAAATTTCATGACATTCTATGTGGGGGACATCACTTTAGGAGGACCACAACATATAATATTCTTAGGGCTGGGTATTTCTGGCCTACTCTATTCGATGACGTCTGTGCAAAAATTAGGGCTTGTGTTAAGTTTCAAAAATTCTTTGGAAAACAACAGCTCAAGTCCCTCTCATTGAAGCCTGTGGTAGCTTCATGACCCTTTCAATAGTGGGGCCTATATTTTATTGGGGAAATTCATCCTGCTTCAAGTGGTTAGCACAGGTGGATCTTGACTGCCATTGATTACTTTACCAAGTGGATAGAATCTATCCCCACAAGGAGTTCTTCTCATAAGGTAGTCATTGACTTCCTTGAGGACATTATAAAAAGATTTGGTTGTCCAAAAAGGATTGTCGCTAATAACACTGCGTCCTTCAAAGTTGAGCCATTGATCTAGTTTTGTGAACAGTTTGGAATTTTACTGATTCACTCAACTCCTTACTACCCCCAAGGGAATGGATTGGCAGAATCCTCTAATAAGAGCCTTATAAATATTTTCAAAAGACTGCTAGAGGACAACAAGAAAGCATAAGATTCAAAGCTCAAATTTTCTCTGTGGGCTGACAGAGTGACCACAAAGAGATCTCTTGGTGTCTCTCCTTTTCAGCTTGTGTATGGAATGGAGGCCATATTTCCTTCTTAGTTTGCCTTGCCTATGGAAAAATTCTTCCAAGACTCCCAAGGGGAGCCCGATGATATGGTCAGAAGAATACAACAACTGGTAGAAGTGAAGTAGACTAGAAAGCAACTAATGGACAAAGCACATGAGAATCAATAGAGGATCAAGCAGGCTTCTGAAAGGAAAGTAAGAAAAGAGGATTTCCAGTTGGGAGATCTAGTACTGAAATGGGATGCACCCAAATAGGACAAGGGAAAACATGGTAAATTTGAATCCCTGTGGATTGGGCCCTTCAAAATCTCTGAGGTATTTCCAAATAATACTTACAGATTGCAGAATTTGGAAGGATCTGAAGTTTTTGGTGGCCCTATAAATGGGCACTTTTTGAAGAAATATTTTGTTTAGGCCGTGACCTGCATTCCACCACTGTAAATACCACTCCTATTTCTATTTGATGTTTAGTTTTTTGTTTTCAACATGAGACCCCATAACCCAAAGCTAAGACATTGGAGCTGCACGTTCTTGGCAGCTCATAGGGAGCATGCCATCCCCTATGGAGCCAAATGTTATCACACAAGCTTGTCAGAGTCTTGTGGGTTTTTGGTTTCTACCTAAGTTAGTAGTATTACCCTGTCTTTCTCCTTTTTTCCAACCAAATATTAAATTTTTCCCTTTTCAGCTGGTAGTTTGCTCTGTGTTTTCCCTCAATAGTTTGAGTAACCTTTTGTTTTGTGTAGTCCTACCTGAGAAGTCTTGGTCCCAAGATTTTTGTTTTCTCTGAGGTTAATCACTCCCCTTTCTACCTCTTTCACTGATCCTTTTGATTTTTCGATCCCTTAGCCAGATGCCCGAGTTTTATGTACATAGGCCGCAACCATAAGCACAAAGTGCATCAATTAGAGTGGTCTGCTATGGACTCAAATCAAGCGAGTGAGAAAGATCAGTTTTCAACAACTGGGATCCAAGGTGGAGTTTAGACCGACGGTTCATAGGTATTTGGAATCTGAAAGTTTCCCCAAGTTTAATGTCGGAGAAAAGGCCCGAGATCTAAGGTTGGGAAAATATTTAATCTGGGCCATAGATCTCATTATGAGAGATCAATGGTGAATGATAATCACGGGAATCAGGAGTTCAAAATGTTGTTCGTCAAAGATCCAAACTCCCGAAACCCAAAATCAACAGGAGACGTTCGATCCAGCAAGACGTGTGGCATCAGATCCGAACTGCGGATAAAGTCATTCCGGGAAAACTCAAGTGAGGAATGCACAAATGTCCCAAGCCTCAAAATTTTGAAATTGCGAAGTGCTGATATTTATCTGGGCCATCCCATTCAAAGGGGCGTGTGGCACCTGATCTGAGAAGTCATGATTTCGTGACTCGCGGGTTTTTGCATAGAGCGCGATGCTGGTTCGTGAAACACGAAATCGTGAAGCACCCAAGAGTTAGGCCCATGGTCACAGCCCGAGGCTGCATGGAGCGATGGAAAGGAGCTATGTCAAAGGCCGAAAGTGTCCGGGTTGGTCACAGAAAAGGATCTGTGTGGCTTTGAGATGCCAGGATTGACTCAAAGAAATCATGAGGATTTCCTTGAACATGCAGGGGTGTCAGGCCTCATCCCGATCCCAATCAAAGTAGTTAATGAAAGTGGGGGAGGTTGTTGAAACCTTGTTTCACTCCATAAATAGAAGGTCTAGCTGAGGGGACTGAGCCGTTAGCCATGGTACTCTTGTGGGAAAAATTTCCTACAAAGCCCACACTGATCTGAGTTCACGTTTGACATAAGGATACATGTGTAGACTGACGGAAGAAGACGCATACACAAAGCTTTGATTGTAATGGCCAAGTCACACTCCTAGTGGTGACGAGTTTTTTTGAGTATAAATAATTAGTCTTGATATTTTGTTATGGTCGATGGTTGAGCTATGCTCCCACATTGTAAAGTTTTAATGAGGCTCTGGTTCTTCTGGTTATGTATCTGTATTTGAGACTTTTTGTTTAATGTAAATCAGTTTCCTTCAGTCTCTCTGTAACAACTGTGTTAGAACACTTCGGCATGGATGATCTAGTCGAGGGTAGTTATGTTTTTGTGATGTAGGTTTGATCACAGGGACATCACGACCAGTTTTAGTCAGTCTCTTGTGTTGTCTTTTCCCTCCAACACTGAATGAATCAGTCATGGATGATCTAGTTAAGTTGTTGTTATTGAATTGTGATGTATGTGTGATTTCAGTTTAGTGATAATTTCATTCAGTTCCCTAAAACTATGAACCAAGAGGATCTTGTCTTCTGAGTTTTTCCCCCTTAGGCTGCTGGAAGACCGGATGTCCATATCAGAAGTCTTCATTCTCCTCGAGTTCTTCCCCCTACTCACCCATACTACAACTTACTGACCAAAGTTAGATCAAGACCTCATATGCTTATGCATACCAACCCAGTTTTCCGAGTCAAAGCGATATAATCCTGTGTCTGTGTCCATTAGACCCCCTTTAAATTTATTCATTGTGACATTCAAAATGATGGGTACTGGGCTTACCTCTGCTGAAATCAGAAGGTGATTTCTAGTGCTAACATAGCCAAGATGTGTTATTGAGAGAAATGAAGGATGTTGTTAAACATGAATTCCTACCAAGTAAGGAAGAACCAGAGAAAATAGAGTTTGATTTAAAGGATGATGAATCAGACTCTACAGAAAAACATGAATAATAAGAAGAAGATCCTCATACTCCAGTATTGAGGAGATCGGTTTGAGAAAGAAGGCTACCATAAAGGTATACTCCATCTGATTTCCATTCAAATTTTTCTTTGTTTATTACTGATGATGATCCTAGAACTGTCAAAGAGGTAGTGGATTCAGAGGATGGAAAGCTCTGGAAAAAGGCCATGGATGAAGAAATGGCAGCCTTGGATAAGAATGAGGCTTTGGATCTAGTGGAGTTTCCAACTGGAATAAATCCCATTGGAAAAAATTGGGTATTTAAAAAGAAGCTAAATGCAGAAGGAAAAGTGGAGAAATACAAAGCTTGGTTGGTAGCAAAGGGTTATTCCCAGGTTGAGGGAATTGATTTTGGTGAGATTTTTTCTCCTATTGCCAAGTTAACTTCTATAATATTTCTGTTATCTGTTCCTACTACATTTTATTTTGAAGTAGAACAGATGGATGTGAAGACAACATTCCTACATGGGGATCTAGAAGAATAAATTTATATGAAGGCTTTGCTGTGAAGGGAAAGAAGGAGCTGGTATGCAAGATGAAAAAGTCCCTATATGGTTTAAAACAATCACCAAGGATGTGGTATTAAAAATTTGATACTTATATGCTGGGACTTGGCTTCACAAGAAGCAAAGAGGATCACTATGTGTATTTTGAATTATTTAGTGATCATTTGATTTATTTGGTCTTGTATGTGGATGACATGTTGTTGATAGGAAAGAACAAGGAGATTATCTAGGATGTGAAAACTCAGTTGTCGTCTAAATTTGACATGAGGGATCTGGGTGCTTCAAATTTCATTTTGGGCATGGAAATGAAAAGAGATCGTAAAAAGAGGAAAATTTGTTTAAATAAGAGAAAATATGTCGAGACAATATTGCAGAGGTTTAATATGCAGGAATGTGAACTGATCAATGTCCCTATTCATGTTGGTGTAAAGTTATCTACGGATCAATGTCCTAAGACACAAGAAGAGGAGGAGGACATGTCTCGTGTTCCATGTGCGAGTGTATTTGGTAGTTTGATGTATGCAATGGTATGTACTAGACCGGACATTTCACATGCAGTGGGATATTTGAGTAGGTATATGTCAAAACCAGGGAAGGAGCATTGGACAACAATAAAAAGGGTTTTCAAGTATTTGCGTGTCACTGCTAGCTATGGATTGTGCTACCAGAGAAGACCAGGATTGGACAGAGTGTTGGACATACATGGCTTTGTGGATGCAGATTGGGTTGGAGATCTGGATCGTAGGAGATCTACAAGAGGGTATGTGATTAACCTGTTTGGAGGAGCAATCAGTTGGATGAGCAAAAGACAGGCTATATTGGCACTTTCAACTACAGAAGCTGATTACATGGCAACCACTCATGCAACTAAGTAAACAATATGGTTACAAAGATTGTGTTCAGGTATTAGGTTGGTACAACGAGTTGTAAGGATAGATTGTGATAGTTAGAGTGCAATTTTTCTAGCAAAGAACCCGACTTATCATTCAAAGACAAAGCATATTGATATTCAATATCATTTTGTGAGAGACATGGTTGAAGAAAAGAAAGTGTTGCCGATGAAGGTGGACACTTTGAAGAATTGCAGATTCATTAACAAAATATGTGAGCACTGAGAAGTTCTCTTGGTATAGAGGGTCCATGGGCATTGTTGCCCTGGATTGTTGAATATGTAACCTGTAACTCCTTGTATGTAAAGAAAACAACAAGTGAGAGAATGTTGGGTATGTGTTATATTCTTTGCACGACTAGTCTTAGTGTCTACTACATTGTGCTGAGTTCACATGGGGGTTTGATATTTTTTTTGCCTCGAGAAACATGTCACATTTTTGCCTTGTTTTTCATGTCGCCTCGATTTTCGTGTCCATTGTTGTGTGGTTTTTCGACACATGGTTTTTGCCAATGGTTTTCTATTTCCAATTAAGGAATTAGGGTTGTTGACTAATCCATGTCATTGGGTTAGGGTTTTGGAAGCTGCTGGCTCCTATATGTATATTGTATTGTAAACAATGTATCACTATGAATAAATATAGAATATGTTGTTTTTCCCAGTTTGGATTTCCAGGGGAAAAATCTCTGTGTAATGTGTGTATTTTCTATTTTATCTTTTCTGTTCTTTTATTGAAATTTTATTTGTAGTAAAATATTGTACAAGGTTAAAATCTACAGTAATTCCACTAACAAGTATAGCCCATAGGGGTGTGGATCCCCTTATATATGTTGGAGGAGTTGAACAACCTTGGTATTAGCCAACCATTCCTAGTGTACCTTTGCAATCCAATTAGACACTAGTAATGATAAGAAAACTAAGGACCTTTCCTCATATTTTGAAATAAGGCATCAACCCCAAATTATCCTTGCACTTCTTGTAGGTGATCTCATAATCATTGCCTATCATCCTTGTGACATATTTCTGCTACTATAGTGAAGACATACATTATTCTAGAAAGCAATGATAGTTACTTTAATCAACCTTTCTAGAAGAGAATGGTTAAAGTACTTGTACCTTTAGTTATGTCCACCCGAGGTCTAGAATTCTTGTGAGATATTGTGCACTATATGTGTAGATTTCAAGTCTTGTGCAACAATTTCCTCTAATGATTCTACAAAAGGATTTGGCATTACTAAAATAAATCCACTCTTTGCAAAATTGAAATTCACACTTGTAGAATTAAATGGAAACAAAGCTTATATAATTAAATAGAAATCATACTTGTGGAATGCAATGCAATTAAGTTCTAATTATGAGCATGGAATCTTAACCATTAGGCAATCACACAATCATACCAACACAATATTGCATTGAAGGTTCTATTTTAACATAGTGAATAACCACAGAGTCACAAACAAGATCTATAAACAAAAATATACAAAACATTGAAAACAAAAACACAACTATTATAGAAAGCATTGAAAACAACAACACTGTTATTATAGAAAACATTGAAAACAACAACACTGCTATTATTGAAAACATTGAAAACAACAACACTACTATTATAGAAAACATTGAAAACAACAACACTGTTATTAAAGAAAACATTTAAAACAAACAACAACACTTCCTCCACATAATAACAGTGTCAGTAGTGTTGATCTTGTTTCATGTCAAGGACAAGAGTCAACCTCATAGGGAATTCTCATGGGACTTGGAGATACCCTCTTTGTTTTTATAGAGGTGGTGCTCCTCTATTTCTGACTCATATAAAAATTATATTAGGGTTCTAAATAACCAAATTCTAATTCATCAAACATTTAATCCCAGCGAGTGGAACATGCAATGAAAACATGTAAAGATTTCGTGGAAGCAATTGCAACATAAAGAGATCAAATGAATTATCTCAATCCACCATAACCATTTCCCACATCATAGCAAGAGAAAGAAAAGCATTTGAAGCAAGACACACATAACATAGAGCAACATAGATGGTCCTTTCCAAAGAAATTCAAATGATTTTGTACCATTCATATCATAAGGATGGAAAGAAAAAACACACTCGAGATTCATGCTTTAATAAAAGTCGGAAACCACAAAAGTCATGAGATCCCAAAATAGCTCTTTGTGGAGTTTGAATGAAATAATAAATACAAATTTGTTATTTTTGATAAAAATATGTGTGAAAAATTGGAATTACATAGTATTCATGATACTTAAATGAGAAAATAAGAAATGTGTTCATCCTATTGGACTGGGATGGGACTCCCATGAACCATATATTAAGCAGAAGCAACCTGGAAGATAAAATGAAATAGTCAGAAATCTCTTGCATAATTCATTCTTTTCGTTCTTTGTCTTCTTTGATGCTTTGAAGGCTACTTCTTTCTTTGATGTATTTTCTTTCTTTGTCCTCATTTCATATGCCATGAGAATCCCATGCAGTTCATCCGTTGTTAATGAATCAAGATTCTTTAGTTCTTCAATGGCGGAAACTTTGGCATCTAATCTTAAGGGGAGTGGCATTAACACCTTTTGTGCAATCATTGGTTCTTCAACCTTTTCACCAAGTCATCTGATGGTGTTGAAAATTTCATCCACACAGAGGATATAAGCTGCCACATTTTCTTCATCTTTCATTTTCAAACTCTCGATCTGTCTTCTATGATTTGGAGATTTTCTATCTTAACCTTGTCATCACCTTAATATATATTTCTAAGTTTGTCCCAAATTTCTTTGTTGATTTACAATGCATCACCTTGACAAACTCAGATTCTAATAGACCACACAAGATGGCATTCATAGCTTTTGCATTATGTTCACTAGAATTCTTCGCGACCACATATGTTGGTGGAGTTTTTGGGGATGTATATCCAGTCGCAAATGATTTCCAAATATCAAACCCAAGGGCCATTAGATATGTTTGCATCCTTATTGTTGGAGATATTACACACTCACTTAGGAAATTATTTTCTTAAGGTTGATAGTCTAATGTTGAAGGAGATTTTGTAGACAACATTATTCTCTCTTGAGAATATTCCCCTACAAATTAAAGTGCCCCCTATAAAATAGGTCACCTTACCTCTTCAATTCAGATTCAATTACACCTCAGTTAGACTAGTGGAGGTCACTCATGAATGACAACCTCGATTTTATCACCAACAATTGCATGTTCACCTCAGTTTCCTCCCCAGGAGTGCACATATCTCATGCATGTGGCCAAGAGGGCACATATCTTATGATTGCATGCATGTGGCCAAGAGGGCACATATCTTATGATTGCATGCATTTCTCTCACTTACACATGTGTGACTCAGTTAACTAATGATTGCATGGAGCAATTAACTAGGACTAGGTGGAAAATTACTTCGGTTTCTGTCAGCGAGTGTCTAGATATCTCTAGATCACTACTATGGTGCATTCACTTAGCCATGTAGACTATATCATGTGTATTTTACCATTTTACTCAAACAATTAATACAATTCATTCTTTTTCTCTCCTCTCTTCTCTCTCTCCAAAGTTTGTGTGACTTTTATACTAGCTAGGTTCACTATGAAAACTTCACATGGTATCAGACCCTTGATTGCTAGGAGAAAACACATAAGAATTTCTATTTGAAGGTACAGGAGGAATATGCAGTAAAAAAAGATGGATTAATCACCAGAAATACTTCTCACCCCTCATAAATACTTCGAGTGGAAGCTAAAAATTTTGCATCAACTTAGATGCAGAGGCTTGTACCAGATTACCATGGTTATAGAGGTGGAGCCAAATTATGCTATTGAGAAGACTAGGTATCTCAACTGCATGGATGAGGCCTACAACCTCCTCTATGTGTTTATGTCCCTCGAGATTATGTTTCAAATTGAAGCTTGTACCACACCAGATGAAATTTGGACAAAGTTAGAGGATATCTTTGGAAAATAGGGAAAAATGAGAGGCCATATGCTCAAGGTCGAGCTGAATTCCTTAGATCCAAGGAATTTGATAACATCCATGAATTCTTTACAAAGTTCAACTTCCTCCTCCCTCATCTAAAGGGATGTGGAATAGACAAATCCACTCAACACAATCATTTAATTCTTTCTATCTTGAAAAAACTTGGTCTGGACTATGTTTTTTTTGTCTCATCATTCCATACAAACATATTCACTTCAGGAGAAACATAGAAAATTCTGACATTAGATTAATTTATTGAATCCCTCATGCATGAGAAAAATAAGGTCATCAAAATGTGGATAATGAAGGGACACAATGCTCATGCACTTGCTGTGCATTAGAGCAACAACACTTCCAATTCAAAGTCCAAGCAGAAAATCAAGGGAAAGGAGCATGTAGAGCCAAAGAAGGAAGGTTAATCCAAACCATTCGATGATTCTTTAGGCTCCAAAGGTGGGAAATGAAAGAAAGGGAAGAACAAATGAGGTTACTACAAGCATGCCTATCATCCCGAATCGACATGCATGAAGAAACAAATTGATCTGATGGCATAGATTCTTCAGAAGAACAACCTTGGGGATCAAATTCCTGAGGCTTCCAAGAAGAAGTTAGAAGATCAAGAACCAAGAAAATGAGGTAAATCTCATACAATGATTTCCATTAAATCTTCTACCGATGCATGGATCTTAGATTCAAGGACATCCCATCATATGGCAACAAAGAAAAATGTTTTACCTTCTATTTTTGCATGCACGAGTCCTCCCATCCTCATGGGAGATGATACCCTAGTTGAGGTCATTGGTTAAGGGAGAGTATAGCTCCAATATGGAATTTTTGAGAACGTCTTGCATGTTCCAAGATTCTCTGTGAATATACTCTCTGTTTATAAACTAACGTATTCTGGTAGTGTGGAGTTTACACTTGATTCTGTAACCATATCTGATATGCATGATAACTCCATGATTGTTGTTGGTGAGGTAAACCACCAATATCATTTTTATACTTGCAGTGAATTCATTGCTAAATCTGATTCTACTTTACTACTGACGCATGCTGATGATACTAGTATATTGAGGCACGATAGATTTGACCATCTAAACTTAAAATACATGCAGTAACTATGCAACAAGATATGATCATCGAATTTCCCAACATACACTTTTCAAAAGGTGTTTGTCAAGGATGTGTTCTTGGAAAACATCCTCAAGAGAAGTTTGAGAAAGAGAATTCCTGGAGGGTCTCCTCTCCTTTGGAGCTCATCCATAGTGATCTGATGGGACCCTTTCCTCATCCATCCATCAATAAATCAAGGTACATGCTTACATTTATTGATGATTTCTCAGGATACAGTTGGGTGTATTTTCTCAGGCAGAAGTCTGAAGTTTTTGAGCATCTCAAAGACTTCAAAGCACATTGAGAGACTCAGTCCATGAGAAAGATCAAAATCCTATGCACAGACAATGGGGGGGAATATGTGATTCAAGATTTCCAACATATTTATTCAGAGGTAGGCATACAACTACAATACACAATACCTTACACTCCATAGTAGAATGGAGTAGTTGAGTAGAAGAATAGATCCCTCAAAGAGATGGCAACTTGTATGTTGCATGCAAGATCTCTACCTCCCAAGATTTGGGCTAAGGCACTTAACTTTGATAACCACATTTAGAACATATGTCCTCACAGATCTATCAAGGATTGGGCCCCCTTTGAGGCATGGAGCAACAATAAACTGGAAGTCAATCACTTTTGTATATTTGGATCATGTGCATGGGCCTATGTGCCCTTTGAAAAGAGGAAAGCATTAGATCCATAGAGTACCGCATACATATTCGTGGGATATCCATATGGTGTGAAGGGTTACAACTTACTTTATCCCTCTTCCGACAGGATCATCATTGAGTGCAATGTTCAGTTTGAGGAAACTCCCTTGCATGCACCATTGGAGCCACATGTAGAGACCTCTGTACCATTGCATGTATAAAAGATCTGTGATGATTATTCTACTCACTAAAGTCATGGTTCATATTTGAGATTTGAATGTGATTTGGAAGATGATGAGCATGCCAATGATGAGCATGCATATGCTGAGCGACCACAGATGCCCAAGTGGGCATAGACCACCCTACAAGCAATAAGAGACCTTGTGGGGGATCCAATAGATCAGAGGAGGACAAGGTCTCAGTTTCAGGATCCTCCTCATGCACTCACAACTACCGAACCAATGATGCCCATGCATTGACATACAGTTCTAGCTTCATGCCCGCATACCTATGCAGAGATTGCAGTGAATTCCTCCTAGGAAGCTGTTATGTAGGAGGAGTACAACTCTCTCCTCGAGAACCAGAGTTGGGATCTAGTTTCACTTCCTTTAGACAAGAATCTTGTCAGATGCAAATGAGTCTACATGACCGAAAAGGAAACAAATGAATAGGTGAGCAGGTATAAGGAAAGATTGCTTGCCAATTTTTTTTAGCAGATGCACGATATAGAGTATGATGAGACCTTTGCTATCATAGCAAAGGTATACTACATCTGATTGGCCCTTTCCATTACACTAGCCAGGGCGTGGGACGGTCACCAAATGGATGTGAAGAATGCCTTTCTTCATGGAGATGTATCAGGAGATTTACATAGAGTAGCCCCAAGGTTCATACATAACTCATCCTTAGTATGCTGTTTGAAAAATTCACTCTATGGCCTGAAGCAGGTGCCTAGAGAAATGTATAACAATTTACTATAATGATTCTACAAAAGTATTTGTCATTGCTAAAATAAAGCCACTCTTTGCAAAATCGAAATTCACACTTGTAGAATTAAATGGAAATAAATCTTATAGAATTAAATAGAAATCATACTTGTGGAATGCAATGCAATTAAGTTCTAATTATGAGCACAAACTCTTAACCATTAGGCAATCACACAATCACACCAACACAATATTGCATTGGAGGTTCTATTTTAACAAAGTGAATAACCATAGAGTCACAAACAAGATCTATGAACAAACATATATAAAACATTGAAAACAATGACACTGGTATTATAGAAAACATTGAAAACAACAAAACTGCTATTATAGAAAACATTGAAAACAACAACACAACTATTATAGAAAACATTGAAAAAAACAATACTATTATTATAGAAAACATTTAAAACAACAACACTACCTCCACATAATAGTAATGTCAGTAGTGTTGATCTTGTTTCATGTCAAGGACAAGAGTCAACCTCATAGGGAATTCTCATTGGACTTGGAGATACCCTCTTCGTTTTTATAGAGGTGGTGCTCCTCTGTTTCTCACTCATATAAAAATTATATTAAGGTTCTAAATAATCAAATTCTCATTCATCAAACATTTAATGCCAGCGAGTGGAATATGCAATGAAAACATGTAAAGTTTTCATGGAAGCAATTGCAATATAAAGAAATCAAATGAATTCGCTCGATCCACCATAACCATTTCCCACATCATATCAAGAGAAAGAAAAACATTTGAAACAAGACACATAGAACATAGAGCAACATAGATGGTCCTTTCCAAAGATATTCAAATGATTTTTTACCATTCATATCATAAGGATGCAAAGAAAGCACATACTCAAGATTCATGCTTTAATAAAAGTCAGAAACCACAAAAGTCACGAGCTCCTAAAATAGCTCTTTGTGGAGTTTGAATGAAATAATAAATACAAATTTGTTGTTTAAGATAAAAATATGTGTGAAAAATTGGAATTACATAGTATTCGTGATACTTAAACAAGAAAATAAGAAATGTGTTCATCCTATTGGTCTGGGATGGGGCTCCCATGGACCATATATTAAGTAGAAGCAACCTGGAAGACAAAATGAAATATTCAGAAATCTCTCGCTTGATTCATTCTCTTCATTCTTTGTCTTCTTTGAGGCTTTGAAGGCTACTTCTTTCTTTGATGGATTTTCTTTCTATGTCCTCATTTCGTATGCCATGATAATCCCATGTAGTTCATCCATTGTTAATGAATCAAGATCCTTTATTTATTCAATGGCGGAAACTTTGGCATCAAATCTTAAGGGGAGTGGCCTTAACACCTTTTGTGCAATCATTGGTTCTTCAACCTTTTAACCAAGTCCTCTGATTGTGTTGACAATTTTATCCACACAGAGGATATATATTGCAACATTTTCTTCGTCTTTCATTTTCAAACTCCTGAACTGTCTTCTATGAGTTTGGAGCTTTGCTATCTTAACGTTGTCATCACCTTCATAGATATTTTGAAGTTTGTCCCAAATTTCTTTGTCAATTTACAATGCATCACCTTGACAAACTCAGATTCTGATAGACCACACAAAATGAAATTCATATCTTTTGCATTGTGTTCACTAGAATTCTTCCAAACCACATATGTTAGTGGATTTTTTGGGGATGTATAACCAGTCACAAATAATTTCCAAATATCAAACCCAAGGGCCATTAGATATGTTTGCATCCTTATTGTTCGAGATATTACACACTCACCTAGGTAATTATTTTCCTAAGATTGATAGTCTAATGTTGAGGGAGATTCTGTAGATGAGATTATTCTCTCTTTAGAATATTCCCCTACAATTTAGGGCGCCTCCTAAAATATAGGTCACCTTACTTCTTTAGTTCAGAGTCAATTACACCTCAATTAGACTACTGGAGGTCACTCATGGATGGAAACCTCAGATTTATCACCAACAGTTGCATGCTCACCTCGGTTTCCTCACTAGGAGTGATTATATCTCATGCATGTGGCCAAGAGGGTGCATATCTTATGATTGCATGTATTTCTCTCACTTACACATGTGTGACTCAGTTAACTGATGATTGCATGGACTAATTAACTAGGACTAGGTGGCAAATTACTTCAGTTTCTGTTAGCGAGTGTCTAGATATGTATAGATGACTACTATCGTGCA
Source organism: Picea engelmannii (assembly GCA_009831015.1). Classification (NCBI taxonomy): domain Eukaryota; kingdom Viridiplantae; phylum Streptophyta; class Pinopsida; order Pinales; family Pinaceae; genus Picea; species Picea engelmannii. The sequence continues at coordinate 158,429 of ML778553.1, forward strand.
TTCACTTAGCCATGTAGAGTATATCATGTGTATTTTACCATTTTACTCAAACAATTAATACAATTCATTCTTTTTCTCTCCTCTCTTATTTTTCTTGCAAGTTTGTGTGACTTTTCTACTAGCTAGGTTCATTGTGAAAACTTTTCATGGTATCAGACCCTTGATTGCTAGGAGAAAACATATAATCATTTCTATTTGAAGGTATAGGAGGAATATGGAGTCAAAAAATATGGATTACTCACCGGAAATACTTCTCACGCCTCATAACTACTTCGAGTGGAAGATAAATATTCTGCATCAACTTAGATGCAGATGCTTGTACTAGATTACCATAGTTACAGAGGTGGAGCCAACTTCTGCTATCGATAAGAATAATCATCTCACCTGCATGGATGAGGCATATGACCTCCTCTTTATGTCTATGTCCCCCAAGCTTATGTTTCACATTGAATCTTGTACCACACCAGATGAGATTTGGACAAAGTTAGAGGACATCTTTGGAAAATAGGACGAAATGAGAGGCCATATGCTTGAGGTCGAGCTAAATTCCTTAGATCCAAGGAATTTGATAACATCGAGGACTTATTTACGAAGTTCAAGTCCATCCTCATTCACATAAAGGGATGTGGAATAGACAAATCCACTCAACACAATCATTTAATCCTTTCTATCTTCTTGAAACTTGGTCCAGATTATGTTGTTTTTGTCTCATCGTTCCATACAAATAGATTCACTTTAGGAGCAACCTAGAAAATGCTGAAATTGGATCAATTTATTGAATCCCTTACGCATGAGAAAGATAACCTCATCGAAATGTGGATAATCAAGGGACATAATTCACAGGCACTTTCTATGCATGAGAGCATCAACACTTCCAATTCAAATTCCAAGCAGAAAAGAAAGGGAAAGGCGCATGTAGAACCAAAGAAGGAAGGTTACTCCAAACCCTTCGATGATTCTTCAAGATCCAAAGGTGGAAAATGAAAGAAAGGGAAGAACAAATGCGGTTACTACAATCACACATATCATCCCGAATCGGCATGGATGAAGGAAAAAAATGATCTGATGGCATAGATTCTTCAGAAGAATAACCTTGGGGATCAAATTCCTGAAGCTACCAAGAAGAAGTTAGAAGATCAAGCACCAAAAAAATGAGGTAACTCTCATGCACTGATTTCCGTTAACTCTTTTCACGATGCATGGATCTTAGATTCAAGAACATCCCATCATATGGAAAAAATGAAAAATGTTTTATCTTCTATTTCTGCATGCACGTGTCCTCCCATTCTCATGGGAGATGGTACCCCAATTGAGGTCATTAGTCAAGGGAGAGTAGAACTGCAACATGGAATTTTTGAGAATGTCTTGCATGTTCCAAGACTCTCTGTGAATCTACTCTTTGTTTATCAGCTAACACATTCTCGTATAAGAAAAAGGGTGGAGTTTAGACCTGATTCTGTAACCAAATCTGATATGCATGATAACTCCATGATTGTTGTTGGTGAGGTAAACCACCAATCTCATTTTTATACTTTCAATGAATTCATTTCTAAATCTGATTATGCTTTACTACTGACGCATGCTAATGATACTAGTAGATTATGGCACGAGATATTTGACTAGATAAACTTCAATTACATGCATTAAGTATGCAACAGGATATGGTCATTGAATTTCCCAACATACACTTTTCAAAAGGAGTTTGTCAAGGATGCTTTCTTGGAAAACATTCTCAAGAGAAGTTGGAGAAAGGGAAGGCCTGGAGGGCCTCCTCTCCTTTGGAGCTCATCCATAGTGATATGATGGGACCCTTTCCTCATCCATCCATCAACAAAGAAAGGTACATGATTACATTTATTGATGATTTCTCACGATACAATTGAGTGTATTTTCTCAGGTAGAAGTCTGAAGTTTTTGAGCATCTCAAAGACTTCAAAGCACATGCAGAGACTCAGTCTAGGAGGAATATCAAAATCCTCTGCACAAATAATGCGGGGGGGGAATGTAATACCCATGTTTCCCCCAGTTTGTAAATATAACTATAACTAGCCAAGAGACTATGATAGACTAGATATGTGTGAATGTTGGATTTGATGAACCTTTTTATTATAAAAGGTCAATACATGTATTTTCTGTTATTAATAGAAAATGGATAAGTGTTGCATAACTGCTAAAAGGGGGGTTTTCCAATATAGAACACATATACTATGAAAGAGATGGTGAGGGGAAATGGAAATGGTTGAGATGACCCCCCACCAAAACAATTCCTTACTGGATTTAATGACTCAGTCCCAAAACAATCCTCTGACCCAAAAATGAATTACCAGTTAGATTGGTAGCTGGAAGAGTCCTCCTCAAGAGTTAATGAGGAGATGGGGCAGAGTACCCATATGCAAGACTTCTAGACCTGACCACGAGATTAGGATTTAGACCCACACAACCTTGATGAGGAAGGAAAGAAAAGAGTTAATTCATGGACAGAGGCAGATCTGTGTGAGAGAACAGAGTCGAAATACTAATCTTGAGAAGAGAAAGAGCGCTTGCAGTTCTATGGTTCAAGGAAGAACTGCGAAATAAGCTCATTCTGGGCATAAAAAGTTGGTGGAAGGGTTTCCATTCCAAGATGATAAATGGGGATGGTGAGTGACTATGGAGGTACTCGTGCAGACCTCCTTGCTTGGTACAGAGAAAACCCATTGCCAAGATCCCATGGGAGGAGGAGAGTAACCTCCGTCCCTGACTATCGCTGAGCAAGAAGAAAGAGTCTTTCTTAGAGAATCATGGTATAGCTCAAGGGTGGCCAGTGGTAAATCTGTTCAGCAGTGGCTGTGCCTATGGTTGGGTGGAAACATGCACCCCTTTCAGCAGTTGCTTCAAGATTCTAGTTCTCTGATAAGTATTTTCATACTCTATGTATTGAAATGGAAATGATGTTTGAATATATTTATATGTCTATGATTGAGTTATGTATGGAATGATTAAGGTATACATATCTATTGTTTCTATGTGAACCCATCCTTTTGAATGATCATCTGCTTGCCTCATCTTAGCAGCTAGAGAGTTGTGGGATGTAAGTCTACAAGAGGGTCGGGGTAGGATTTACTAGAATTCATAAGTCCCGCCGACCTCTCGAATCTACCTTCTCGGTAAAGCCAAGTTAAAACTCCATGGAAGGAGGGTGTCTCCTTTAGACCCTTCACTGATGTGACTGAGGGCTCATGCCCATGTTCTTACCCCATTTACAACTAAAGGAATTAGCGCATAGCCCACAAGAGTTTTTGAAGGACCCATGTGACCAAGGTATAGGAACCTTGTGTTAGGCCTGAAAGGAGCTAAGCCTTTATGGCCTCAGAACTCTGGGAATTCAGAGCTCGAGAGTGTTTTGACCTTACCATTTGTAAACTGACCATAAGAAACTGATGGTTATGGTTACACATAAGGTTGACCGACACTTGGTGGTTTCCCTTACTGGGACAAGTAGACCTGCCCCACCATTAAACCTTGATCCATTCATTAATCATGAGGTAACGCGAGCCACAGATCTGAGGGTATTCGAGAGTCCCCTTGGCAATTGGATTTGCACCAAGGGAACTTCGACGAAGTCATACTTCGAAAGAATAGGGATATTAAAGCACCAAACTCCCCAAACGCTGAAGTTACAAAGTGATGAGAGCCGTGGATCTAGGTAGTCCATTAGGAACTCATCTTAACCATCTGATCAAATAGTGGAGGGAACCACGTACGGTACTTCAATGAAGTCTTGCTTCGGGAGAGGGTACTGTGAAGGGCAGAGATGTGAAGTGACAAGGACTGTAGATATAGGAACCCTTCGGGATCTTCCCTGACCATTAGATCTAGACCATGGTCATCCCACTGTTGACCACTCCAGGAGTAAGAAGGAAGTCACACCACGGATCCCTCGAATGATGAAGTTATGAAGTAATGGAGGCTATAGATTAAGGGATCTATGTGGATGCATCTTGACCGTGAGATCTAAGGGCATAGAAAGGCCATCAGTCTGGAGTGACGTGGCACAGTGACATCATCCAAGGTGACATGGACCCACGAATGATGTGCCACCTGTCACCTGGATTTGTACATCTCGTAGACCCTATGTGCCCATTAAAATGTGACACATGTCACCCACTATAGGGGCCACATGTGATCTCTGCTTTGCCGCATGTACCTCTGGCACTTGCTTACTTGACCCATTTGGCGAGTGGAGTGCTTGGGACCCACCTATCCTTGCCTCTGCATTTAGCATGTCACCATGTGTGAGGATGGACCCTTTGGGAGTTCGAAACTTCTAGATTCTGGAGGTTTGGGATGTAGTGTCATGGGTAATTCAAAAGGCTTGAAGGCTGTAGCCACGTGGAGAGATTCTGTGCTTCTTTGAGAGTTTGGGAATTTGGGACTCCGGAGGATGGTGTGCAGAAAGGAGAAGAGACGTTCAGTGTCGAACGTCGAACTTCCCTCTAACTCATGTGTTAAATGAAGACCATGTCCTGCCGTTGGATTAAATGGTGGATGAACCTCCCCGTGGATGTAGGAACTTGGGGACAATACACATGAGGTGGAGCCACATGGCCCATGTATGATAAATTCCAAAAGAACTTTGGGAGGCCATAATTTGAAATCCAGAGCTCAGTTTTGAGTCTAGTAGTAGTCGTTAGAGAGTTACGGTTTAGTAGAAGAGAATGAAGATCTCAGAGAGATGATTCAAGATTACTAAAGTAAGCAAACTTTTGATGCCCCATCCCTAGAAAGGGTGCTTATGGGTCGGGTGTGTTAGAAATTGGTATCAGAGCATGGTTACAACACTTGGCCTACTTGGGCTCATGAACGAGTCGCTTAAGAATATTACTTAGAGAACTTTTAGGGGTGACACCCTATCTTACCCCATTCTTAAGAGTCTTATTTAAACCTCTATTGAAGGAAGGAATGAAACTTTCTGTTGTTGTATATGTTTTGAAAAATTTGAATTGTTTGCTGTTCATAAACCTAGTAGATCATTAACTAACAAAGAATGTTTTATCAACACTTAAACAATCAATGGACTACATTAAAACTACAACATAAAGGATGGTGACACACCATGAATTGGGAGAAATATCTCACAATAGAGAGGAAGAATCTGATGAAAGAAGGGCGGTGGAAACCCCTCTAGATTTGGCTGAAACTGTAAGAAGTCTCATGGAAGAATTACAGAGATGTAAGGATGACAATGAAAGGATAATAAAAGAGAAGGAAAGGAAAACTGAAATTAATTCAGTCCTACTACAAAGATGATCAGATATACAAAGGCAACTGCAACATGGACCAACAACCAATCATGTGGACATACAACATACTAAGAAAACCCAGAGTCCACCTGAGATACAAAATAATGGCCTTGAAAGTGGCCACACAAGGAGAAACACCTCAAATAAGGCCCAACATGGAGCCAAGAGACACTCATCGAGAGAATCCTCTGGTGATGAAATTGACAACTCCAAGGAATCTTCTAGTAGAAAAACTAGTTTGCATTCCTAGAGGAAAAGAAAGAAGAGGAAACATTCCAAGAGCCACGACCACAAAGATTTCAAGAAATCCAAACCACCCACCTTTGATGGAGAAATTAAGAAGGGGGAAGAAGCAAGAGTTTGGCTACTTGGATTGAAGAAGTACTTCAGATTCCATGACTACTCTAAAAATTTAAAGATTTGAATAACCATTTTTAACCTGAATGGAAAGGCCTCCATTTGGTGGGAGGACCTTAAGAATGTGAAAGGAATCCATGAGAAGGACTTGTCATGGAAAAAATTTGAGAAATACTTCAAGAAGAAGTATCTGTTAGAGAAATACTTTTATGGGAAGACCAAGGAGTTCTATGAACTCAAGTTGGGATAACTCACCATAGAGGAATATATCAATAAATTCCTTGAGCTAATAAGGTATGTGCCCTACATAAAAGATGAAAAGGTAAAGATGCAATGATTTATTAGTGGAATGCCTCAGTCCTTCTGGGACAAAATTGAATTTGATGAGACAAAGACCTTAGAAGAAACTATCTGAAAGGCAAGGTATTTCTATGAGCATTTAAAGAATGAGACAAAACTTCATAAGGACTAGAAGAAGAAAAGTGGTTCGTGATTCAAGAAGAAGGGGTTTAAACCCTCAAGATTCAAAAACCATGGAAAAGTTTCTAAGATGAGCCTTCCTACTAAAAGTGTGTATCAAAAAAATTCCCCTCTTAGAGTGGAAATAAACCCTTTGGAGTAGCCCCAGGTAAGAATGATAACACAAAGAGAGAACCCTTGAAATGTTGGGGTTGTGGAGAAGAACATCTGTTGAGAGACTGCCCATATAGGAAACATAACAATAGGAGGGTCTACAATGTCCAAGATGCTACCACATTTAATGATGTGTCTAGGAGCATGCCACATATTTATGCAGCCTTCGATAATAGACAAGATAACCACCAAGCTTCAGTGGTGGAGATGGAAGGTATGATTTCCAACCATCTAGTTTCCATTTTAATTGACCCTGGTTCTAATTTGAGTTATGTTTCCCCTCAAACTGTTGAGAAATGTAAATTGCAACAAGTTAAACATGTTAAATCATGGATGGTACAACTAGCCACTGGAATCAAAAGAAAAGTAACATAGGTCATACCAGCATGCCAATTCATTATGAGTGGATTGCCCACCCAAGCAACATTAAACATACTTTCTTTAGGATCTTATGCTCTGCTAATTGGCATGGACTGGTTGGCTACTCATAAAACCAAGTTGAACTGTTACAATAAAACTTATGAGCGTGAAAATGAAGAAGGGAGAAAGGTAACCCTACAAGGGATTCAAAAGCCCGTCTTCGTGAGACAAAAATCAACCCTTCAAGTGAAGAAGTATTGTAGAAAAGGATGCCCTTTATATGATATACAAGTGTTGGAATCTGTTGAGAACAAAAAACCAAGCCTAGAATACCATCCCATATTAAGAGAGTATAAAGATGCATTCCTGGATGAGGTACCAGGTCTACCTCCAAGAAGAGATATTGACTTTTCAATAGAACTTGCACTAGGAGTAGTGCAAGTATCTAGAACACCCTATAGAATGAGTACACCAGAGCTGGTTGAGCTCAAGCTACAGCTAAAGGAAGTGATGGGAAAATGATACATTTGGCCTAGTGTGTCTCCATGGGGATCACCAACCTTGTTTGTGAAAAAGAAGGATGTCACACTTAGGTTGTGCATAGACTATAGGCAACTCAACAAGATGACCATAAAGAATAAGTATCCCTTGCCAAGGATCGATGGCTTGTTTGACCAATTAAGGGGTGCTACAATTTTCTCCAATATTGACTTGAGGTTTGGATACCATCAGGTCTGAATTAAGGATGAAGATGTCCACAAAACAACCTTTAGGACAAGATACGATCATTATGAATTTATGGTGGTGCCATTTGGGATAACCAATGCACCAACCACTTTTATGTGCTTAATGAATAATGTACTCAATACATTTTTAGACAGATTTTTATTGGTTTTCATTGATGATATCCTAATCTATTCCAAGAATAGGTAAGAGCATGAAGAACATCTTAAGCTAGTGCTTCAAGTACTAAGATAACATCAACTCTATGCTAAGTTTAGTAAGTGTGACTTTTTCCATAAACAAGTCCATTACTTAGGCCATGTTATTTTTGAAGAGGGGGTGGCAGTTGATACTGAAAATATCAAAGCCATTATGGATTGGCCTACCCCAAAGGATGTATCTGATATCGGAATATTTATGGGCCTAGAAGGATACTATAGGAGGTTCATAAAAGGATTTTCCAATATTGGTTTCCCAATCACTTCCCTTTAGAAAAAGGGAGTTAAATTCCTTTGGACATCAGAATGTGAAGAAAGATTCCAAGAGATGAAATGCCTTCTAACTAATGCACTTGTGCTGAAGATTGCAGACCTAAACAAGGACTTCCTTGTGTGTACAAATTCCTGGAAGGAAAGACTCAAAGGAGTCCTTATGCAAGAAGAACATGTAATTTGCTACGAATCCAGAAAATTGAATGAGCATGAAATCAATTATGTGACCCATGATCTAGAATTGGCTTCCATAGTGCATGCTTTAAAAATGTGGAGGCAGTACCTCCTAGGCAGGAGATTTGTGCTTATGACAAACCATTGTGGGTTGAGGTACCTATTTGATCAACCAAAACTTAATGCTAGACAAGCTAGATGGATGGCTCTCCTTAGTGAGTTTGATTTTGAAATCAAACATATCAAAGGAAAATAAAATAGGGTGGCTGATGCCCTTAGCAGAAGTATGAAAGTGATTCACTTGGCAACTGTAAGCACTTGTGAAACAAATGTTAGGGAGAGAGTAAAAAATGCACAAGAAATAGATGCATTTTTCAATACTGTAAAATCATACTTGGAACAAGAGCCCACATGGATGAAGTATGAAGGTTATCAATTGCTGAATGATGGCCTGTTAACTTACAAAGGTAGGTTGTATATCCCAAATTTTGATGACTTGAAGAGGTTCATGATGGATGAACTACATAAAATACCATATAATGGTCATCCTGGTTATCCGAAGACGATCACAACCACTAGGAAATTGTTTTATTGGCCCAGACTAAAGAAGGAAATAGCTGATTACTTGGTTAAATGTCTAGAATGTCAACAGGTTAAGGCAAAACACTGTCATCCATCAGGGATGTTGCAACCCCTACTAATCCCAGAATGGAAATGGGAAACCATCTCCATGGATTTCATCACAGGATTACCAAAATTGGCCAAACAGAATGATGCCATCATGGTAGTGGTGGAAAAATTGAGCAAGGATGCTCAATTCATTCCCTTCAAGTCAACTTGCAAGGATATAGATATTGCCAATATTTTCATAAATAAATATTTAGGCTGCATGGCATGCCTAAGGAGATCATATCTAACAGAGATGAAAAATTTACTTCAAGATTTTAGAAATATCTGTTTGCTAGTTTTGAAACTAAATTGCTATTTAGTATAACTTATAACCCTCAAACTGATGCACAAACGAAGAGGGTAAACCAAGTGCTAGAGGAAATGTTAAGGATGCATGTAATTCATCAGCCTAAGAAGTGGGAAGACTACCTAACATTGGTAGAGTTTTCCTACAACAATGGCTATCAAGAGTCATTGAAGATGATCCCTTTTGAGGCCCTCTATTTTAGACAATGCAAGATTCCAATCAACTAGTTTAACCCAGTAGAAAAAAATTACAATCAGGCTAGACATGTTGAAAGAGATGGAACACCAATTTAGATAAAGCAGAACCTAAAAATAGCTCAGGATAGACAAAAAATCTATGTAGACAGAAACATGACTCCTAGAGAGTTCAAAATAGGGGATCATGTGTATCTCCGAGTTAGACCCGGGAAAAAATCCCTGAGAATGGGAGCTTGTGGCAAGCTGACACCGCGATATTGTGGAACCTTTGAAATTTAGGATAGAGTGGGGCCTGAAGCATATAGGATAGCACTTCCTCCCACAATGAAGGCACATAATGTTTTCCATGTTTCATTATTGAATAAATATGTAAATGATTCTAATCATATAATTGATTGGTCTGTGATTCATGTGGAACCAGAGGGAGAATTCCTACTAGAACCTCAATGCATAATAGATAGGAAATAAACCCCACTCAGGAACAAAACCATTGCACAGGTCAACGTGCCGTGGAAACAGTTTGGCCCAGATGAGGCTACATGGGAAATGGAGGATGCCATGAAACATGCATACCCATTTTTGTTTACTTCTGTACATACAGAGCACATCAATAGATGTAACATCGAGGACGATGTTCCTTTAAGGGGGAGGGGATTGTAATACCATTGTTTCCCCTAGTTTGTAAATATAACTATAACTGACCAAGAGACTATGGAAGACTAGATATGTGTGAATGTTGTATTTGATGAACCTTTTTATTATAAAAGGTCAATGTATGTATTTTTTGTTATTAATAGAAAATGGATAAGTGTTTCATAACTGCTGAAAGGGGGGTTTCCCAAGATAAAACATAGATGCTATGAGAGAGATGGTGAGGGGAACTAGAAATGGTTGGGATGACCCCCCACCAAACCAATACCTTACTAGATTTAATTATTCAGTCCCAGAACAATCCTCTGACCTAGAAATGAATTACCAGTTAGATTGGTAGCTGGAAGAGTCTTCCTCAAGAGTTAATGAGGAGATGGGGAAGAGTATCCATCTGCAAGACTTACAGACCTGACCACGAGCTAGGGATTCAGACCCACTCAAACTTGCTGAGGAAGTAAATAAAAGAGGTAATTTGTGGGCATAGGTAGATCTACGTGAGAGAACATAGTCGAAAGACTAATCTCGAGAAGAGAAAAGAGTGCTTGTAGTTATTTGGTTTGAGGAAGAACCGAGAAATAAGCTTGTTCCAGGTGTAAGAAGCTGTTGGCATAAGGCACTTAACTTTGATAACCACATTTAGAACATATCTCCTCACAGATGTATCAAGGATTGGGCCCCCTTTGAGGCATGGAGCAACAATAAAATGGAAGTCACCCACTTTCGTATATTTGGATCACATGCATGGGCCTACATACCCTTTGAAAAGAGAAAAACATTAGATCCATAGAGTACCACATACATATTTGTGGGATATCCATATGGTGTGAAGGGTTATAGGTTACTTGATCCCTCTGCTGACATGATCATCATTGAGCACAATGTTCAATTTGAGGAAACTCCCTTGCATGCATCATTGGAGCCACATGTAGAGACCTCTGTACCACTTCCTGTATCAGAGATCTATGATGATGGTTCCACTCACTCAATTCATGGTTCAAATTTTAGATTTGAATATGATTCAGAAGATGATGAGCATGCCGATGATGAGCATGTAGATGTTGAGCCACCACAGATGCCCAAGTGGGAATAGACCACCCTACAAGTAGTATGAGACCTTGTGGGGGATCCAACATATCAGAGGAGGACAAGGTATCAGTTTGAGGATCCTCCTCATGCACTCACAACTACTGAACCGATGATTCCCATGCATTTTCATATGGTTCTAGATTCAGACCCACAGACCTATGCAGATACTATAGGGAATCCCTTATGGTAAGCTATTATGCAAGAGGAGTACAACTCTCTCCTAGAGCACCAGAGTTGGGATCTAGTTCTGCTTCCTTCACAAAAAAATATTTTCAGATGCAAATGGGTCTACATGACCAAGATGGAAGAAAATGAATATGTGAGAAGTTATAAGGAAAGATTGCTTGCCAAATTTTTTTAGCAGATCCACGAGATAGACTAAGATTAGACCTTTTCTCTCGAATTAAAGATGAACTTCATCCAATTGGCCCTTGCCATTACACCAACCAGGGGGTGGGACATTCACCAGATGGATGTGAATAATGCCTTTCTTCATGGGGATGTCTAAGAGGATATTTACATGGAGCAGCCCCCGGGGTTCATACATAACTCATCCTTAATATGCGAACTGAAAAAGTCACTCTATGGCCTTAAGCAAGTGCCTATATCATGGTATAAAAATTTACTATAATTATTCTACAAAATGATTTGGCATTACTAAAATAAATCCACTCTTTACAAAATTGAAATTCACACTTGTAGAATTAAATGGAAATCAAGCTTATATAATTAAATAGAAATCAAACTTGTGGAATGCAATGCAATTAAGTTCTAATAATGAGCAAAATTCTTAACCATTAGGCAATCACACAATCACACCAACACAATATTGCATTAAAGGTTCTATTTTAACAAAGTGAATGACAACATATTCACAAACAAGATCTATGAACAAACTTACACAAAACATTGAAAACAACAACACTGCTATTATAGAAAACATTGAAAACAACAACACTGCTATTATAGAAAACATTGAAAGCAACAAAACTATTATTATATAAAAAAATTAAAACAACAACACTGCCTCTACATAATAGCAGTGCTAGTAGTGTTGATCTTGTTCCTTGTCAAGTACAAGAGTCAACCTCATAGGGAATTCTCATGGGACTTGGAGGTACCTTCTTCATTTTTATAGATGTGGTGCTCCTCTGTTTATCACTCATATAACAATTATATTAAGGTTCTAAATAACCAAATTCTCATTCATGAAACATTTAATGCCAGCGAGTGGAACATGCAACGAAAACATGTAAAGATTTCATGGAAGCAATTGCAACATAAATAAATCAAATGAATTCGCTCAATCCACCATAACCATTTCCCACATCATAGCAAGAGAAAGCAAAACATTTGAAGCAAGACACACAGAACATAGAGAAACATAGATGGTCCTTTCCAAAGAAATTCAAATGATTTTGTACCATTCATATCATAAGGATGCAAAGAAAACACATACTCAAGATTCACACTTTAATAAAAGTCAGAAACCACAAAAGTCACGAGCTCACAAAATAGCTCTTTGTGGCATTTGAATCAAATAATAAATACAAATTTGTTGTTTAAGATAAAAATATGTGCGAAAAATTGGAATTACATAGTATTCATGATACTTAAATGAGAAAATAAGAAATGCGTTCATCCTATTGGACTAGGATGGGGCTCCCATGAACCATATATTAAGCAAAAGCACCCTGAAAGGCAAAAGGAAATAGTAAAAAAATATCTCACTTGATTCATTCTCTCCGTTCTTTGTCTTCTTTGAGGCTTTGAAGGCTACTTATTTCTTTGATGTTTTTTCTTTATATGTCCTCATTTCATATTCCATGAGAATCCCATGCCGATCATCCATTGTTAATGAATGAATATCCTTTATTTCTTCAATGGAGGAAACTTTGGCATGAAATCTTAAGGGGAGTAGCCTTAACACCTTTTGTGCAGTCATTGGTTCTTCAATCTTTTCACCAAGTCCTCTGATGGTGTTGACAATTTCATCCACACAGAGGATATGTTGCAAAATATTCTTCATCTTTCATTTTCAAACTCTCGAACTATCTTCTATGAGTTTGGATCTTTGATATCTTAACCTTGTCATCACCTTCATAGATATTTTTATGTTTGTCCCAAATTTCTTTGTCGATTTACAATGCATCACCTTGACAAAATCAGATTCTGATAGACGACACATGATGGAATTCATAGCTTTTGCATTATGTTCACTAGGATTCTTCTCGACCGCATATGTTGGTGGAGTTTTTGGGGATGTATAACTAGTCGCAAATGATTTCCAAATATCAAACCCAGGGGCCATTAGATATGTTTGCATCCTTATTGTTGGAGATATTATACACTCACCTAGGTAATTATTTTCCTAAGGTTGATAGTCTAATGTCGAGGGAGCTTCTATAGATGAGATTATTCTATCTTGAGAATATTCCACTACAAATTAGGGTGCCTCCTACAAAATAGGTCACCTTACCTCTTCAGTTCATAGTCAATTACACCTCAGTTAGACTAGTGGAGGTGACTCATTGATGACAACCTCAATTTTATCACCAACAATTGCATGTTCACCTTAGTTTCCTCACCATGAGTGCACATATCTCATACATGTGGCCAAGATGATGCATATCTTATGATTTCATGTATTTCTGTCACTTACACATGTGTGACTCAATTAACTGATGATTGCATGGACCAATTAACTAGGACTAGATGGAAGATTACTTCAGTTTCTATCAACGAGTGTCTATATCTCTCTAGATCACTACTATGGTGCATTCACTTCACCATGTAGAGTATATCATGTCTATTTTACCATTTTACTCAAACAGTTAATACAATTCATTCTTTTTCTCTCCTCTCTTCTTTCTCTCACAAGTTTGTGTGACTTTTCTACTAGCTAGGTTCACTGTGAAAACTTCACATGGTATCAGACCCTTGATTGCTAGGAGAAAACACATAATAATTTATTTTTGAAGGTAAAAGAGGAAGATGTAGTCAGAAAATTTGGATTAGTCATTGGAAATACTTCTCACGCCTCATAACTACTTCGAGTGGAAGTTAAAAATTTCGCATCAACTTAGGTGCAGAGGCTTGTACTAGATTACCATGGTTATAGAGGTGGAGCCAATTCTATTATCGAGAAGAATATGTATCTAAACTGCATGGATGAGGCCTATGGCCTCCTCTGCGTGTTTATGTACCCCGAACTTATGTTTCACATTGAAGCTTGTACCACACGAGATGATATTTGGACAAACTTAGAGGATATCTTTGGAAAATAGGACGAAATGAGAGGCCATATGCTCGAGGTCGAGCTAAATTCCTTAGATCCAAGGAATTTTATAACATCCAAGACTTATTTACAAAGTTCAAGTCCCTCCTCTTTCATCTAAAGGGATGTGGAATAGACAATTCCACTCAACACAATCATTTAATCCTTTCTATCTTGGCAAAAATTGGTCCGGATTATGTTGTTTTTGTCTCATTGTTCCATACAAACAGATTCACTTTAGGAGCAAATTAGAAAATGTCGACATTAGATAATTTTATTGAATCCCTCACGCATGAGCAAGATAAGATCATCAAAATGGGGACAATCAAGTGACGCAATGTGCATGCACTTACCGTGCATGAGAGCATCAACAATTCCAATTCAAAGTCCAAGCAAAAAAGCAAAGGAAAGGCTTATGTAGAACCAAAGAAAGAAGGGTACTCTAAAACCTTCAATGATTCTTTAGGATCCAAATATGGAAAAGGAAAGAAAGGTAAGAACACATGTGGTTACTACAAGCACGCCTATCATCCTGAATAGACATGCATGAAGAAATAAATTGATTTGATGGCATAGATTCTTCATAAGAACAACCTTGGGCATCAAATTCCTGAAGCTGCTAAGAAGAAGTTAGAAGATCAAGCATCAAAAAGCTGAGGTAAATCTCATGCACTGATTTCCATTGACTCTTCTCCCGATGCATGGATATTAGATTCAGGAGCATCCCATCATATGGAAACACCGAAAAATGTGTTATCTTCTGTTTCTACATGCACTAGTCTCCCATCCTCATGGGAGATGATACCCCAGTTGAGGTCATTGGTCAAGGGAGAGTATAATTGCAACATGGAATTTTTGAGAACTTATTGCATGTTCGAATACTCTTCGTGAATCTAATCCATGTTTATCGGCTAACACATTCTTGTATAGGAAAAAGGGTGGAGTTTACACCTCCGTAACTATATCTGATATGCATGATAACTCCATGATTTTTGTTGGCGAGGTTAACCACCAATATCATTTTTATACTTTCAATGAATTCATTGCTAAATATGATTTTTCTTTACTACCGACTCATGATAATTATACTATTATATTATGGCACGAGAGATTTGACCATCTAAACTTCAAATACATGCAGTAATTATGCAACAGGATGTGGTCATCAAATTTCCCAACATACACTTTTTCAAAAGGAGTTTGTCAAGGATGTGTTCTTGGAAAACATCCTCAAGAGAAGTTTGAGAAAGGGAAGGCCTTGAGGGCCTCCTCTCCTTTGGATCTCATCCATAGTGATCTGATGGGACCCTTTCCTCATCCATCCATCAACAAAGCAAGGTATGTGCTTACATTTATTGATGATTTCTCACGATAGAATCGAGTATATTTTCTCAGGTATAAGTCTGAAGTATTTTAGCATCTCAAAGACTTCAAAGCACATGCAGAGACTCAGTCTAGGAGAAATATCAAAATCTGTACAAACAATGGGGGGGGTATATGTAAATTGAGATGTGCAACATATTTATTCAGAGGTAGGTATACAACTACAACACACAATACCTTACAATCCATAATAGAATGGAGTAGATGAGTAGAAGAATATATCCCTCAAGGAGATGACCACTTCTATGTTGCATGAAAGATATCTACCTCCCAAGATTTGAGCTAAGACACTTAACTTTTTCTAACCAAATTCATAACATATCTCCTCACAGATATATCAAGGATTGGGCCCCCTTTGAGGCATGGAGCGACAATAAACTGGAATTCACCCACTTTGTATATTCAGATGACGCACATTGAATTGCATACCCTTTTAAAAGAGGAAAGCATTATATCCACAGAGTACCACATACATATTCATGGGATATCCATATGGTGTGAAGGGTTACAAGTTGCTTGATCCCTCTACCGATAGGATCATTATTGAGCGCAATGTTCAGTTTGAGGAAACTCCCTTGCATGCACCATTGGAGCCACATGCAAAGACCTCTGTACCAATGCCTGTATCAAAGATATGTGATGATGATTCCATTCACTCAAATCATGGTTCAGATTTGAGCTTTGAATATGATTTATAAGATGATGAGTATGCAGATGCTAAGCCACCACAGATGCCCAAGTGGGCATATACCACCTTATAAGAAACAAGAGACCTTGTGGGGGATCCAACAGATCAGAGGAGGACAAGGTCTCCATTTGAGGATCCTCCTAATGCACTCACAACTACTAAACCAATGATGCCCATGCATTTTCATATGGCTCTAGCTTCAAACCCATAGACCTATGCAGAGACTATAGGGAATCCCTTCTGGGAAGCTGTTATGTAGGAGGAGTACAACTCTCTCCTTGAGAACCAGAGTTTGGATCTAGTTCCGCTTCCTTCAGACAAGAAGCTCGTCAGATGCAAATGGGTCTACATGAACAATAAGGAAACAAACAAATAGGTGAGAAACTATAAGGAAAGTTTGCTTGCCAAAGTTTTTTAGCAGATCCATGAGATATATTATTATTAGACCTTTGCTCTCGTAACAAAGATGGACTCCATCCAATTGGCCCTTTCCATTACACCAACCAGGGGGTGGGACATTCACCAGATGTATGTGAAGGATTCATTTCTTCATGGGGATGTCTTAGAGGATATTTACATGGAGCAGCCCCAGTGGTTCATACATAACTCATCATTAGTATACTGATTGAAAAAGTCACTCTATGACCTCAAGCAGGTGCCTAGAGCATGGTATGTGAATATGGATGCCTACTCGCTTACTCAATATTTTATTCGATGCAAATCAAATCCGAATGTCTACATGATGAGAACCTCATAATTCTTGATAATTCTAGTTCTCTATGCTGATGACCTCATGATCATAGGAAGTTTGGCTTCAACAATTGTTGTGGTCAAAGACATTTTGCACAATAGGTTCTTTACGATGAACATGGGTTCACTGCACTATTTCGTTGGTCTCGAGATCAATGAGGATGCTTCATGCATCAAGCTATCTCATACTAAGTATGCCGTGGGTTTCTTAGTTATATTCCACATGACTGACTGTAAGTCGACAACTACACCCTTTCTTTCCTAGGTACATCTTGAGGATGGCGGGGATACACCAGTGGTGGAAAACACATTGCATAGAAAACTTGTGGGGATCCTTCTATATCTCACTCACACCCAACCAAATCTCTCATATGCAGTAGGGGTAGTTTCTAGGTACATGAAGGAGCCGCATGAGCTACACTAGAGGGCTTCCAAGAACCTCCTCAAATATGTTCAAGGCACCACATGTTATGGGATCCATTACGAAACAGGTTTTGCATTGGATCTCAAGGGATTCAATGATTCTGATTGGGATGATGATAGCATAGATCACAAGTCTACTTCTGGGTACGTTCTTGGTTTGGGTTCCCGTCCCATTTGTTGGTCAAGCAGAAAGAAATCAACTATTGCTCTATTGTAAAAAGAGGATGAGTAAAGAGGAGCAGTCAACATCACTATTCAAGCACTTTGGCTTTAGAATTTCCTCACTAAGATCGGCATCCAGTTCCACCATCCAATTGTCATTTTGTGTGACAATTAGAATACTCTCAAGTGTTTCAAAGACCCAATGCAACAACGATGCACCAAACAATTAAGATTCATATGCATTACATCAGAGAGATGGTACATGACATGATCATCGATTTGCAGTACTATCCATCTGCCGAACAAACTGTAGACATCTTCACCAAGACATTTCCTGAGATGAATTTCCACTTACTGTGCAATCGTCTTGGAGTGAAGGACTCACCTGCTTAGCAACTATCTTTCCTTCTTCATTTTTTGATGCATTGTACTTTGAGGGGGGGGGGGGGGGNGTTCCCATGAGGTTTTCCCTCTTTCCTCTATTTTTTTAGTGTTTCATTCTTAGATTCGTTTTACAATGGGTACCTAACACGAGTTTGGTTGTTAGGACCCATACATCATGTACGCCCTAGTAGTGTTCAGGGGGGTGTTGGAGATATTACACACTCATTGTTGAATTATATAGCTTTGGAAGTTATTTTCCCTATTGTAACTAACCATGTAAATACAGTTTTTATATAGTGTTAAATTTATGTCAAGAATCAAACACATGACAAGTGTCAACCTTATGTCAAGACAACCATATGCGATGTGTCAACCTCATATGATGCTTAGGGTGGTTGTAGTGGCTATATTGGGGAGGATGCTTAAGAGGGATTCTTAGGGTGGTTGGAGTGGCCAACTTAGGGGGATTGCTTAGGGTGGTGGTATGACAACTGTCATACAATCCTAAGACAATAGTTTAAGGCAGCCTCTAGAAGAGACAAATGAAGTTACCTTTGGGAGCATTAGGAGGTGTCTCTTGGGAGCTTTAGGAGGTGGCTCTTGGGAACATTAGGAGGTGATTCTTGGCAGCCAAAGAAGGGCAGGTATGACACCTGTTATAAAACTGTCATACATTCATAGGGGGATTATTAGGGCAGCCAAACCAACCTATAAAAAGGGGCATTCAATTAACATTTGGATACCTTTTTTTTTTTGGAGTCTTCTGCTGAGGTAAGACAGCTATTTGCCGAAGTATTTTGTTGGTATATGACTGATATCTACTGGAATCTTCTGCTGGTATATGGTTGCTAGTTGCCGGAGTCTTCTGCTAGTATATGACAACTAGTTGTTGAGGTATACTGTTGATACAAGCACTCTATTCTTGCTGAAGTCTTCTAATGTTCCTTGCTGATATAAGGCTGCTACAAATACTATGTTAAATCTGCCATAAGTCTACTACAACAAGAAGGAAAGTCAATTATCTTTTGGTGATTTTGTCAAGCTATTATTTTAAGTGTTAGTTTATCTATTTGTGAAGTTTGTAAGTGTTGAAACAAAGGTATTGTTTCATCCCACTGAGTCCTAGATAGTTACTCTAAAGTCTTGTGCTGGTATTGTACCTTGTTGAAGAATCTAAAGAGAAGTTTTGGATGGGTTTTCTACCCCAAGAGGGTTTCCTAGGGTATACTTGTGTTCTCTCTGTGATTGTCTCACTTTCAGTGATCCTCATATATGTAGATGTATTGGTATGTTGGTTGTATGCTGTAAATTTTTTAAATTTACCTACATGCATCAATTTTTCAACATGGTATCAGAGCTTCCCTGAAAGAAGCCATTTCTACAAAGAGTTATTATATTTGTGAAGTAGACTACAATATTTTCAGTTTTTTGAAGGAAGTACAAAAAAAGGACAAGATGATGTCAAGGACTAAGCTTGATGAGAAACTTGAGGGACCTGATAACTTCAGAGCATGGGAGTACAAAATATTCCTTGCTCTGGAAGAAAATGAATTATCAAATTATGTTATGGAAGAGGCTGCAGAACCTAAGGAAGAAGAAGCTAAAGGTAAGTATAGGAAGAATCTGATAAGGGACAAGAGAATAATTATAGATTCTATAAAAGACCATATTATTCCTCATGTATCATCCTTGAAGACTCCCAAAGAGATGTTTGATGCTCTATCTCGTCTATATGAAGGAATGAATATAAACATGAAGATGACTTTGAGGACTCAACTAAAAAATGTAAAGATGCAGAAGTCTAAATCTATTCATGCCTTCTTTACAATAATTTCCCAGATTAATGAAAAAATTATATCTATCGGTGACTCAATTGAAGAAGATAAGTTAGTAATGACTACTCTGAATGGACTTCCAAAGTCATGGGACTCTTTCATAAGAGGAATCTGATCAAGAAGTAAGTTAACAAAGTTTAGCAGGTTGTGGGAAGATTGTGTCCAAGAAGAAGCAATACTGGGAGCAAGAGAAGAAAATCTAAGTGATGATGAAGATCAAGCTCTTGCAACCCATTTCAGGAAAGGAAAGAAAAAGAAGGAAAATCATCCTCCACAGAAGAAGTTTAAAAAATTTGAGAAAGGTAAGAGAGACTATTCTAAACTCAAATGTTTATGTTGTGAAAATTTGGGACATCTTGCTAGAGATTGTCCTCTCATAAAAGAGGTCAAAGAAAGAAGTAAAAACAAAAGACATCATGTTCATATTGTTGAAGATGATGAACCTGTTTTCAAGAGAGAAAGAAAATAAGATTTAGATGAAGAATATGTTTTGGTGGAAACTCTTACTAATTCAATAAATTATTATGATGAAACATGGCTTGTGGATAGTGGTGCCTCCAAGAAAACGACTGATTTTAAAGACTCTCTTTCAAATCTGACTAAGAAATATTCTTCTCATCAGGTGAGACTCAATGATAACTCTTCCTATCCTATTAAGGGAACAGGGAATGATTTTTACAACTTAGATTCAGGAAAATATTTGAAAATGGAAAATGTTTTATGTGTACCTGGTTTGCAAAATAACCTCCTATCTATTTCAGGATTGGAAGAGAAAGGATTCCGAGTAGCTTTTGTCGATGGCCAAGTTCTTATGTGTCAGAGAGGAAAGAATATTGATGATGCTATTATAATTGGTATACATGAATATGGGTTATACAAGTTAAAAGGAAAGGAAGATCAAGCCTTAGTACACAATACTATAAACCCATGTGAATTATGGCATAGAAGGTTCACTCATATTCACTATAAAGCCTTGCTAGTTTTCAGCAAGATGGTGAAAGGCCTTCTAGAAATTCAAGTGTTCCATGATGGTGTGTGTAAATGATGTGCACAAGGAAAGAATGTGAAAAATCCTTTTCCAAGCAGTGAAAGTAAAGAAAACAGTGTTATGGATCTAACTCATTCAAACGTGTGTGGACCTATGTCAACCACTTCACTCAGCGGGTATGTTTACTATGTTTCTTTTATTGATGACTTTTCTCGCAAAACTTGGATTTATTTCTTAAAGAATAAAGATGAATTCTTTAGTAAGTTTAAGGAATTTAAAGCTCTTGTTGAACATATTTCTGAGAGAAAAATAAAGGTTTTAAGATCTAATAACGAAGGATAATTCACATCTAGTGAATTCAAGGAATTCTTTAGAGAAACTGGGATTAAGAGGGAGCTTTCTACTCCATACAATCCTCAACAAAATGGTGTTGCAGAAAGAAAGAATCGATTAGTTATGGAAGAAGTTAAAGCCATGATTCATGATCATGACTTATTAATGTACCTTTGGGAAGAAGCAACAAGGACTGATGTATATGTACAAAACATAAGTCCTCATAAAGTTCTTGAAAACAAAACTCTAGAAGAAGTGTTTTTTGGAGAAGTTCTAAAGGTTAGTCATCTAAGGATATTTGGTTTTCCAGTGTATATTAATATTCCCAAGGATAAAAGGACAAAGTTGGATCCTTCAGGTAAGATGGGTATATTTGTCGGATACAATGAAACATCAAAGGAATATAGAGTATATGTCCCTGGATACAAAAATATTGAGATCAATAGAGATATTATCTTTGATGAAGATGCAACTTTCTACAAATAAAAAATAAATCATATAGATGGGTTACACGATGAGGAACCTACAACTTCTAAAGTAATAGATACAGAAGAAGAAGAGCATGTACCTGAGAATCATGATATGATGGAGCCTCAGAAACCCGTTGATTCACCCACATAAGTGATTACATATCAGAGAAAACCAGGTTGGGCTTGTGAATTCATTCAAGATGCAGAAAGGTATGGTGGCCCAAATAAGATTTTTAGAGAAAGTAAAATACATCGATTATATTCCAACTATGTTGCACTTGTGTCTAACATCATTGATGCAGAACCTTCCATCTATGAAGAAGCCGTTGAGAAGAAAGTGTGGCAGGATTCCATGATTGAAGAATATCAATCAATTATGAAAAATGATGTTTGGGACATAGTTCCGAGACCAAAAGAAAAATCCGTGGTAACATCTAAATGGTTATACAAAATCAAGCATGCTGCGGATTGTAGTATTGAAAAATAAAAAGCAAGGTTTGTAGCTTGTGGGTTCTCTCAGAAAGAGGGAATATATTATGAATAAAACTTTTCTCCTATGGAAATATACACTTCCATTAGAGCTACTACGACTATAGCTGCAAAGATGGGATGTAAACTACATCAGATGGATATAATTTTTTTTTTTTTGAATGGTGTGATAGAAGAGGAAGTGTATGTGGAGAAACCATAAGGATTTGAGACACATGACAGTCAGACACATGTGTGGAGATTAAATAAATACTTGTATGGATTGAAGCAAGCACCCAAGACATGGAAATGAAAAGCTCATTACTGATTGCAAGAAGAAGCTTTCTTCAGAATTTTAAATGAAAGATCTGGGTTAGATGCACTATTTCCTAGGTCTAGAAGTGTGGCAGAATCCAAGTGAGATTTGTCTTAGTCAATGAAAATATGTCGTGGAAATTCTAAAGAGATTTGGAATGATGGATTGTAAGCCCATGACCACACTTATGACGACAAATCCAAAGTTATTATGTGATACTCCATCATAGATAGTGGATGCCACTTTGCATAGGCAAATGATTGGTTTGTTGATGTATTTAATGAACACAAGGCCATACATATGTTTTGCTGTGAACACTTTAAGTCAGTATATGGTTGAACCCATACATGTTCATTTGATCGCAACAAAACATGTGATGAGATACTTGAAAGGTACCATTGAGTATGGTATCAAGTATGATACAAATTGTGAGTTCAAACTACAAGGATACTATGATTCAGATTGGGCTGTTAGTGTCACAGATAGTAAGAGTGCTTCAAGTTGTTGTTTTAGTTTGGGATTAGGTATGATCTCATGGTTTAGAAGGAAGTAAACTAGTGTTGTTCTTAGTACAACTGAGGTAGAATATATGGCATCATGTTTAGCATGTACTGAAGCTGTATGGCTACATAATTTACTTTCAGGATTATTTGATATTGAGTTAGATGCTACTAGTATCTGTTGTGACAATCAAAGTTGCATAAAGTTGTTAGTGAACTCCGTGTTTCATGACAAATCAAAGAATATTGGAATCAAGTATCATTTTATCCGTGATGTGGTAGAAAAAGGAGCAATGAAGTTTCATTACGTGGCTACTAATGAGCAGGTTGCAGATGTGCTAAGCAAACCTCTGTCAAAGGTGAAGTTTGAGTACTTCAGAGAAAAACTTGTACTGGTCCCTCGTAAGAGGGAGTAAGGAGATGCATATGGGATTCTGGTGATAGTAGCGGGGCAAGTCATTTATAGGTAGGATGTGGGATATTCTATTTTATTCTTATCCAATATGAAAAAGGACTGGCTCGAAGATTACTCATCTAGTATGAAAAAGGAATGGCATTGAGTAAGACTGTTCCTAGTGAATTGACAGTTCTTGGTGAACTGTATATCTTCCTCTAGCATATGGCTAGTAGGAAAGTTCTTGGTGAACTGAGTGAATAAAATTTTTGTAATGACATCAGTGTGCTCACCAGAGATGCTATTGATCCCAATTCTAGCTATGGATACCAAACTTCTCTTGATGAAAAGATTCTACATGGATCAACAAGTCAATATCCAAGTAAAGCCAAATGGATGTAACAGTTGACACTAGGAAAATACCTTCCTTTCTAAGAGGGAGTGTTAAATTATATAACTTTGGAATTTATTTTCCCTATTGTAACTAACCATGTAAACAAAGTTTCGATATAGCGTTAAATTTATGTCAAGAATCAAACACATGACAAGTGTCAACCTTATGCCAAGACAACCATATGCCACGTGTCAACCTCATAACACCTCTAAGAGGGTTGCTTAGGGTGGTGGTATGACAACTGTTATGCAACTGTCATACAATCCTAAGACAACAATTTAGGGCATCCTCTAGAAGAGACAAAGGAAGTGACCTTTGGGAGCATTAGGAGGTGGCTCTTGGGAGATTTAGGAGGTGGCTCTTGGGAACATTAGGAGGTGATTCTTGGCATCCAAAGGAGGGAAGGTATGCCAACTGTTATACAACTATCATACACTCATAGGGGGATTCTTAGGGCAACCAAACCAACCTATAAAAGGGGAATTCACTTAACATTTGGATACCTTTGTTTTGTTGGAGTCTTCTGCTGAGGCAAGGCATCTATTTGTTGAAGTATTTTGCTGGTATATGACTGATATCTACTGGAATCTTCTGCTGGTATATGGATGCTAGTTGCTAGAGTCTTCTACTGGTATATGGAAGATAGTTGTTGATGTATACTGCTAATACAAACACTCTATTCTTGTTGAAGTATTCTGATGTTCCTTGCTAATATAAGGCTGCTACAAATACTATGTTAAATTTGCCATAAGTCTGTTACAACAAGAAGGATAATCAATTATCTTTTGTTGATTTTGTCAAGATATTACTGTAAGTGTTAGTTCAACTATTTGTGAAGTTTGTAAGTGTTGAAACAAAAGGTATTGTTTCAACCCTTTGAGTCCTAGATAGTTACTCTAAAGTCTTGTGTTGGTATTGTACTTTGTTGAAGAATATAAAGATAAGATTTGGCTGGGTTTTCTACCCCAAGAGGGTTTCCCAGGGTATACTTGTGTTCTCTCTGTGATTGTCTCACTTTTAGTGATCCTCATATGCATATGTATTGGTATGTTGGTTGTATGCTATAAATTTTTTAAGTTTACCTACATGCATCAGTTTTTCAACACTCACCTAGGTAATTTTTTCCTATGGTTGATAGTCCAAGGTTGAGGGTGCTTCCATAGATGAGAATTTTCTCTCGTGATAATATTCCCCTACAAATTAGGGTGTCTCCTACAAAATATGGTGCCTTTCCTCTTCAGTTCAGAGTCAGTTACACCTCAGTTGGACTAGTGGAGGTCGCTCATGCATGGAAACCTTTGTTTTATCACCAACAATTTCATGCTCACCTTGGTTTCCTCACCAAGAGTGCACATATCTCATGCATGTGTTCAAGAGGGCACATATCTTGTGATTTCATGCATTTCTCTCACTTCCACATGTGTGTCTCAATTAATTGATGATTGCATGGACTAGTTAACTAGGACTAGGTGGTAGATTACTTCGGTTCCTGTCAATGAGTTTTCTATATCTCTCTAGATCACTACTATGGTGCATTCACTTAACCATGTAGAGTATATCATGTGTATTTTACCATTTTACTCAAACAGTTAATACAATTCATTTTTTTCTCTCCTCTCTTCTCTCTCTCACAAGTTTATGTGACTTTTATACTAGCTAGGTTCACTGTGAAAACTTCACACTTATGCTCCAGAAGGCATAGTTTGTTCCATCAAACAACATAGCCTTGTTTTTCGAGAAACCTTTGTGACCCACGATGTGTGCTCCTGAGATCTACCTTCGTGTGCTTAGAATGTTTCCAAAGGAACTTGATTTGATACCAATTGTTAAGCACACACTTAAAGTGAGAGGTGGGGGGGGGTGAATCAACATAAGACAATTTTTTAATTTTTGAAACATTCATTAACCATAAGAAAAAAATCACATTGCAAAAGATGGAGCACAATATTTACGTGGAAACTCTTTCAGAAGAAAACCACTAAAATTCTCTTTATAATTCTTTGTAGGCACCAACCTAATGTTACAAATATTTGTAGGCACCGACCTACTAGAGACAACAATCCCCACTGGTACAAATCCTGGTAGGCACCAAGCTACTCTTACAAATATTTGTAGACACCAATCCCCACCACTAAGCACAAACTTATCTAGAGACACCAATATCTTATAGATATTCATAGACGTCATTCTACTGAAGACACCAATCCCTACTACTAAGCACTTAATTATCAAGAGACACCAATCTCTTACAGAGCTTTGTAGACACCAATCCCCAACACTAAGCACCAACTTAGCAAGAGACATCAATCTCTTTGTGTGAGCTGCACCAACCTTCACCGAGTTTGCTTGTTACTTCTGGCTTCACCAGGTCTACTTGTTGCTTCCGCCTTCACAAGGTTTACTCACTTCTTATGCCATCACCAAGTCTTCTCACTACTTTTTTCTTTACCAGGTTTGACCAAAATCTGAATTTCCAAATGGTAACTTTTTCAAACCTTGTTGTTTTGGGTATCTCCCTAAGAATGAACTTGTATATCATGCCACGTATACAATTTTGCAAATTTAATTATGAAATTATTGCCCAAGGTACTTCTGTATGTCTCCTCTGTTATCTAAAATTTTCATATTCTGAAGATTCCTAGAAAATAAGTTATAGTGAAAATTCCAAGCTGACTTGCTTGAAACAGATTTTAGGAGCATTCAAGAACCTTAACTTCCAAAGGAAATATCTTTGAAAGTATAGAGAACCAACATCTAAAATTTGTACCACATGTACACCAAAATCTCTCCTATGTCTTTGCAAAGTTTCAAGGTTTGAAACATCCCATAAAATAAGTTATAGCTAAAGTGCCAAGTTGACCTGTTTGAAATTGATTTCAGGAGCATTCATGAAGCCTAACTTCCACAGGTCATATCTATGAAAGTATATGGAAACATAGTCTTCTACTTTGTTTATGCAAATCATCAAGGTATGTAACATCCCAGAAATTAAGTTATAGCGAAAGTGCCAAACTGTCTGGTTTGAAATTGATTTCAAGAGCAGTCAGGAACCCTAACTTCCACATCGCATATATCTGAAAGTATAGTGAACAAACATCTGAAATTTGTACCACATATATCTCTTCTCTTAAAATTGGATATTAATGTAGATGTTAAAGATGATATTAAATTAGAAGCTAACCCAAAGGATTACTTGGAAGCTATACCAAACACTAAATTGGAGGCTAAAGTGGAGGCAATATTGGATGCTAAACTAGAGGAAATATTAGAGGTTAAATCGAAGAGAATACTAGAGGCAATATTGGACATTGAATTGGAGTCTAACATGGAGGTGATAGTGGAGGCTAAATTGAAGGAGATACTGGAGGATAATTGGGGGGAAATATTGAGGACGAAATTGAATGCTATAGTTGTTGTTAATCCATAAACTTGATGCTAAACTAGACACTAATATCGTTATTCTAACTAAAATACTTTTCCAGTATATAATCTTAAGGTCTTCAATGAATTTCCACTTCATTTATCTAGTAATGCTTTTCATTCTATAAAATACTAAAAAACACTAAAATACTTCAAATTGTTAGGCTAAGAAATAAACCCATACCTTTATGTATTGATCATCAATGAATGCCATCGAGTAAAAGTTCCTATCAATTTATGGTGGATTATTTTTATTTCCAAATCAATGTGTAGTATCTCCAGTAATGATTTAGCTTATCAAACCTTACCCTTTGTATTTTTTTTTTTTTGTGTATTTACTTCCCTAACATACATTCTTCATGAGATTTAAAAACTTATGATGTTTGCAACAATCCATGAACCCTATTTATCTTAAATAGAAAACTATATTATTAATTCAATCCATACATTCCTACCTTAGGTTTCATCATCTAATTTGATCAAATTTTTATGCCATTGTGTGTTATCCAACAATATTTGCTTCAATCAAAACAAGTTTTCATCCTCATAGCCTTGATTTTTTTTTTTTTGTTTTTAATCTTGATGTGAACAAAACATTCTAGGGAAACCTATGGGATGATTCCCCACATTTTTGGATGGAATCCCTAGTAAAATCATTGTGGTAGACCTAACCCAGGGGGATTGGAACATTGCACCTAGTAATAGGTAACTATCTAAATACCCAACAACAATGGTGACAATTGGTTGAACTAACCCCTTTCAACTATAAAATTGTGTTTTTATTTATTTATTTATTTTTCCGAGGAAAACCTCATAGGGAAACCCAATGGATGCTTCCCTACATTTGTGGATGACATCCTTGGTGAACTCGTTGATGTAGAGTAGTGCACCTAACCCAGGGAATTTGAATTGGGCAGTTGCTATAAAAAACAAACCAAATGCTGAACAAAATTGGAAATAACCATTTGAGCTAACCCCTCGAGCTTATATTATTATCTCATGATTATTCTTTTTACTTAATGAGGCATATTCCATTGTTAAATTCTACATTCATTCCCAAATTAATCAAATGAAACAACAATATACTTTTATTTAATCTACGAACACATAATACATTCTTAACATCTCTCGCTTCTCCATTGCTAAGTATAATACACATGTCTCCTCCTCAAAGCTCTAAGTTTTTTCTCTCAAAATTTAATATTTCTAAGCATTACAAGTTCAAACATATCAAACCAATATTTAATACAAATCATATGTTTGATAGAACCTAAATTAATGTACCATGCATCTTCCAAATTGTTTTTTCTCTACAAGTGGGGCCAATATTGTGAGTTTCATACCATCATCAAAATTATTAGGATATTTATTCACTTAATAATTTCATGGGTGTTTCTTATCTTCACCTTGAGATATGATATTTTTTCACTTAATAATTTCACGGGTGTTTCTTATCTTCACCTTGAGATAGCTCATTCTTGCCTTGAAATAATGACATTCATAATGCCCTTTCTTGCTTCATTAGTAACAACTGATCTCCTTGGATATGTTCTTAGGTTTTTGCATGATAACTTTTCATTGTACGATTTTTTGCTTATGTTGTCCACCTTTTTCCTTTGATTTCATAATTAAGGATTTATAAATTTGGCATTTCTCAAACCTTTTCATATGTTTTTATTCCCAAAAAAAACATACTACAATGCTCATTTAGTGTTATGATAATAACTTTGTCTTTGGCAGAAAACTTTAAAAAAACTATACCAACCTATTTATGATTAGCACTACTACATCTTTGATGTTCGATGTATAATGAATTTCTACAATATAGCTATAAACATCTTGAATGCATGCCAAAAACTATGTCAACCTATTTATGATTAGCACTACTACATCTTTCATGTTTGATGTATAATGAATTTCTACAATATAGCTATATACATCTTGAATGCATATCATATATTCCATGACAATTACATTGTTCTTCATCTTAACACTTACAATTCATCTTAACACTTACAATTGATTGTGTAAATACATTAATTGTTCCTCATTAGAGGTCCCATACAAGTTTTGTAATGCCATCTAGAGCTCAATTTCATTATATGCACTATAGACCATAAGAATAACACATGCATTAATGGGTGAGTAAGACTTATATCAAAGCTTGATATCAAGGCTTGAACTTATCCAATTCTCTCACATTTGACGAAGGATTCTCAATACCTTTGGCAAGTTTCAAGCACTTTTTCTTCATTGAAACATTTTGGGTTATGGATATTTAGGTTGGATAATTCTTGTTATTTTTTTTTTTTCATAAATATGTAACTTCAATTTTTTTCTTGTTAATTTTTTTTTCATGAATATATAACTTCAATTTTTTATACCGACAACTTACATTGCTCCTTTTTAACATCAGTGACTTATTCTTTAGGATCAAAATGAATAGCTACGTGTTCAAGAACTTATCTTCATCAATATTAAACTATGATATAATACCACGTGATAACTTTGTGTACTTCATAATCTAATTAGAACACACCAAATTTCATTGGGAAAATGACTAATATTATCCATAGCACCCAAATAATCACACCCAACCAAACTCAAATACCAATGCAAAAGATCATTTTACACTATTTATCCTTAATCAATTCCCCTTTTTTTTTATAAATTCCCACTACACCATTTGTCAAAGTGGAATTGAATTTGCAAAATTCTTCTTCATCTGATGACAATAAATAACACTAAATTGTTCGATAGAGGACAACTTCATGCTAGTTATAGTAACACTCATAAAATTTAATTTAGATAATTAAATCATGAATAATAACAATAAATAAAAAAACATGTCACCATGAAACATGGATACACTATACATCGTAGAAAGCCTAACTTGATTAACTAAAACCACTACAAAATACAACAATATACAATTATTGGACACAATGGTATGATATTGTCATTGATGTCAATAGGGTGCAAAATAATCCAGTATAAACCCAAATCTCAGAAGGAAAAACATTAATCGAAGCTCAGAAGATATGACACATTTGAAATAACACAGGAGACAAAGTTCTGTGAGTAAAGAAATCCTTTTGTAAATGATCGAGTTACATGAACCGTTCATTCTTAGTTCGGGACAATCCAGGATCGTTAGATCGAGGTAAAGTCAGAGGTTGGGAAGGATTAAATCTCAACTGTCAGATCTGAAGCAGTAACATTATGGACCGTTGGATCAAGTAGCAGATAAATAACTTCAACACTTCACCACTGCTCCACTTCAGTGATTACTGGAGACAAGAAATAATCCATGAAACCTTGAAATCAAGAACTACCGCCGACCGTCGGATTAGAGGAAGAGTAGGGAAGTCCTGCCAACCGTTGATCTGGAATGAATATTGAAACCGTTAGATTGCGCTACAAGGAAGAAGGTGGTCGAATCTGACATTGACATACTCCGACAATAAGAAGCTCAGATAAATCAAGAAATCCCGAACTCCGGAGCCTCGAAGTTAACACAAGCCGTTGATCAAGACAAGAAAAGATCTACGATGATATATCTATTCGACACTTTGACAATGATTGAAGGATGGTATAAAAGTTCCAAAACTCCCAAAGCCACAAAGTACCAAAGCCACGAAGTGAGACATGTGGTAGAAGACAAATATGAAACGTGGCCTAATCGACTAGTGACAAGTGTCAAGGTATAGTTGGCACATTAGGTATACGAAAGTCACGAATCAAGGTGACACATGAAAACCACTTAGCTAGTTCCACATAAACAGTGATGTCAACAAGCCACATCACTCTGGGACTACATCCTTCGGGGATATCCAACTTCTCCTATCAGATAAAATATCTGAAGCTCCAAAGACCGAAGTCACAAATTAACATTTGGCCGTTGATCTAAGATCCTATGGAATATTTCTTGATCGTTCAATCAAGTACAATGGAAGGATAGAGTAAGCGTGAATAACGAAGTAACACTAACCGTTGATCTACTTCGGGAGTGTTCTCGACCATTGATCAAGCATAGTGGAAGGATATCGTAAGCAGAGGTGTTAACCGACAACAAGCGGTCACCACCATTCTATGGCTTATTAGGTAGGTAAACCTCCAGAGGGATTGCTATACTCCAGATTCTTGGAGCCATGAATATCCAAAGTCCCGGAGTGAATGAGAACCGTTCATCTCAACTCCTGATTAAGTCCCAACCGTCGATTTGTTTGAAGCCTCTTGATAAACCAGGATCGTCCATCTAATAGAAGATTAAATATTGACTGTCTAATATACTAGTGAATACATTATACACACTTCGACGAAATGTACTTTGGGAGGATTGAATGACTGCAAAGGTCGGAAGTCCTAAAGGATGAAGTACCAAAGAACCTGTTTCCAACACCGGTCATGTGATAAGGTAAAGAAGCTAAAGGGGCTAGAATTAAATAATCCCTCAGACGTTTGAATATGGTCCCACGTAGAAGAATAGGGGTGGAAGAAGAAAGAGTTAATAAAACAATGCTTGGAATGGATAAGCTCGTGGTTTCGATCTCGCGGTCACACAAATTTTGGTTGAAGGAATTGCCTATTGATTAAGACTTGAATTCACAACAATTAGAGATCTATAGACCAATGAACCGATACACAATCATGATTAAAGAAAATTTAAATCATGAGCATTATGAATAAAAAATAAAAAGGAAAAATGATATTATTTAAAGTTTAATATTATCATTTAAGTGAAGAGGTGCAATGGTTCAATGTTCAAATAAAGGGACACAATGCTTCAAAGGTCAGACTAGTTGGAAGACTATATAAACAAGAAAGAACAGCGAGAAGAATGTGTCTCTGCAGTCTAGATCAGAAGATCAAAAGCAGAAGCAGGGTCCAAGAACAAGAAATCACGATACTTATGGAGTGAGGGTGGAAGGGAGGATCAAGGAAGGATTCATATCATTTGCTAAGAAAAGTGTGACAATAAGGGAGTTGGTGCTTCCTAGGGTTGGTGCCCTAAAGACAAGGGAGTTGGTGCTTCCTAGGGTTGGTGCCCTAAAACAAGGGAGTTGGTGCTTCCTAGGGTTGGTGCCCTGAAGAAGGGAATTTGTGTCTCCAAGAGTTGGTGCTCTAAAAAGGATTGGTGTCCTTCACTATCTCAGATTATTCTTTATAAAACCTTGTAATTCCCATTAATTATATTTATATAATTGATTTTAAATACAAGTCCATTGTTGATCTATTGTGGTGATTAATAAAATAACAAAGTAAATGCTAATTGTTAAAAAGGTAATACCGACTCACCCCCCCTCTCAGTATTTTCAACAATTGGTATCATAACGAGTGCCTTCAACAAAGTTTAATAAATGGAAGGTAGATCTTGAAAGAAATGGATCAACAAGAAGGAATGTCTTCCAACAAAGCACCATTGCTTAATGTAGGTGGTTATGCTATCTAGAAAATAATAATGAAAAACTACATGTTGGCTCTTGGTTTTGATGTTTGGAAATCTATTGTAGATGGTTACATTGCACCAACTACTCTACCTACAGATACTACAAGAAAGAAGATTTTCTATGACGACTCAAGAGAAATTAATGTCATTATAGGAGGATTGAAAAATTCTATATGTGTGAACGTAATTCATTGTAAGTCAACTAAGGAAATATGGGACAAATTGGAGGTTGTATATGAAGGATATAAAAAAGTCAAGGAATCCAAACTACAAACCTATAGAGCTTAGTTTGAAAATTTGAAGATGAAAGAAAAAGAGAACATTGGTGAATACTTTCATAGGGTAGATGAGGTAGTTAACTCAATCAGAGCAACAAGAGATGAACTTACTGATAAACCTATTGTACAAAATATCTCAAGGTCATTACCTATGAGACATGATGCCAAGATTTCTACAATTGAAGATAGACTAGAAATTGACAAACTCATAGTAGATCAACTTCATGGAATTTTTACAACATATGAGATGAGAACAGGGAATGAAAAAACATCAAAAGGAGAAACAACCTTTAAAGCATCTAAAACAAATATGAGGCAGGAGCAAAAGACCAATGACAAGTTATGAGATATATCTGATGAAGAAATTGCCAACTTCATGAAGAAACTCAAGAAAGGGACTAGGAAATACAAAGGAAAGATTCCTCTAATATGTTTCAACTGTGGAAAAATTGGACACTTTTCCAATAAATGTCCCTATCCTAAGCAGGGGGAAAGTGATGATGAAAGAACCTTCAAAGATTAGAAGAAAGAAAAACCAAAGATAAAAGGAAGTTCTACAACAAGAAGAAAATTTTCTTTACCCAAGAAGACAATAGCTCATCTGAAGAAAGTGAAGAAGAGGATCCAGAACTTCTATTTATGGGAATGAAAACTCAAGATGATAATCATTCGGAAGATGAAGAAGAAGTGAACCTCGATGAAGAATTCATTCATGCAATTGAAGAACTAAGAAAATCTAAAAAGTAAAACAAGTTACTAAGGGAACAACTTCTAGAGATTGAAGAAGCTACTAAACCAAGAGAAAATGAGGTTTCCAAAACCATTAGTGAGTCAGAACAATTGATTATTAATTTAAAAACTCACCTCCAAGAAACCAAAATAAAAGAAGAAATATTGAATAAAGAACTCAATGAAAAACAACAAATATGTAAGACATTGGAGGATGAAATAGTTCAACTAAAAGGGAAACTAGGAAAAAAAGATATTTAGTCTAAGTTCAAAAAAAACTCAAAAATCCTGAATAACATTCTTAGCAGTCATAGATCATCAAATGATAAGACATGACTAGGATATGGTCCATCTACAAAACAATAAAATGAAAAAATCAACTATGCAGATGTTCTTAAGAACCCCATAAGAAGAAAATAAAACAAGACAAGAACAATACCATTGAAAACTATCCCAAATAAACATAAATCTGCACTTCCTACTAAAGAAAAAGATGACGATAAGAATAGAATCATCAGAAGGAATCCCTCTAACATACATTAATATATCTTCCTGGGTTATTGCTATTCCTGCAAAAATTTTGGACATAAAACAATACACTGTAAATCTTATAGAAAGTACAATCCAAGAAATGTTCAAAGATATGAAAATAATAAGGATAATGCATAAAGAAGAAATTATATCTCCTTATCTCCCTTACAAGACTACAATGTTGAATGTTACAAATGCAACAACTATGGTCACAAATCTAGTGAATGTAGATTGCCAAAATATGACAAAAGGATAAATATTCCCAATAATCAAATAGTATGGAAGAAAAAGAAAACATAGTGCAATGTAGCCCTATATGTGAGAAACCAAGGATGTCAGTGGTATATAGACAGGGGATGTTCCAAACACATGAATGGAGATCAAAGAAAATTTCTCAAGTTAAAAAGGAAAGGAAAAGGAAAAGCAACCTTTGGAGATAATATGTTAGCCAAAAAACTGGGAAAAGGCATTGTCAATTTAGGAAATAACAAAACCAAAGCAGAAGATGCAATTATGGTAGAAAATATCAAGCATAATATCCTAAGTGTAAGTCATACATGTGACAAGGGTCACATACTTACCTTTGATTCTTAGAAATGCGAGATCAGAAAAAAAGACACTAGAAAGCTAGTAGTAGTTGCACCAACAACATCTAGCAATGTGTACATCCTTAATATAGATGAAGGGGAAAAATGTTGTTTAAGTCAAGAAGATGCAAGACGAATATGGCATAGAAGGTTGGGAAATTTAATCTTTGAAAACTTAATCAAATCCAACAATAAGGAGGCAGTAAGGGATCTATCAAAAGTTATTAAGCCTTCAGATTCTATTTGTAAACATTGTCAAATAGGGAAGCAAACAAGAGTTAGGTTCAAAACAAAAGAGCATTCCACAACAAAACCATTAGAACTTATTCACACAGATCTATGTGGACTACCAGAACTAAAATTACTTATGGTGAACATTATTTTATATTGATCATTGATGATTACACAAGATTGACCTGGGTATACTTTCTAAAAGAAAAATCAGAAGCCTTTGAGAAGTTTAAAACATACAAAGCCCTTGTAGAGAATGAAACATATCTCAAAATTAAATGTCCGAGATCAGACAATGGAGGAGAATTCAACTCTAAAGAGTTTATTCAATTCTGTGAAAATCATGGTATCAAAAGACATTTTTCATCTCCCAGGACTCCTCAACAGAATGGAGTGGTAGAAAGGAAAAACCGAACAATTCAAGAATCTACAAGAACCATGCTAAATGAAGCCAAGCTTCCAATTTTTTTTGGAGAGATGCAATCTACACAACAATCCACATACTTAATCGAGCTCAGTTGAGACCTAACCCTGACAAAACTCCTTATGAAATATGGTTTGACAGGCTAACATTTGTAAAAGACTTTAGAATTTTAGGAAGTAAATGTTACATTAAGAATGATGAAGATAATTTAGGGAATTTTGATCCAAGATATGATGAAGGGATTTTTTAGGGTATTCACCTAATAAGAAAGAATACAGATGTTATAATATTAGACTACTAAATATAGGGGAAAGTTTAAGTCAAGAAGATGAAAGACGAATATGGCATAGAAGGTTGGGAAATTTAATCTTTGAAAACTTAATCAAATCCAACAATAAGGAGGCAGTAAGGGATCTATCAAAAGTTATTAAACCTTCAGATTCTATTTGTAAACATTGTCAAATAGGGAAGCAAACAAGAGTTAGGTTCAAAACAAAAGAGCATTCCACAACAAAACCATTAGAACTTATTCACACAGATCTATGTGGACTACCAGAACTAAAATTACTTATGGTGAACATTATTTTATATTGATCATTGATGATTACACAAGATTGACCTGGGTATACTTTCTAAAAGAAAAATCAGAAGCCTTTGAGAAGTTTAAAACATACAAAGCCCTTGTAGAGAATGAAACATATCTCAAAATTAAATGTCCGAGATCAGACAATGGAGGAGAATTCAACTCTAAAGAGTTTATTCAATTCTGTGAAAATCATGGTATCAAAAGACATTTTTCATCTCCCAGGACTCCTCAACAGAATGGAGTGGTAGAAAGGAAAAACCGAACAATTCAAGAATTTGCAAGAACCATGCTAAATGAAGTCAAGCTTCCAATTTTTTTTTGGAGAGATGCAATCTACACAACAATCCACATACTTAATCGAGCTCAGTTGAGACCCAACCCTGGAAAAACTCCTTATGAAATATGGTTTGACATGCTAACATTTGTAAAAGACTTTAGAATTTTAGGAAGTAAATGTTACATTAAGAATG
This sequence comes from Picea engelmannii, assembly GCA_009831015.1. Lineage (NCBI taxonomy): Eukaryota > Viridiplantae > Streptophyta > Pinopsida > Pinales > Pinaceae > Picea > Picea engelmannii. Next base: position 194,829 of record ML778553.1, read on the forward strand.
ATGAAGATAATTTAGGGAAGTTTGATCCAAGATATGATGAAGGGATTTTTTTAGGGTATTCACCTAATAAGAAAGAATACAGATGTTATAATATTAGACTACTAAATATAGGGGAAAGTGCTAATGTAAAGATAGATGATCTAAAACTAAATAAGAGCATATCCCAAGACATATAAAAAATTGATAAAAAATCTCAGCAAGAAGATGATGATGTAGAATCTCAACAACAAGATGATGATAATGAAACACATGAAAATGAACCATATACTGATGGATAATACAATGGAGAAATTCCCTTGCCAAAAGCTCCATAAAAAAGAGTTCAAAAGAATCATCATGAGATTCAGATCATTGGAAACAAAAATGCAGGAGTAGAAACAAGAAGGAAACTCACATTTGACTCAGAACAAACAATGTTGTCTATGATAGAGCCTAAATCATTTAAAGAATCTAGCAAAAGTAAAGGTTGGATAAAATCAATGGATGAAGAATTAGACCAAATAGAGAAGAACCAGACTTGGGAACTAGTTCCAAGACCCAAGGACAAGAATGTGGTAGGAACCAAGTGGATCTTCAAGAACAAACTAAATGAAAATGGGGAGATTATAAAGAACAAAGCCAAATTAGTTTCCAAAGGATATTCCCAAGTGGAAGGTATTGATTTTGAAGATACTTTTGCTCCAATAGAAAGAATTGAGGCCATCAGAATGTTCCTGGCATTTGCATGCTTAAAAAATTTCAAAATCTATCAGATGGATGTCAAGTCAACATTCTTTAATGGAACACTAGAAGAAGAAGTCTATGTTGAGAAACCAGAAGGATTCATGTTAACATAAAATCATGACTATGTGTGCAAGCTAAAAAAGGCCCTATATGGACTTAAACAAGCCCCCAAAGCATGGTTATCAAGGCTTGATCAGTACCTACAAAAACAAAGATATAAGATAGGGATTACTGACAACAACTTATACATAAAAATTGAGGATCAAAACATGATTATTGTGGTGGTATATGTAGATGACATCATATTTGGAAGTAATCTTACTATACTAAGAAGAAAGTTTGCAACCAAAATGCAAGAAGAATTTGAAATGTCTATGTTGGGAGAACTATCCTTCATCTTAGGTTTACAAGTAACTCAAACAAAAAAATGAATATTCGTTTCCCAAGCCAAATATATCAAGGAAATGCTAAAGAAATTCCAAAAGGAAGACAATAAACCTATGAGTACTCCCATGGTCACTAGATGTAAACTAAACCTAGAAGATGACTCACCAAAAGCGGACCAAACAATGTATATATCAATGGTTGTAAGTCTGCTCTATTCAACAACAGCAAGACCTGACATCATGCAGGTTGTAGGACTCATGGGGAGATTTCAATCCACACCTAAATAAACTCACTTAAAAGCAGTAAAGTGAATATTCAGATATCGTAAAGGCACCTTAGAACTTGGATTATGGTATCCAAAAGATAAAGACTTCAATCTAACTACATACACTAATGCAGATTGGGCCGATAGTATAGATGATAGGAAAAGCACCAATGGAGGAGCATTTTTTTTTTAGGAAAATGTCTGGTAGCATGGCTAAGTAAGAAACAAACATTCACATCAATATTCACAGCAGAGGAAAAATACATTGCTGCTGCATCCTGCTGCACACAAGTTCTTTGGATGAAGCAAACATTAGAATATTTACAAATAAGATATGATGATCCCATTACTATTAATTGTGATAACACTAGTGCCATAAGTATCTCTAAAAATCCAGTAATGCATTCTAAAACCAAGCACATACCAATAAAATACCATTTCTTAAGATATCAAGTTACTCAAAGAGTGGTTAAAATAGTGTACGTGGACACCAAAGAAAAAATTGCAGACATATTCACAAAACCTTGGCCCAAAAGTACCTTTGAAAATCTTCGACGAAAATTGGGAGTAATTTACATACCTCATTAAAACCACAAAAGTTGCATCAGAAGAAAAGGGGCACATGGTCAGGGGGAGCATTGCCACAAGGGGAGAAAAGAAAGATCCCCTCTGGCATTGCTATCAAAGGGGAGGAAATTGATAAGCAACATAAATAAAAATATTTCAAAGAGAAGGTTGCCATCAATGACAAAGGGGGAGAATGTTGGACACAATGGTATGATATCGTCATTGATGTCAACAGGGTGCAGAAGAATCCAGTATAAACCCAAATATCAGAAGGAAGAGTGTTAATCTAATCTTAGGAGAGATGACACATTTGAAATAACACAGGAGACAAAGTTCTGTGAGTAAATAAATCCTTTTGTAAAGGATCGAGTTACATGAACTGTTCATTCTTAGTTCGGGACAATCCAGGATCGTTGGATTGAGGTAAAGTCAGAGGTTGGGAAGGATTAAATCTCAACTGTCAGATCTGAAGTAGTAGCATTATAGACCATTGGATCAAGTAGCGAATAAATAACTTCGACACTTCGCCACTTCAACGATTACTGGAGACAAGAAAGAATCCATGAAGCCCTGAAGTCACGAACTCCCGTCGATTATCGGATCAGAGGAAGAGTAAGGAAATCTTGTCAACCATTGATCTGGAATGAATATTGAAACTGTTAGATCGCACTAAAAGGAATAAGGTGGTCAAATCCAACATCGACCTACTTCGACGATACAAAGCTCAGATAAATCAAGAAATCCTGAACTCCGGAGCCCCGGAATTAACATAAGTCGTTGATCAAGACAAGAAAATATATACGGTGATAGATCTATTCAACACTTTGGAAATGATTGAAGGATGGTATAAAAGTTCCAAAACTCCTGAAGCCACAAAGTACCAAAGCCAAGAAGTGAGACATGTGGTAGAAGACAAATATGACACGTGGTCCAATCGACTAGTGACAAGTGTCAAGGTATAGTTGGCACATTAGGTATACGAAAGTCACGAATCAAGGTGACACATGAAAACCACTTAGCTAGTGCCGCGTCAACAATGACTTCAACAAGACACGTCACTCCGGGACTACATCCTCCAGGGATATCCAACTTCTCCTACCAACTAAAATATCTGAAGCGTCGAAGGCCGAAGACACGAATTAACGTTTGTCTATTGATCTAAGATCCTACGAAATATTTCTTGACCGTCCGATCAAGTAGAATGGAAGGATATAGTAAGCGTGAATCATGAAGTAACACTAATTGTTGATATACTTCGGGAGCGTTCTCGACCATTGATCAAGCATAGTGTAAGCGAAGGTGTTAACCGACATCAAGCGGTCACCGCCATTCTGTGACTTATTCGGTAGGTAAACCTCTAGAGGGATTTCTCTACTCCAGAGTCCTCGAGCCATGAATAGTCGAAGTCCTAGAGTGAACAAGAACCGTTCATCTCAACTCCTGATTAAGTCATGACCGTCGATTTCTTTAAAGCCTCTGGATAATCTAGGATCATCCATCTAATGAAATATTAAATATTGACCACCTGATCTACTAGTGAATACAATATACACACTTCGACGAAATTTACTCGGGGAGGATTGAATGAGTGCAAAGGCTGAAAGTCCCAAAGGACGAAGTACCGAAGAACTTGGTTCCAACATCGGTTACGTGATAAGGTAAAGAAGGTAAATGTGATAGAAGTAAATAATCCCTCAGACGTTTGAATATAGTCCCACGTAGAAGGATAGGGGCGGAAGAAGAAAGCGCTAATACAAAATGATTGGAATGGATAAGCTCGTGGTCACATGAATTTTGGTTGAAGGAAGCACCTATTGATTAAGACTCGAATTCACAACAATTCGAGATCCGTAGACTAATGAACCTATACACAGTCATGATTAAAGAAGAGTTAAATCATGACCATTATGAATAAAGAATAAAAAGGAATTTTTTTTTTTTTTAAAGTTTAATATTATCATTTAAGTGAAGAGGTGCAATGGTTCAAAGTTCAACTAAAGGGACACAATGCTTCAAATCTCACACCAGTTAGAAGAATATATAAACAAGAAAGAATGGTGAGAAGAATGTGTCTCTGCAATCTAGATTAGAAGATCAAAAGCATAAGCAGAGTCCAAGAAGAAGAACTGTTGATACTTATGCAGTGAGGGTGGAAGGGAGGAGGAAGGAAGGATTCATATCCTTTACTAAGTAAAGTGTGAAAATAACGGAGTTGGTGCTTCCTAGGGTTGGTGCCCTAAATACAAGGGAGTTGGTGCTTCCTAGGGTTGGCGCCCTAAAACAAGGGAGTTGGTGCTTCCTAGGGTTGGTGCCCTAAAGAAGGGGATTTGTGTCTCCAAGAGTTGGTGCTCTAAAAATGATTGATGTCCTTCACTATCTCATATTATTCTTTATAAAACCTTGTAATTCCTGTTAATTATATTTATATAATTGATTTTGAATACAAGTCCATTGTTTATCTATTGTGGTGATTAATAAAATAACAAAGTAAATGCTAATTGTTAAAAAGGTAATACTGATTCACCCCCCCTCTTAGTATTTTCAACAAAAATATTATACAAGCACCACAAAATCTGATTTAGATTTCATTGTAAGTCTCTCTATGATTCCACACACAAGGTTTACAACTCCAATGGTTCACACTCAAATTATATAACACTCAACATAACAATAGCAATAATTAATCTCATAATACCCCTACATTCACTCATTAACCTGAAATGGATAATGTGATTACATATAAAATGCTATGGAAGGGTGACTAAAATTGACAATGTCAAGGATCAAATTTGAACAAGTCCTCCATTTTGCAAGTGATTTTTCAAATATCTTAATTGGAAAAAATTGCGTTTCAAGTTCTCCATACTTTCTCCATAAATATAAGTCATTATCTAATAATCAAATTTCATTATATCAATCAAATTTAACTAAAATCCAATCCTTTCCAATAATCTAATCCATATCAACTATTAACACCAACTCAACATCTCTACCTTGTCATCACTATTATACCAACTCAACTCATATACCAAAATTTATTTGTGTCAAAACACTCAACATAACAAAAATGATTCTCACTATCACAAATACATGAATCATACACATGCACCAACAACAATGATATCTATACTCATGCCAAATTATATTCAACAAACAATACTTTTCCACTATATTTTCCAACATATTTTCCTTTCCAAAACAATGCTTTTCCACTATAACATCACACCATTATGCCCGTATAAAGTTACATATAAGCTTAGATGTCTAATAAAACACCATTTAACATCACACCATTCTACCCATCTAAAGTTACATATAAGCTTAGATATCTAATAAAACACCATAAATTGTTTTAGGTAAAATACTCCAAATAGGAAAGTTTAATTTGAAAGTAGTTCTACGTACTTTAGCTTCGCCAAGTCCCTTTAAAATGGAATAATAGTAATTGTAATCTAAAGAAACATATTCACTTTTAATTAGATTAATTTAGCATATGAATAGTTAAAGTACAATTCATTTCACTTAGTTACCACTTGTTTTGTAATTATATTATCATTATTTTGAAAATCAAACAAGTACTCAAAGTATTTTTAAGATTTTTGGGATAAAAACAATTAAATTTGACAATCCAAATGGTAGCAAGAGTCCTTTGTTTCATCGGTCTATATGTTTAGGGATAATTCATTATCTTTGTCAATTATAAATTTCATTTTCTTAAAAAAAATAGTATTTAATATTATTTGTTTGTTTTATTAATAAGTTAATATTTAAATATATTAATAGATATACAGCTTGAGTGGGTCTAATGGTTAAGAACATGTGTTGCCTCTTAAGAGGTCACAGGTTCAAATCCGGGGGTCTCATACACCAATTTGGATCCTTTGTCCCATAAACAAGGGGGTCTCATACACCAATTTAGTGTACTGGCTTAGCCGTGACCTTAAAAATAAATTATTATTATTAATATATGTATTTAGCATATTGCATTATTATTTGTATTGTAGAAATTATTGTAATTTAGAGAGTGATGAATTATTTCAATTTCATATTTTCATAAAATAATTAAAATCTTATCTTCAACTAAATTTCAATTCTAATCATTTATTTAAAGTTAATAGTACATCATAATTTTATGAATAACAATCAAGATCTTTAACACTCTCTAAAAAAACATTCCACTATATAGATAAATTTTTAATGAGATGGAAAAATTAATATAATACTACCCTATTTTCCACCATTATTACGCCAAAGTAAAAGATGTTAAAAATGTACCCAATTTTTCCATTATTATTATGGCAAGGTAAAGGTGTTGTTAAAAATGCCTCAACCATATAATGTAAAATTAATTTCAAACTTTAAAAAGTAATCCTAATTTGGATTAGAACAAAATTTAATCTAAATCATTATTATATTGTTTAAGAAATGATTATAATTACATTAATATTAGATATTATAGTTACACTAATATATTATATTATATTTAATTTACCAAATTACATTTAGAATTGATAATAAAAGTTAAGAATTCATCATTGTAATTTTTTTTCCATTAAATTAAATATATTTCCATTTATTTTTCTTAAATTAAGTTGGATTTATATCACATAAAATTTCAAAAATTTACCCTCGGATGGGGTGTTAGTGCACTCTACGTGGCTAATTGCGGGAGCTGGCAGCAGCCACTAGGGCACAGAGCCACGTGAAGGGCTCGTGCCGCAGCCCGCCACCCTCCTCGACGATTAATTGGATTTAACTATGATGCAAAGGGGCATTAACACAGACCTCCTTCCCGTTTGGCATTTTGGTATGGTGTGTCTCGCAATGCTGGTCATTCGCCTCCGTTGGATTCCCACAGAGCTCGCTCTGCCGCTGCAATGGTGTGACCCTTCTCGAACATTCTGGTTCGAGCTCGCCCCTGCTTATTCCCTGGCCTTTCGTCCCCATCGGGTGCTATGGACTGCCTCAACCTGACGCACTGGCCAACCCATGACTCGTCCAAGGGGAAGACCGAGGAGGGGCTCGCCTTGGAAGCCTCGTCGATCCTCATTCTCCCCTTCCGACTCGCCCTCCATTTTCTCCTCCCCCCGTCTCCAGTCCGAGTTCTTCTCGGCCTCCTCTCATGGCCCAATGAACTCGCAGTTCAATTGCATGGCAATGGTGCCCAGGTCACCAAGCTCACCCCTGTGGCACCTTCTCAGCCCTCCGGTGAATCCCACTGTCCCCATGTCCGTCCTCGACCCCCTGGGAAATACGAGTTGCGATGCTCATCCTCACCATGCGTCTAGGGGGCCTGGGCATCATTTCCATGACTCCTTCAATGCTGCGTAGATTCGAGATAGTCTGGATGCCCTTTACGATCTGGTTTTTGGTATCCGCCAGGGGGTGGAGGACCTCCACTACCACCTTCAAGATACATATGCCAAAGTGGAGCTCTTCCTTCAGACTCTCTCTTCTATGCAGGATGCTCTCTCCTCAAGCCCGACCGAAGATGTTCCAATGGAGGAGCCGGGTGCAGAAACGGGTGCAGGACAGGACGTAGCGCGAGAGAGCAAAGCCAACGACGCTGCAGGCGACGTGAAATATGGAAAGCTTTGGGCAGATCAACCTACGTACGTGGAGGAGGAGCCATGGCCAGCGGATCTCCAGGCCAAGTGGCCAAAATTCTCTCCAGGTGTTTAGTTCTATAGTCTTGTCAGTCCTCCAGTCTCAGATGGCGAACAATTTATCTGTTAACTTGTTTTTCTTTAGCATATGGGGAAGTCTTAGATGGTGAAGTCTTAGATGTGAACTTTTTTATGTCTTAGATGGTGAACAGTAGATCTATTAAATTATGGGGACTCATGGGCTAGCTGGACTGGTTTCCCCTCTGTTGGGGCAGTCCAGTAACCTCAGCATGAACATCTTTGTATTTTGCTACTCAGCTTTGGATCTGGAAGGCACTTAATATATATACTTCTTATTTACAAAAAAAAAAATTTCAAAAATTTATTGTTTAAATTATAGAAATTATGTAAGTCATTCATTTTGAATGTTTTTTTGTTTGTAAATAAACTAGATGAGAATCTTTCTATTCAATCTAGGAAAAAGTACAAAGTGATATGTAGACTTGATGATAGCATAAGACCCCCCAGAAAGAGAACATGGGAGCACTAGAGACTAGCCTAAGCTAAAAGAGAGCCATAAGGAGTGCGTGGGCATAACAAGATGAAACATTACAAGATAAGGAGAAAGGACCGGATCATTGTGTTGGTCGGAGAGGATCATTTCTGCCTTTTTTCTTACGAACATCAATCCAACCAGAGGAACTGATAGGCTCAACAACCTTTGCCACCAAATCCAAATGGTCTAAGGAAATTCCAGAATCTTGAGTTGCTGAAGCTAAGGATGCTTCTCTATCACTGTCTGAATTATTCGATTCATGAGGATGTTTCTGAGTCCCTGGAGTAGGGTTGTGGCCATGATTATGTAATTCGATTCATCCTTTTCAAGGGAGGGGGGCGGGTGCCAAGGATGAATTGTGAGAATCAAAATCATAATTTATCAAGCTTTAGGATTTTGTGCTGAAGCTGAAGGCTGGTGTTTTGGGTTTGCAGTTGGCTATTGTGCATTTGTTGGAGACTGTGATGGTGCTCTAGAAGGAAGAGGAGTTGGGGGGTCTTTGTGATGCTGCTTGTTGTCAAATGAAGTGTTCGAGCAACTTTTGCGATTTTTAGGGTCTTGCTAGCCATTAGCCCTTTTTCGTGCTCCAGGGGATGAGGATGGTGCTGGGGATAAAGGACAAGTTTCCTAGAGGTGCCCTGTTTTATGACAGGAGTGACACCTGAAGGAGGTGTTCTCATAATCAACCATCTGTGTGTAAGGATCATTCTCAGTCCAATTTATAAGAATCCTATCTGAAATCCCTTGACTGAGGTCAATTTCAACACATATGTGGGTGAAAGTGACGAAGCCTTTCGTTATTCGGTCCGTGTCAATCTTGATAAACCTACCCAACACATTGCCCATGGTAGGTAAAAAAGCTAGAGAATAAAAAAGCAAAGGTAAATTGGGGAGTCTTACCTAGAATGGTGTATTCATGGCAGTCATAGTCAACAAGTTGAAGTCAGGGAACCATCTCTACAAGGAAAGACTAGATATAACACAGAACCATGGACCTTTCTCTAGCATGCGTTGGCAGTCTGCTTCTGTGGAAAAGTTAACAATGAAGAACCCTTTGGAGCAAAAGAACATCTCATGACCTGACGACCAAGTCTTGTTTACCCATTCTCTTAGCACAAAGGTTGAGGGGCATAGTCCATTGAACCGACAGATGAGGGATTTTGTCTAATATATAAAAGAAGAGCCATAGACGTGGGGATCTTCGACTTCCACTGTTGGAGGTTCCACGAACTGCTCCATAATGAAGGCAGAGCCAAAAATCTCCTTTGCTCTGGAAGTTTCATCCTTGGACCACAAAGGAGCAAAAATCCATGTTTTCACAACATGCTTGTAAGAGCTTGGATGAGTGGAGGATGGCGCTCCTCCACGCAGACGAGAAGCGAGATAAATGGTTGTGTTCTTTAGATTCCCATACCCCCATAACATAGAGCCATCCACCAATTGTCGTCCTTCAAAGATTAGTCGTTGAAAGCAAGGTGAAATACCTGTAGCTTGGTGGACTTAGGTTTTGAGCTAAAAAACAGAGTCTGAATCCTAAGCATGCAAGTAGAGAGAAGATTCGACGATGGTCTTTACAAAGAGGGGGAATCCTATCACAGCCTTAGAGCTAGCCGCGACACAATATACATAATGAAGCCTCGATCTTGCGTCACTCTTAACTCCTTCCTGTAACAGAGCGAGGGCTGAAGATCCCTGAGGTCTCTAATAGCTGAATGGCACACACACTCTAGATCCAGGCGGCGACGATGACTAGGGTTCATCTCTTGCTGCACCCACAATCTCTCCTCGGATTTGAGCCGGCCCCAAATGCCCCGTTCTCTCTCGTCAGAGATCGTGTTGGAGCCTCCCTCCTCGGTTGCAGCCGTCCAACAAGTTCCTCTTAAACCACTACGTCTCCTTCGGTCATGGTGGGTTCTAGGTTAACCATTGCGATCATCCACTGAATGGTAATCCCACTCACTTTGAATGTTAACTAGATTTTATTTTTTTAAGTTTAATTATTTTTAATGAATTTAATTCAATATATTATTTAAATATTGATTCATGTTTTTTGAATTTTCACTATCAAAATTGAATTTATTAGGAAGGAAATCAATGGCATATTTTCACTTATAGATTAGTTTTAATTGAATCTTGATATATGTATGTGTGTATTTTTTACAAAAACTGGAGAATTTTTCTATTATAAAAGTGTGGTCAAGACCACTGAAGTACAAAATAGAGTTTTAGGACTGCATAACTTTCCAAAAAAGTCTGAACAAAGCTTGAATCACTGCAAAATTCTAAATCCCCCCCCCCTTGGTCCAATATCTAGTTCTACTATAATTGTGGACTGTGTGAAGGAGGTAATATATACCCGCAATACAAATACAAAGGAAAAACATGCATTAACATCTAAAATTTTTGACTGCTACATGTTTCATTTTGTAGACCAGGTGCCTATTGATTTGAATCATCATTCAACAAAGCGTTGAGATCTGGAATTGGGACCACCGAGGCTGTTGACACTGTGCTGGTGCTGACAATAGTTGGCTGCTATTTTCTATCCCTTTCGTTTTGCTCCAACCTTCATTTTAGGTCTTCATTCTGACTTCTGAGGGCGTTGGATTCATCTTGAAGTTGCCCAATTAGAATTCGATGTTGGGCTAGAGTATCAAGGGTGGAGGACACTGTTGAATTGAGAGTACAAAGCCTAATGAAAAATTTCTGCTGGTTCTATGAGATGTCGAGGTTCATTTCATTTCCCTGAGCAGACGCCTGCAGGCCCTTTCAACGTTCCATGCCCACCTTCACATTCTCATAGGGTTGACAGGATAAAAGGTTGGAAATCATAATTCGACAATGGCTTGGAGCAATGACAATTCCCCAAGGAGGCTTAGCACTATGAGCTCCGAACGTGACGATTCTGCTTGGGAGTAGGTTACCCAGACTGAAAGACAATAATTGGGGAAAAGTGGTGCACCTATTTCCCAAATTATCCATCCTACTACCTTCGCCACTCTTATGTTGATGCATGAAGTATTGTGCCAATAATATCCATAATTAAAACCAGAGTGTACCTGGAGGCAGATGAACCAATTTTACTCATGGCCGAATTCTTGTTCCATGCTCAGGATGATGATGGCCACTCAAATTTCCTTCTCCCTCTGCTTCATCCATGGAATTCCATGAGTGGAGGTGATGGCTTTGTGGGGATGTCCCATTTCTGCATACCCATGATGGTACAAGCAGTGGTACTTGATCCCAGGTTTTGCATAGGTTCAAGATCTCCACCATGGTTTAACAACCCCGATGCCCATGTGCATATTAAACCCAAGGCTTTGTGCATGCATGGGAATAATGCATTGTTCGCTGCTGCACTTACTCCTTGACATGATGTGCGTGGGGTGGTGAATGCACCTTGTCATATACCTGTTTCTGTTAGGGTGGATCTTAGAATTAGGGCTCAAAGTTATTAAGGGGGGGGATTAGGAACTCGATGCCACCCGTCCTCATGAGACCTTAGCATTTTCCGATTGACAAATTGGCCATTGCATCTACTGCTGAGTTGTGCTTTCAGACCACATGGAAGAAGTTTGCCTGAATATTTCCGAGAGAGAAATATATATGGTACACAATTTTATTTAATCATAAATCCTTTGGTGTGGAATTTCAGATGAATATTCAGATGCGGTTTTTTGAGTCGCCAATTATGTTCAAACTTGGGATTTGTCGTTGCATGGCCAACTGGATACCCTGAAGCAAAGCATACACTTTGGCTATGTTATTGGAGTCTATTCCTAGATTCCAATAGTAATCAAGTACTCTGTGACCTCCGGGCCCATATATGTATGTGTGTGTATTAAGAATGGATGTATTTTGCATTAAAAAACTGTTGCAGTCGCATTGGTCAGCATGATAATATATATATATGCTAAATGTCCAACAAAAATTGAAAATGACTATCTAGAAAGACAAAACAATCTTTAACGAAGGATTTTTTATAATTATTACTAGTATATATTCTGTAAAATACTCCTAATATCATACAAATTTTACAAAACATTATGCACTATGACTGAATAAAAGCGTGATTATTGTAAGCTTCCTCCTAGTTCTTTGCATTGTTCATGAATTTTTGATCTGCATATAACATTTCCACATCCTCTTATTGTTGTTGTTTTGTCTCATCTTCTTTAACCTCTTCCACTCCAGACCCAATTGGTAGCCTAACATATGAATTAGCTGAAGTATTGTTTCTTATTAGACCCATAACCAAATTTTGGAGAGTAGAAAACTCAGCTTGACGATATTCAATTTGATTTTGCAGGGTTTCGAGTATGAAGGAGACTTAAGGATTTATATCCTCTTCATGGGAAAGCATCCTACCGGTAACTGGGAAAATTGAATTCCTATTATCGGTGATACAATCCTCCTATATTCTTAAAAATATATGTATTTCGATGGTTTCACATAATGGACATCTCCCATAATTCCCACAATCCATTTTGGTATCCCAATATAACACATGAATGAACCTATTATCTCTACCCACAACAATCAGTTTAGCAAACCCAACTTTGTTGACAAAAATTCCCTCATAAAAGTGGAATAAGAACATAATTCATGGGAAACTAACCTTTTGCAAATACACGTTTAGAGGAGAAGGAGGTCTCTAGTGTAGAAAACACCATTGCACTAGAAAAACCACATAAAACAACTCAGATGAACCAAACCAAAATAATCCACACAAACCACAATTTGAAAATCCTGAGCCACGTTTACCAACATGACCCAAACCACACGAACCAACAACACCCAAGCCACCAATCAAATAGAGACTTGAGCCCCATGAGTCAAAGTAAAAAATTGAGCCACCAAAACCACACAAATAAGATCCAACATAGCATGAACCTAGCAAACCACTAGGGCCAGGTGACAATGTTTCTATATATATTCTATTTAACCAGGAACACTTGTGCATTTTATCTTATTAACCAGGGTTTCCAATGTACTTGTGAGATGTTGCGCATTGTGTGTGCAAGATGAAAATTCTTATCTTGCACTAGTTTTCTAATATGCTTCTACAAGAAGGAAATTCCATTGCCGAAAGCACACAAGAACTAACCTATAACACATGTGATTTCAAGTCTAATGTATGGATCCTCTTAGAGTGATATCATCAGTGACCTAGTCCTGTGATATCACTTCTCTTGCTTTATCATTAGATTGTCATCATGAGTGTGTTCTCATGATGTATTTCTACAACAAAACATTCTACAAGAAACAAAGCAAATCAATTAATATAAACAACTGAACAAGATAAAAGCTACACACTATTTACTAGAGATCTCCAATTCAAGCTTAATTGAAAGATTAAATAAAAATCATGTGGCATGGTGTATGCATGAATTGAAATTTCTACTACTTTGTGGCTCCCCTATGCTTTGCAATTGAAATGATTGTGTCAAACAAATGATCATATTATTGTCATAGTAGCACTGCTCTAATAGACTGGGTCGAAATTCAATTCTTCGATACATATGTAACCACATATTGTAAATGAAATGGAACAAAGTAAAACTAGAATGCTATCGTAAATAAGGAAATGAAAACTAATTTATCTACAACAGAGTGAATGCAATATATATCTATAGATCCACATCTCTTATTCTCTAGAGTGGGCCCTCTCTAGAGAGAAGGGAGCTAGGATATATTACAACAATACCTGCAACTTAAATCAAAACTTAAGACATTCAAAGTAACCAACAAATGTTGCAGAGGTCTGGGCACTTTGTTCTTTATTCAAGAAATCCCCAATCTTTTACATTGTATCTCTAAACTCCCTATGGAGTCATTATCCTTACAATATATAGACACTTAAGAGTTAGTTAAGATCAACTTGGTCTAATGTCTCGTTAGGTAAAAGTGTGTTTATTTAGTGTGCATTTGTAGTTAGGTAATCCAATGGTCATGATATGTTCCCAACATAGAGTGATCTGACAGATCATATTCTCCTTGATCTCAATGAATACATTGATCTGTGGCTTAACACCCGATTGGTCCATGATCTCTATTTAAAGAGCATGGAGGGTCAATTTCCGATGATCACTTGTGAGAAAATATCTTGTAAATCTCTCTACAATATTTTTTCTTTTGCATTAATAAATTGCTCCAAGTGGCCATGTTGGTTGGGGCCATGAATGTTTCCCCGTAGGGGTTTTACCATGTAAAAACATCAGTCTGTTGATATTTGATATGGTTGTGTGAGTGGTTACTGAAGGTGTTCTTCCTCTATTAGAATACCCATGTTTTTGAACATGGTATCATAACACATTTGAAGACCCAATCCCGTTGTAGATCGAGATCGTGAAGTTGTGTTGCCACATCTATGGTTTCTTCCATTTCCATACATTTATGGGTTTATAGGACTGTTCCATTTCATATGGAGTGCTCATTTCATTTAGGAACACCTTTAGTTTCACTCGAAAAGGTTTCTGTTTTCCCAATATACAACCATTTCAGTTAGATCCGAAGGCATAAATCTTGAATACGCCCTTTTAAATTTTTGCAGAGTTAATATTTCGGTTTTTTTTTTTTTTTTTTTT